>JAEIFV010000105.1:0-582920 GCA_018904265.1 Lordiphosa collinella | reverse complement strand
CTATTTTGATCAGACCGAAGACTCGAAAACGACACGATTGTGAACAAAAATTTCATGAAATGTTTGCTGGGATATTACTCACACCTATGTGTCCACATCTAAAGTCTCTAAAATGTTCATAAAGAGCGGAAAATTAATGACGGGGAAAGGTGGGAATTGACGGTCAGATTCTGCACAGTCTCTTTTTTTAAACCATTTTGTGGAATCCAAAAAAAGGGCCACAGACTGCCCAGGTCTTTGAAGAATGGTTTGCCCAGATGCTGGGTGCGATTCCAAAGAAGTGCAGGGCTGTTGCAAAAAAGGTGTTTCTATTTCCTCCTCATTCCCACAACTACGACAGAAGTTATGGTGGGGCACGCGCATCCTGATGGCCATATGACCAATGGTGCAGTGTCCCGTCATAGTTATACTCCTGTTCTTGCTAAAGTGTAGGAGTTGGGAAGTTCTTTTAGGTGAGTAACTTGCCCAGAGTCATCGGGAGATGTTACAACCGGGTGCGAGGTCCAAAGTTTCGTTCCGCCACTGTACTTCCGTCATGATATCCAGCAAGGGTCTTTGAATGTCCGTTACCACTTGTGTCGCTGGCAGCGCTGAACCGTTCCTTGCGCACTCGTCAGCTCCCTCGTTGCCCGGTGTGCCTGCGTGACCAAGACGAGGGTGATGAAGTGCTGTTGAATTTGGTTCAGTGCTGTCGTCGTGCTGCGGACTAGATTCCTCTTTGTGGCGTTTGATGACAGAGCTTTAATGGCTTCCTGGCTGTCGACCAAGATTGAAATGTTCCTTGAAGCGTACTCAATTTACTCAGTTTAATCAATTTGGTCGCCTGCCACCAGTTCGGTAGACGGTATGAGAACTGTGTCGCTAGTTCTTCGAAGAAGATGCCTGCTCCTGTGCCTTCTTCCGTTTTCGAACCGTCTGTATAGTTGGAAAGCTCCTTCTCCCTGACTTTAGTGCCTTGCATCCATTCCTCTCTCTCCGGGAACCAAGCACCAAAGTTGTCGTTCCATTTCTGAACTGGTATGCAGTAATCGCTTCTCTTTGCCCCTGCATTTATTCCTACCTCCTGCAGGATACTGCTGTTGCCTAAAGTAGATGCTTTAAGAAGTTTCAGTTCCCGGAGTCTTACTGCGCTTCTCGCTGCTTCATACCTTAGGAAAGTGTATACTGGTTCCAGGTTCAGAACTGCATTCAGGGCCGCCTTGGGGGTAGATCGCAGGGATCCTGTAATACCCAGGCAAGCAGCTCTTTGTACCTTTTTTTTTATGCCGGATTTGGTGTTGGCCGCCTTCCATCATACCAGCCCTCCAAAGGTAAGGATAGGTCTGACGACCGCTGTGCTTAACCAATGATTGATATACGGTTGCAGTCCCCACTTCCTATTGAAAGTCTTTTTGCAGGCGTAGTACGCACCTTCATTTTTTCCTCGGAGTTTCTCTTCCAGGAGAGTTTCGTGTCTAGAATGACACCCAGCAACTTCGCTTTATTGACCGGGTTGAGCTGCGTTCCCCCAATGGATTGGAGTGGGAACTCAGGGATCTTGTTTCTCAGCACCAGTTGGGTCTTCATTGGGTTAGCCCCTAGACCGTTCTGATGTGCCCATCTTAGGGTGCTAGCAAAAGCAGATTCCAATAGCTCACTGATTGTGGGTTAGAATTTAGCCGTTACCATTGGAACCAGATCATCTGCGTATGCTGTCGCCCTATATCCGATGAACTTCAAGGTAAGAAGAAGGTCGTTGAGAACCAGGTTCCAAAGAAACGGGGAAATGACTCCGCCGTGCGGAGTGCCACTCGGTGTTCTTCTTCTGATGTTGCCTGCACAGAGAGTGGAGTTGATCACTCGGATGCTAAGCATGTTCCTTAGCCAGTGAGTAATCATCGGGTGTGAGCCAATTTTAGCAAGAACTACCGTAATCGACTCGGTCCTGACATTCTTGAAGGCTCCCTCGATGTCGAGGAAGGCCGCCAACGCAAACTCCTTCTTCTCAATGTTCAACAGATCTACCCTTAAGGTAGGCGAGCTGCGCACCGCTAAACGTTCGTGGTGTGAGCTTGCTTCTCAAGTGGAGATCCAGGAGTCTTTCCATCATTTTTAAAAGAAACGATGAAAGACTAATGGGTCCATAGTCTTTTGGATAGTTGTGGTTTACTGCACTTGCTTAGACTTAAAGAACCACAGAGTGCAAAGTCACTGAACCATGACCCACAAAACATACAGAGCAATTAAAGTGAGCAACTCTTTTTTACTCACACACTTATTAACAACCCATCATTAGCACCAACTCGTTAATAAGTAGTTACATACAATACAAAGCACATTAATAAAATACCCCAAATTCTTACATGACTTCAATTATAACCACAATTTCCTGCTCATTTATGTGATTTCAACAAGCTTTTATCTAATGGACACTGAACCAATTACACAACATAAATGTTCATATTTCGACTCGCCATTTCCAGAACTTAACCGCACCTACAGAAAACACACAAACAATCTGTTGATGACAAATGCAACGACAATTAAATGTAAAAACATAAACCCGAGTAATTGCAGTGCATGAAAATGAAATTTGTAAAATATTTGTAGACCTCGCATACTCCCCCCAACCCTCCACTCGCCTAAGCAGTTATTGTTGTATAATTTGAACAATGTGTCGCCATTTGCGTGTTGCCTGTGGCCAGGATTGTGTTTGTTAATTTCCATGTCGTAAATAAATTATTAAACTACATTGATTACAGAGGCGGAGGCATCATAATGAGCCTTCGGATGCGCCGGAAGAGACTCTGTTTAATACAATACAGAGATATTAAGTTGTTTTTAATGTGCACTGTTTATTTGACTGGCTTCCCGAGAATCGGACAACAATGTCACAGAGCCGTCAGCAACATGTCAACAAAATCGAATTACTTCCGTAGTGCTCTGGCACAGCGCCCATACATATATCGCCCACTCCAGTGCAGGGTCAGCCAGCAACCGCAGAGCCAACTTCATCTCGGGTACTTCTGCATGCCCCTGTTGTTGTCTTTGCCCTTTCCCGCATTGACACATGCATAACTCGCCTGCTAACTTGTTGGACTTTTGTAACGGTCTCCCACATGTGCACGAGGCAGCAGTTTGGCTTACACACACTGAGCCAAATCATCCCCCACCACTCATTCACTCACTCGCCGAGCCAGTCCACAGACAGCCAGTCAGTCAGGCCTGCAGCCAGGCTGGAAACGAAAGTCCCGTTGGCTGACGCTCCGTCGGGCGAATGTGTAAATTGTCCTGTGTAAATATGCAAATTTTTTATTGTCCTTGTTGCTGGTGTTGTTATTCTTTCTGAGGCATTACGAATTCGTGTAAACAAACCAAGGCGTTGGATAAAACTGGAAAGCCTGTAATAATGTTTTGATTATTTAACTGCACGTTTCGATAAAACTAATTGCATTTACTTGCCGACTTTTCTAGTGCATATTGAGACGTTAAGGAGAAACTCTCAAGTTTCTTTGTGTTTGATTTTTGCATAAATTTGGAGAATTGCTCAGAGGCAATATTGATTTCCATCAACTCATAAACCACACAAATCCAATACAAACTGTGCCCCTGAGAGCGATTAGGTAATTTAATACCTTCTGTCTCACAAGTTTGAATTACAATACATTTTTCTACTTTTGACAATTCAAATTTTAATTGCTGAAAACGATTTCTCAATTTTTGCACTTTTCACCCTCAATTTGACTTAGAGCCTAAGCGCGCTTAGCTCATTTGTAACTGTTTTGCGGACACTCAATACATCACAAAGCCCTAACCAGAGCAAAAAACCACTCACACTGAGAAAAATTAATCTTATATAAAGATTGAAACTGGTTTTTTTCTAGGTTTGAGTGTGACTTGCACTCAAGAGGCATTGATGTGAAGCAAGCTGTATAGGATGTGCTCCGACTATCACTTATTTGTGCTTGTGTGTTTGTTACTCTATACGCAGTACTCAATATTTACTACTCCGTACACAGTACTCGGTGCGTAGTACTCGATACCAAGTACTTGATACAAAGCACTTGATGCTTAGTAAACTTTTCTCAGGTCTCTATGGCTACTACTCGATGCTCAATACTTCATAAACGATAATAAGTACTGTATTCTTAGTATTCGATACTCATTAATCGCTGCTAAGTACTCGATACTTAATACTCTATACTTAACACTATACTCAGTACTCAATACTTAGTACACGATACTCAGTTTTCTATACTCAGCACTCGGTACTCAGTACTCGATACTTAGAACTAAGGAATATTAAGAACTCGATACTCGGAACTCGACCACAGCTCGCTGCTCGCTGCTAAGTACTCGATACTCAGTACTCGCTACTGAGTACTCGATACTCAGTACTCGTTACTGAGTACTCGATACTCAGTACTCGATACTTAGAACTAAGGGATATAAAGAACTCGATACTCTGTACTCGACCACCGCGAAGCACTTTACACTAACACCACAAAATATGTCATGTCAGCGTGACGCGTGACGCTGAAATCAAATTTAACTCCTAACAAAATCTTCCTTAGCTAAATTAAAGAAGTTTCACATAAGAAAACACTTATGAAATTTCCTGATAAGACCTTATATTCTCAAAAACCAGGGATGCAAATCGGTTCTAAGCCGAACCGAACCAAACCGGAACCGAACCGCTAATTGCAGCTGATTAACCGAACCGCAAAACCGAATCGGCGTCCATTCGAAAATGCTAAACCGAACCGAAACCACAAATGAAAACTGTTGGGTTCAGTTTGCTGGTTTTTATATGTAAAATGACAAGAATAATCTCGGCTACTAGATTTTAGGAAAGCAAAACAGAACGCATCAAATCTACTTTGCCTTTAGTAGTCGGTTTCAAGTCTCTGAATTTTGTCATCTAAACAAGTACTACATTTGAAGACACTTCACATATTCACACTTTTATTTCGAAATTAAACCGTTTATAGAAAATCGAGATTTCGGGTACACCCGATTGTGAAGAAATGAGTAATAAGCTCAGACGTAAAACTTTGGGGAATTTTAATCAAATTGCTAAAATAAGTCCTTATCGATGTATTTAGTAGCACCCAACTATTTGAAACAGTGATTCCATACACCGACCTCTTAATATGCCTGTCATAAGTTAACATTCCTTCTTTGGTATCTCATTTCCTTCACGGGACGATATTCTTATAAGTCTGTTGAGCTTCTTCATCTAAATCCAACTTTAGCCAGGAGTACAGCATTTAAAGTGATAACATTATGGACGAAGCCAAATGTTCTCTAGGAATTCAACTTCGAAATGGTCGAAAAGTCACATGTTCACTGAAATATTGAATCAAAAGTTCGGGGAAAGACACTATGTATAGGTGAGCTTTAACATCTTAAATAGTTTTTCGGTATGAAATTGCGTTTTCTGAAAAAATTTCAATATTTTAAGGATAAGCTAGACCAAATTGAGTTAATTCAAACAAAAACTTGGATGTAATACATTTAAAAACCAGAACTAATACTTTAAATGTAATCGAAACCAACGTACCTAAGTTAATTTTACATGAAATAGTATGTCCCACTTAGGCTTATAGTTTTTCAAACTTCAGCAGATTCAAGGGCCAAAAAAAATTTACTTTCTGAACAGATTTAGGGACATTTGTGAATGTTAGACTTCACAAAATGCATAACGGTTAAGATTAGGTGGAATTAAGGGCAATCCTAGAAAAAACAGAAGTTTTTGACATCGTTTTGGATATGCCGCAATTTCAAAAGTCTGAAAAATGGCTTTCCGAGCAGATTTCAGGATAAGTTGGGATGATATACTCAAGAAAGGGCTTTAAGAGTTGTCATAGCGTGAAATAAGGGGCGGTCCCAGAAAATAATAGATTTTTTGAAACGTTTTCGGACTGCATTACCTTCGAAACTTCGGAAAAAATACCTTTCCACGCAGTCGTGACGGCGAACGGGGACATTATACTAATGGAAGGCTTTAAGGCTTGAGACTCAGCGAATTAAAGACAATACTTGGACAGAAATTCAATTTTGGCAACTTTTCGAACTGCCTTTGCTTCGAAAGTCTGGCAAAAAAAAATTCCGAACAGATTTCAGCCAAATTCGAGACTTTATCATTAAGTACAGGCTTTAAGGGTTTATATTTGGTGGAAATAAGGGCGATCTTAGAAATAAGTTTTTGCCATTTTTTTGTTTAAACTAAACGTAAATTCAAAAGACCTTGAAAATATCGGGTTGTTATACTTAAGGACGGCTTTAGGGGTTGAGATTTAACAGACTTTCGGCATCCAAGAACATAAATTGCGTTGCGAATTTCTTTCCGCGCAGTTTTGAGGGAAGATTAGGAATATTTGCGAAAACGGAAACTGGCCTTCTGCTAATAAATTAAAACTGAACCGAACCGAAGCCGCGGTTCAGTTGGCTTCAAAAACCATGTACTTAACCGAACCGAAAACTGTGTTATCTAGTGTTAACCGCTGAACCGAACCAGTCCTTATTTCCGATCGGTTTGCTTCTCTGTCAAAAACAAGATTTTTTCAACCCTCTTAAAGTCCTTAGAGTCGAATATCTGCTGACTTTTGGCAGCGTTTTGTTTTGATTTCGAAACCATAAACTTGATTTTAGACTAAATTTTTCTGAGTGTATATCCTTCAAGCATCTACTCCGCCGTAAGCTGACTCTTGGCAGTTTTGCTGTAAGGGCTTTGACAGCATCTGTAAGCCGATTTTCGAAAAAGGCAACCGCTTGCTTCAAAGTGTTTCGGCCGCACAAAATGTCAACTGCAATTGGTTCTTTTCTAACCCAACATAGAGTCTGTTGGTGCTCTTGTCGGGTAATTCTCAACGCTGCTCCAAAGCATCAACAATTTTTATTTCGTTTTAGCATCATGGACATTCGTTTGCAAAAAGTACTTGTATCAACCCACCTGCAGTCTAGATTAAATTGTAGATTGACAGAGCACACGCTGATGGCTGAGAAACCTACATCCCGAAAGTCGCATATCTCTGTAAAAACGACCTTTACCAATCGAATAGTTAGGACCTTGACCACTGATCCCAAGTTCCAACTTGGAAGAAATTCGAAGAATGTTCTACAGAAGGTTGTCGGGTCACGCAGCCAATAAAACATAAACATTAATTTGTAATTAATCTCGTGGTGCAATTTCACATTTTGCCATTTGCTTCTTGCCCACTATGTCGCTTGGACACAAGCATATACAATCACACACACATATTGTAGAATTATATGCAGCAGCGACTGCGCTGTTTGCGTTCTATCGCTCTACGCGTATGCCGTTATAACGGTAACGCGCTCATCTATCACTATTTCTTTTTCGATTGCATTTCAGCAGCGGCAGCAGCTGCTTGGCTTGGCTGCCCACACGTATAATCATCCGCTAATTTAATATCGGAGTGAACACTCGCATTTGTTATAATTTGGATCTCGAAGCAGACATATCAGTCTCAACTCACTCGCATTATTTAGTTGCATAAATGTTGCTAGCTAGAGTTCGAAGAAAACGCATTGCTAGTTGCTAATTGGAAGTTGCTAAGTACATTCGGTAGCTTAGTTATCCAGCAGGCAATTGGCCTCGGCTTCACACGCAATACCCTTTCGTTGTCTTGGTCGCGTAGAAGACGCTCATTTCGCCTCAAACAAAACACCCAAGTCTCGCTAATTTCACAATAATCTACACACTAAAATTAAGTGAAACTTGTTTTTATTTACAAAAGTTTGTTAGTCAAACATCAACCCACATGTACATACTTTGGAACATATTACATGTAACTCTAGTCCCAAATTTCGATGCCACTTTATCAGAAAATAAAGTGGTATAATTCGCATAAATAAAGCTAGTAAAAAGGCTTACTAGTTCTACAATGGTCAATATAAACCATCATAACCTAAGCAATATGGTAGATAAACAGACAGTTACGAAGACGAGCATGTCTTCGAGGTGCAAGAAGAGAGAGATTTTATCAAGGCACTTAACAGCCCCCCACAACAGTTGCATTACAAAACTATCCCCTTCAAGCACAAAATTTCCCCTATAAAGATAGCACGCAAGCATTAAGCCACTTGCCAAAGGTAGACACTCCTTGAAGAAATCAGAGGGGAAGCGACGAAAAAGGCAACTTGTTTTGCATTTTCCAGCCAAAAAGACCAATTAATGTATATGTGCTTTCACTAATTCCTACTGCCGTACAAACTGACCCAATTAAAGTTCACTCTGTTATTAGAGAGCTAAAAGCACCAGGACACAAAACATCATTCCTTCACACCAATTTGGGTTCTTGGCAAAACACTGGACAATTGAGCAATTCAACTGGCTAAATTTAAATGTTCGGACGGCGCTCACTAGGCCAGCCAGCCCAAATTTTAGTTATAAAAGTACCAATTTCTTTTTTTTTTTGTGAAGTTTTTTAGAGTTGGGTTAAGCCCTAAATTGCTCAAGCGATGTTATTCTGATAAACCTGTGGGTAATTGTCTAGTAGAATCAGCAAACCGCGCATTGAACCTAAATTACTTCTGACCCTGAGGCTCTTTAGAAGGTTGTTGCTGTCGAGCGTGGCAGATGTTAGAATAATTGTCAGAATAGTTGACAAAACTGTTTAATCTGGGGTGTCCTAGAAATCTCTAGAGATTTTCGTATAAACGGTTTCATTTCGAACAACAACTGCTAGCCTTTACATGTGAAGTGTCTCCAAAATGCAAGGCTACTATTTAGTTGACAAAAGTTGCGAGATTTGAAACCGACTGATCTGCTCCAAGCAGATTACAAGCGTACCGTTTTCCATTCCTATTATCTAGTAGGCGACTTTATTCTTAACACTTTACATATAAACTCCTTCTAGTTTAGTTTAAAATCCAATCGCTTATAGGAAAATCTCTAGAGATTTCTGGCACATCCCCCAATAAGAATTTTCCAAAGCACATGAATTATCTCGAAGACCCTATTATCAAGTCATAAAAGAATGCTCCGTAGTCAAATGCACCAGGAAGAAATGAGAAAAATAGGACTAGAAACAGTAATGTTCACTGTTTGTCGACCACTGTTTTATTTTTGTTCTGTCTCACAACTTAATTGGAATACTTGGACTAGGCCTCCAGGGAAACCACTTTTAAAAACACACTGAACTATTTTAAAATATCGTTTTCACATACATTTTGATTAAAACTTTCGTTACCCCTTAAACTATAATAGAATCATGGATAAACCGAAAATTATATTCTCACGAAAATATATTAGGAAAAGGAAAAATATATTTCGAATTTGGGTAAACGGGAACATACAAGACCATTAATTTGTCAGAACTAATATCAGTTTTTTAGTACCAAGCTAAGAGGAAAATTAAGAACAAAACTTTCTTAAAACTCTTAAGTACAAATGGATTAAAAGAATGGGAAATAATCTTAACATAACCACACAGAAGGTAGAAGAAGCATTTTAAACGTTTAGCTACAAAGGGGTGCGATGGTGCTCTGCGATAAGACGTCATTCCATTAATTTTCGTGGTGTGCAAAAAAAGTGTATGGTATTTCATCAATTGAGAACGGCTGGGCTGATTTGGCTCAAATTTTAATTATTCGTAATTGGAATTTTGCGAAATGGCCCATAAACCGCCAAACTTGCCAGACTATAGCAATCATCCGATTTCGATGAAGCTTTGGGGAATGGTTGGACGCTGGCCTGCGAAGGTTTCTAAGTTGAAGAAATTGGCGGGAAAGGGTCTAAAAACCGCGAAATTTTTCCATTCGATTGCGATGAAACTTCATACAATTCACAATTGGATTCACTGTCATAAGAGCATATCAGAAAAGAAGAGTCGGGTGACTTAGGAATTAAAATCTTAAACTCAGAGAAAAAAGGATACGTAAAAATAGCCATTGGATGATTTCCCGTATCCATTTGGACTGGATATGTCTTTAATATCCTTTTATCATCCAATGGAACTGCAAAATCAGCCAAAGGATATGAAAAATTATCATCCCTTGGATGATTTTTCAGCTCCGTTGGATTATAAAAGGATATTAACGAAATATCCAGTCCAAATGGATATTTTTTTAGATCTTTTTTTCAGTGCACAGTACCTCATTCAAGAGTCAGCGGTTAGAAAGTTAAAAAATTGGGGAGGGCAGAACAAAGTCTGCCGAGACAGCTAGTTTTAAATCAAATTAAAACCGTCTATTAAAACTGTTGCTTGATCTGGACTTATGGGACTAGCAATGCATGGCGAAACTTAGCGATGACAACAGAGAAGAAGTGCTTGATATAGTCAAGGAGGATTAGATGGTATAACAACGAGTGAAAATACAACTTATGTGCAAGAATCGAGATAGCGTTTACAGCTGTATAATGCAGGATAATAACAATAAAATATTGGGATGTACATTTACCGACTAACAAGTATTCGGAACTCAATTTTTCAGATGGAAATATACAAAATAAAATTCAAAGACTTAATTAATATCAAGTTGTGCATATTAGAGTGGTAGAGAGAAAATGGAAGACAATTGCCCCTTCTAGAAGAGTTTGCAGCGCATCAAGTGAAAGATGCTTCAGTACGAAACGCCGAGTTTTGGAAGACAGACGAACCGACCTTAAACGATTATCGATTTCCTTTAATTTAAGCTGAGTATACTCGTTCGATGCCAGGATTACTACTCGGTGTCGTGTGGAAAATAACTCAGATAAATGAAATATTTCCGGACAGAAAAAGTCGCGTTGGGGTTTAGCTCGGCTATGCCATTTGACTCTTAGTTTGTCCACTCAATTAGATCCATACATTTTATTTTCCTTATTTTTTTCGTACAAGAGCCAATCATTAGTAAAAAGCTTCGACTTTTGTTTTACCTTTACTTATTATTTCAGATTTAAAATTAAAAAAAATATTTTTTTCGGTTTTTTTAGTAAAACGATTTAGCAAAGTCTCAAATTTTTTGTTCTTAGTCTTTAAAGTACAATCAACAAGTAAATCAGGTTTTTGCCTTCCAAATTACATTAAAAATGGGTCATTCACTTTTAAGGTTTTTAATTTATTTAGCCACCTTCGTTTACAAAACAAGCGAGCGAGCCTTCTCTTATATGGGTTTGGCGACCTTTTTTAGCGAACTATCGTCTTATAGCTATTATACCGTCGTATAGCTTCAAAATACTAAACAACTTGCCCTTTTTAAAATCTGAAAAATAGAGTAGAGCTTTATTAAACCAATATGAACAATACAATAACCCACAATAAACTAGGCTGAATCGCCAAATGCTAGTCGAAAAAAATTAAGTGAAATCTTCGTGAACTTATTATAAATTTTGCGGTTTGTCTTTTTAGAATCGCGGAATCAAGAATCATGAATTCCTCTAAGACCCTTTACAAATTAAACTCTTCAATACTAATGCACCATTTGTGTCAGAACTATACGAATGTTGGGAAAATCTTATTGGAATTTTCTGTTAGACCGATCACTTCATCATAGACAAAATTAGCTACAACATTTCCTACACATCAATAGAAACACTTTTGAAGAGATGAGCCTTATACCCAAGCTTAATTGACATATTATAAGTATTGTTAGCTTTGCTTAATTAATTTAGTAGTTCCCCAATGTGCTCTTAGGTTATATTTCTTATCTAGCTGCTACATATATGTCAGATAAACTTACTATTTACTATTTTTTTGTTAGTTTTTGTGACAGTAAGTGAAAGACCCGTCGAGAGAGGAGGGGGTCTGGGGTATTTCCCCCGGGCCCGGTCTTCTGAGAGGGGCCCGGAGCCCGGATTTTAGGCGAAAAATTAAATAAACTTTGTACAACATGAGAAAATCCCCACGGGCCCGGAATCCCCTTTCGACAGGCCTGGTAAGTGCTATTTAGACTAGTTAGACTATCTAGACTTCTAAAAATCGGCTTCAGGACATTGTGCCCAACTTCTAACTTCTCAATACAACAAAAGCGTTTGAATGGAATTCAAAATCCACATTTCGCTTGGCTGACTTGGTCCCCAAAATAGATTTATTTCATGATTTATTCAATTGCTGCAGGTGAGGTCGCCACTTAACCTCTTATTACTACACATATTGCATTTTCCCCTCAAGAATTACATAGATAGGTTTTCTTGTCATATGCCACTTACCTGCTTGAATTCTCTGTAACGTTGCGGCAACTTGTTGACTTTAATGAAATGCACTCGCTCAGTTGTTGCACAGGCAACAACAAGTTAATATGGATTAGTTTGTCGTTAGTGTCTCCAAAGCACGAACAGGCAATAAAAGAACTCCACAAAAAAAAAAAAGTACAAACTGTTCTTGCACACAAACACTTGAAAAAAAACTCTGGCTTTTAACTTGTACTTGCCCTATCAATTAACAATTTTGATTCACCAGCCCCGGGGCCAATCTTAGCGAGCCCGCATTAGCAGAGTCTTAGCATTTATGTAATGGCGGCTGTAAAGTTTACATAGACACTAGCCGGCCACACAGCTTTTGGCGTTTAGGGTTCGGAACTGTGAAATGATGTCTATACTTTTTTTGGGTCTACCCACTTAATTAGGAGTTTTTCCACAAGTTCAATTTACACTGACTGGTTGTTGTACTACGTGTGGCTACTACTGGGGGCTGACTGAGGGCAGTGCTGCGCGTCCTTACTGAAGGAGCAGCCGCGTACAACTGAATGCTGGCGAATGTGCAAACTGCGATTGTTGCAACGACTCTGGCTGTGACAAGAAAGCGCAGCAGTAGCCGCAGCCAACACATAGATGACGTCCATACATACATATGCATATAATGAACGTCGGACGAGCGAACTGCACGAAGTTGGTGGAAGGCGAAGGGTTGTGTAGCTGTTGCTGTTGTAGTTGCAAGGCGCAGGACATGGCCAAAGCACAGTCACTCGTGTTGCAACCCACACAGCAGCAAGGAAAACGACAACCGTCGGCCCACATTGTGCAATTTGGCTTAGTTCCCTCGTCAACGTCAGCTACAAGGTGCTTTACAGTTGCAGCTTACACAGCAGCACGCTCTCTCTCTCTCTCTCTTTCTCTATCTCTCTTCGAATGTTATTTTATAAAACAGCTGTTCGATTTACCGGCTCTTATCAGTTGACCACGAACAGAGCTCTGTTCGGGTCAGTAGCAGTGCATTTTTTGTTTTTGCAACTCTTATGGGGCCCGGCTTTCGCTTTGGTATTATGTAAAAGTACAAGGACATTTTTATATACCAGCGAGGAGTGCGTGCCAAGTGTTGGGTACACAAGCTTAAGGCGGAATACATTTGAGACCTTTATCTATCCATGGAAATGGATTGAAATACAAAAGCCAGGGGGGAAATCAATTCAAATGGATAAGAGGGATGTCCAGGTAATGCCATTTTACCATGCAATGTCAATTGGTCAGTTCAATAGATTGATTACAATTAAGACTAACTAATGACTGATCCTATAGGCGAGGGTTGCCTTTTTATATTCTACGATTGCCAAATAGGCTCGACTAAACATTTCCATTAGATAGCTTGGCATGTTTCACTGGGGATTTCCCTGCGCCCTTTTGTCCCAAGCTTTGACCTTCCAGCTTAATTATATTTGATGTTGTCCTAAAATCAAGAAATTTACCTTAAAACCAGTGGCGTAACTACGAACGTGCAAACCGGTGCAGTGAACACCCAAGCTCAGGGGGCTCCCGGGCCCCCACCTGCCGGGCCCCTGCCAGAATTTTCTCACCTTCGAAATTTAAATAAAAAAAATTTCAACACAACTTTAATTAAGTCAACTCATTTAAATGAATTTCTCTGTTCGAACTCTGCTCAAACTAATAAGAGCGTCACCGATTTTCGCCCTGTAGTTCAGCTGCACCGGTGCGGCACTAACGAACCCCCTAGCTCTTTGTAGTGAGCACTCGTCACCTGACCAACCACCAGTCAAGTATTTGCCTGACGAATTTTGTATGGGAATGTCCGGAAAACGTACCGACCGGTACGACCCTGCATTACCAGTCGCTTAGTGTGGTGATGGGTGCACACTATAGTTCAAGTACTAAACTAGCGCTCTGATGCATTACCTGTCGTTAACGACGCGACTAACGCTCAGTGATGCATCAGGTCGTTAGGCCTGGTAGTGCCTTCACACCAGCTGAGCTACAGGGAATGGATACGACACAGGACATATCGAAAGTAGACCAGCTCAGCATTGTTGTGAGGTATGCAGTAATAACCAGATCGGAAAGTAGACACCCAGTTGATATAGAAGTCAAAGAACTGATTATAGGGTTTTATGCAGCACTCAAACATGGCGCAGCAGACAGTCAACCAGCTGAATAGATTATTTATATACAAAAATATAGATTTAACAAAATGTGTGGGTGAAGGCTATGATGGAGCTAGTGTGATGAGCAGAGTGCACAATGGTGTACAAAAACAGATTAAGGATATCCAGTCTAATGCGGAATACGTACATTGCGCCACCCATTACTACAGACACCGTTGCAAGATTTGAATAATTTTTTCGAAAATAGCATCAAACGTTGAGATCTGCTGTCAAAATTCACTGGCAAATCCGGGACCACTTTAACAAAGCTAAATCCGATTATTTGGTCCAGAAGGTTTTGCTTGAAATTTAAAAAAAATTTGCCCCATCTTTTCCATTCAATTTTTTAATATTTACCACCTTCTTCAACCTTAACTGACTAAAGCATGAACTACTCACCAATTCTGTAAAGAAATTATAAGAAAAAATAGGGGAAAGTTAACTTCGGGTCGGCCGAAGTTTTGTATACCCTTGCAGCTTCCATTGAAAACAAAAAAGGTTTTTTTAATTAAGACTACTTTTTGGACCTTACTTTTCTATGGGATCTATACTATAAAGATGTCTGATTTCGACCAAACTTGGTGAAATCATGGAAAAGCATAATACATTGTTAATTACGAAATTTGGAGGCGATCCCATTTATAACAAAAAAGCTTTTCTCTCTAGAACTTTATTTTTGTCAGATCATTCATACTGCAGCTATAAGTATGCTATAGTCATCCGATCTTTATAAAACTTTGTAGAAATGTGTTAAAGTATATAAAATAAGAATATGCCAATAAAAAGGACGTTTTCATTAAAAACAAATAAGTTTTTCTCACTAGAACTAGTTTTTCGACCGATCGTTCCTATGGGAGCTATATGCTATAGTCATCCGATTTCGACCAAATTTTGTAGAATTGTGTAAAAATATATAAAATAAGTGTACGCCAATGATAAGGACGTTTTCATTAAAAACAAAAAAGTTTTTCTCACTAGAACTAGTTTTTCGACCGATCGTTCCAATGGCAGCTATATGCTATAGTCATCCGATTTCGACCAAACTAAGTGAAATCATGGGAAAGGATAGTAAACTAAGAAATACGTACTTTGGAGGCGTTTCCATTAAAAACAAAAAAGTTTTTCCCACTAAGATAAGTTTTTTGACCGATCGTTCCTATGGCAGCTATACGCTATAGTCATCCGATCCAGCCGGTTCCGACAAATGTGCAGCGTATATGTACCAGAAGACTTCGTGCAAAGTTTGGTGAAGGTAGCTTTAAAACTGACGGAGGAGACAGCATAGAAACAGACAGACTGACAGACGGACGGACGGACAGACGGACAGGGCTAAATCAATTCAGCTCGTCATGCTGATCAAGAATATTTATACTTTATGTGGTCGGAGATGCTTCCTTCAATGCGTTACAAACATCCGCACAATTTTATAATACACTCAGAAAAAAATGGCGTTCTGAAGGGCCCCTTTTTCTTTCTTTTGTACCCAATCCGTTCTTGATTGTTCTGTTCTTAAAACAAGACGACGTTTTTTTTAAATATACCAATCGTTCTAAATCGACGAACAAATTAAGAAAACTCGTTCCCAGTTTGGTTCTTGAAAAATGAACGACAAGTCCGACATGATGATTGCTAACAAAATATATTTAAAGTTTGGGATCAACTATGTTATATTTACCAAAAACGTGGCTAAGGATATAGTTTGAGCATCTAAATAAAAATAAAAATCAGCTAAACTAAACAGAAAACAAAATGTCGTTCTAAAATCATGAACATTTGGTCATTGGTAATAAAAAAAAAACTATGCCACCACGGCGACTTGAACCCACGACCACGGCGCTCGAAAATAATATCCTACCCACTAGGTTACAAGGCATGCTGATTGACCGTTGCCAAAATGCTTATTTACCACTGCTCAATGATTCAGACTGAACGCTTTTATTATTGTTAGGCTACTATGAATCGCGAGGTCCCGAGTTCTAGTCCCAAACAAGGTAAAGTGAAACAGAAATTTTTTAATGATTTCATAAAATTGAGCCAATATGGCCGATGTGTTTCTTCTGCCCCCTTAAAAACGGATAAGGTCCAAAAAATCGTAAAATTGCATACTAAAAGCAAACCATAAATTACAAAATTCTTTTCGAGATGCTAAAAAATACTTCAATAAGGTGCCGAAAAAAACTTTAGACTTAGAATCTCGGTTTTCTTTTGAATTGAATTTGTTTGAATAGAAGAATGTCGTTGTTTTTCCTAGACAAACCTGCATCTATGCAAAAATAAAGTGAAAAGGGATCAGTCTATTGCACTGAACGAACAAATCTATGCATTCGGTATAAACTTAAGTCAAACCCACCAAAAATAAGTTGGTCCCGACAAGGTTCAAAATTTTTCCGGTTTCAGCCTTGCCCAACTAAAAATTATCCCTTTAATCAAACTCAACTTTCATAGACAAAATAATGTATGGAGGGAGGGGGAGACACGACCGACCACACCACAAAACAAATTCCATTCATTTTATATACATATTCAAGTATCTGTCAATATTACAGCAAATTGCGCTGAGCATTCCTTTTGATTTAATCTGTAATTAGAATCTAAGTGTGCCGCGAATCCCAATGGAAAATTTTTCGTTTTGCTTGGGTGCTTGTTGTCAACGGACGTGCACTAGCAGTGCTCTGTTAAGGACGTTCTGTTAAGTAGCCGGCACGTGTTTCTCTCCCACACGCAGACAGACGCAAAAATTTTTGATTCTGTTTTGATTAATAGTTTCGTTGCAAGCTTATCACACTCACACACATAAGATAAACAGGAAATGCAACAATGCCACGTGACCGGCGTTTTGGCTCTCTTTTCCTGGGCTTCTCTCGCTCTCCCACCTTCTCTCTCTCTCTCAATAGTGCCACACTCTCGCCCAATGAAGAGAACCGCCTGCGCTGTTTACAGAACAAACTCGGCCACAGTTAACTTTTTTTGGCGCCCTGCAGCATGCAACAAAAGTGCGTACCGCATCGAACATGTTGCATGCAGCCATCCTGCTCTCGCATTTCCCCTCCTGGCCAACAAAAAAAAAAAAACGAAACATAGTTCCATCGCCTGTACAAAAAAGAAACTATTACATAAGTCGGTGCTCCACCCACGTACATTCTGCGGGTTCCTATTTATTGTACGTTTGCGTGCATTTATATGGCAGATCGGTTTTCGGTTCTTGGGTTAGCGAATGAAAACTGCGAAATTTGCTTGCTCGTTTTAATTGTCAGGTAGAGTTCTTAAATGCAATAAAAAATATAGCATAGATTTTGGGGCAGCATAAAGGAAAATAGTTTTAAAATAATATTGCATAATTTTTCCAGGAGTCGAATTGAATTTTATTTGTTTAACATATTAGTTTTCACTTTAAGCCAGTTATTAGTCTTCAATTAGAAAATACCAAACATTCACAAATAAAATCAACAGCTATTTGGGGCTTCAATTTAAATGGTAGTTTAACCTAACTTATATTTAAATTCGTTAAACTTGACCAAAACTTATATAAGTACCGTAAATATAGTCTTTGGTCTATTTGCCCATTGATGAAGTCCTTGTCAGCAATATAAGATAGAGAAATCTTAGTCTCAAGCTGCTTAAGGAGGTAGAGATGCTGAAAAATGGGAGATATTCTTCTCTTCTTCGCCTTGAAATTGATTGGAGAAGTCAATTTATGCCCCATTGAATTCAATGGCATGTGTACCGACCTGTCAATTGTTATTGAGCAGTAGGTTCTACTTTTTTCTTCTGGTATATCTGGAGGTGATGTTCTTATGACTTCTCCTCAGTTGAATTAATATTGAATTATTATCTGCTAAAGGTTTCCTACCTGTGTGTAGGTTAGGTTAGGTTGAGATGGTAGAAGCGGTGAAGCTCCATCACTTAGACCAAAGAATAGGTCCATTGTGATACCATAAAACCCCTAATTTTTACTTTTAGACAGTCAAGGAAGGGTCATACCTTCTAAACCACTTTGAAAGTAGCACATATTTGAGGAGCAACGTAATCTCTATTTCAGAGTCTACTTTTGTTTAATGGAAAAGTATCCTTCAATAACTAGACTTCTGCTACCCTATTCTAGTGTGATATTGGGTTTTAACAGCACTTGGCAGTGTCCATTTGGGCTTACAAATAATGTATAAGTTTTTTAAAGGAAGGTATTTAGTGAGAAAGTGTAAGAATTTGGTGTAAATGGTAACCTGCTAGAGTCGCCGTGGCTTCAGGTTCTTGGGTAAGACTCTCTTTAACCTTCTCCTTTGACGTACACCTTTGATTCTCCGTCTTAACAAGTTTCTAGCCAGTTTGTTGGGGTGGTGAGATAGCATGTCAAGGTAAATGGTGGCCTGCTTGTTGGTAACATCTCCAACCATGGGAACTCCAAGGTCCTTTTCAATATCCCTGGTTCTCAGGTACCATTCATCTCCCGTAATGCGTCTTAGGATTTTTGCCTGCATCACTCTAATCTTACTCAGGTGAGAATTCGCAGCGATTCCATAAATTTGTAGGCCATATCTCCATACTGGAGCCAGAATAGCCTTGTAGACTGGGACTTTGTTCCTGAGTGACAGCTTGTTGTTGGAATTCAAGAGCCACCCCATGCGCCGTGCTTTGGCAGCCACTGCCTGAGCTGTTGTCTTGACATGGTGTCCAAAGGTCAGTCTTCTGTCCAGTGTCACCCCAAGTCATTTTGTGGGCTGCTTTATGCTCCATAAGCTGACGGTGCAAGATAACTCCCGGGCAGGTGTCACGACGGGTGGAATAAGTCACCAAAGCACACTTGTCCGTGTTTATGGCAATTTTCCATCTAGCGGCCCAGTTGCTAAACCTATTTAAGTACTCTTGAAGGGCATCTGTGGCTGAGTATATGCATTTGTTGCGGGCAAGTATGGTCGGGGTTTTCAAGCGAAATGCTACAGGCTCTGGGCATATCGTGAGTGAATAGGGAGTATAGCCCTGCGGTACACCAGCCCTAATGGTTCTTGTTTGGGATGTTGCTCCGTCCTGTGCAACCTCAAGAGCTCTGTCCGTCAGGAAGCTCTTTATTAGCATGTACAGTTGGGGCGGAAGAAGTTTCTAGATCTTTGAGAGTAGACCTTCGCATCACACTCTATCGAAGGCCTGCTGGATGTCAAGGTAAGCTACCACTAAGTACTCTTTTCCGTCATACCCTTCGAGGATGTAGTTGACCACTCGATGTAATTGTTCGGGAGTTCCATGGCTCAGTCGGAAGCCAAATTGGAAATCGGGTATGGCTTTCGAATAGATCGAATATCAAGCATTCTTCGAAGGATACTGCGCTTAAAGATCTTCCCAAGGGTGGATAGTAGGCTAATCGACCGGTAGGAATCAAGGCAGGAGGGTGGTTTTCCATTTTTGTGAAAGAGAACAATTCTGGCTTTCTTCCAGGGTGATGGAAAATGGCTAAGTCTCAGTCTCAGAGACTGTTAAAATGTCAGGTAGGAAATGCTGACCTAAGATTGTAAATCGTCTCATACTGAGCGCAGGACAGTGACATAGCAGATGCTGAACGTTTTCTTCTTCATCAACTGAACAACTGCATCTGCAGTAATCATTGTGGCTGATACCAAGCCTAGCGGCGTATATGCCTATAAGGCAGTGTCCTGTGAGAATTCCTACGAGTAGGGAGACATTATCTCTGCCTAGACGCAGTAGTGTTAAAGTTCTTTTAAAATTAACAGTGGGTCCAATGAGCCTAGAGATTTCACAGTTGTGAGTTGATCTCCAGCGGCTCGTGGCCATTTTGAGGGTAGTTTCCCTTATTTGTAGTTTAAAAGACGAAATAGAAAGCCCAATCGAGCTCTTATCCGGTAGAAGATGGGCTGTAGTGCCAAGCCTAGCGATTCGGTCGGCTGTCTCATTGCCCTCGATGTTTCGGTGCCCAGGCGGGTGCCTGCAGGCGAGGCGTATTTTATCATATAGAGATTTGCGGCACTCAGTAAGTGTATTTGCATTATTAGTGTTACCCTCAAGGGCCTTTTATGCAGCTTGACTGTCTGAAAAAAATAAAAACATTTCCTTCCTTGACCACGAGTTCTTTCAGATGGTTATTAGCCTCCTGGATCGCGACAACCTCTGCCTGATAGACGCTATAATAGTCGGGAAGGCGAAAGGACATATTTATACCTAGGTCTGGACTGGACAAAAGGTTGCTGTTTCTCTAAGCCTAATAGCAGTATTACTAGCTATTTCTCTGGCTAATATATCTAGGGGGATTAGATGGAGCATAATGTTAAGCGCTTCTGTGAATTAGTTCGCAAAGGAGAAGCTCCACTTACGGCCAATGGCGCGCTTGCACGAGTACAGTGCAGTGGTCGCTTTTCTGACCCTTTCCAGAATGTTTTCATTCCATATAGTTTTTTATCAAGTACTACACCAAGATATTTAGCGGTGTCGCAACATTTTGGTACTAAGTTATTTAAAATAGGAAATCAAGTTGGGAACTTTATATTTCCTGGTGAAAAGCACAAGCTCCGTCTTTGTTGGGTTGACCCCAAGGCCACACCCAGCTGTCCACTCTGTAAGTGTCGTTAACGAATCCTGCATTAAGTTGCATAAAGTTTGGGGAAATTTGCCCTCGCTCTTCCATGAGTCGTAACAGCTCGTTTACCGTTAAAACCCATAAAAGCGGTGAAAGAACACCTCCTAAGGAGTGCCCCTATTCACATATCTTCGAGCGCAGGCATTCCCCTATTGTGAGTTAACTGCTCTACTGGTAAGAAACAGTCGAGTAAACTCTACTAGAGGTCCCTGTACTTTCAGATCTGTCAGGACAGATGTGATTGCGCTAGGAAGGACGTTATTAAATGCTCCTTCGATGTCAAGAAATGCCGCCAGTGCGTACTCTTTAATCTCTAGTGATTGCTCTACCTTTGAGACCAGGGAATGAAGTGCTGTTTCAATAGATTTGCCTTTACTATAGTTTCTCTCGTCTATTTGTCTAGCAATCTTTTCAACGTTTTGAGGAGCAAAGATGATGAACAATGAAAGCAATACGCCGGGTGGTCGAATGGCAAGACATTTGCCTTGCAACGGCGAGGTCATGTGTTCAAATCCCATTCAAGGCATTAAATTAAAAACTTTTTTTTCTATTTTTTTTTTTTTTTTTGTTTTCTTATTTTTGGTGTTTTTAACATTGTCTATATTTTCAATATTTTTTACAACGCACTATGGTCCCAAATTAGAGTTTTTCAGTTAGAATCAGCCAAATTGAATGGACATTAATTTATTTGCCCTTTTTTCTCCCTTAGCGATTTTTCTTTTCTTTCAAGACAATTAAAATCTCTATGAGGACTTTAGTCATTAAAATTTTAAAATGATTACTTTTTCATGAACATCTTTTCTGTTTTCATGACCACCGTTCATTTTTTATGAACGGAAAAACAGACGAAAATCATGACCATTTGGTGGCGATTTTTTAATGTCATATTTTTCTCTGTGAACATTCCACAAAACACCTTATAGTACATGAAATAATTCGAATTAAATCGTTTTTTGCATTTCTTTGCCTTTTCACTTAATTACAACTCAATCATGAAATAACTTTTGAATAAGATTTATATACACGAAGAACGCTAAAAGACGTTAAAAAATAGGGGAATTTAACTTCGGTTCGGCCGAAGATTTGTATACCCTTGCAGCCTGCATTGAAAACAAAAAAGGTTTTCTTAGACTACTTATCAGACTATACCTTTCTATGAGAGCTATACTATATAGATGTCTGATTTCCACTAAACTTAGTGGAGTCATGGGAAAGTATGGCAAACTAAGAAACGCGAAGATTGGAGGCGTTCCTATAGAAAACAAAAAAGTTTTTCTCACTAAAACAAGTTTTTCAACCGATCGTTCCTATGACAGCTATATGCTTAAGTCATCCAATCCGGCCGGCTACGACAAATGTGCAGCTTATAAGTAATACTTATTAAGTACTACAAGACTTCGTGCAAAGTTTGGTGAAGATAGCTTTCAAGCTGACGGAGGAGATTGCATAGAAACAGACAGACAGACGGACTCAGCTCGTCATATTGATCAAGAATATATCTACTTTATTAGGTCAGAGATGCTTTCTTCAATGCGTTAAAAACATCCGGACAATTTTATAATAAATCTTAACGTTCCTTGCCTTGCGTACTCTCGTATTAAAAACGAAAGTCGGCATCTTAACGCAGTCGACTGTCGACCAGATGACAAAATTGGCAAATGTTTTTTAATAAAATCAAAATTCCTTGCCAGACTTTCATTAGTCATAACCCGACCCATGTAGCACAGATTTCATTGTTGAAATTTCGGTGAATTAAGTAAAAGTAAAATTAGCTTGTCAAGATGACACAGCCCCAAAGCCAAACCTCTCTCAATCTCTAGGCATGTGCGCTTCTAATTTTAGCACAAGAGAAAGGGACCTACAGTTTAACGCCGAATCCGAACGGCAGTTTGAGAAGCTTTTCATGGCTAATTACTGCAAAGCTGGCGCCAACAGCAATGAGGTGTGGACGGGTGTAAAGTTTATTCAAAGAAAAAAAATTTTTTCATTAGATGTTCCGTGGCGGGATCGAACCCACGACCTCATGTACAGCGGTCGCGCATACTAGCCGCTGAGCCACCCGGCCCCTTACGGTGTATTACACTGTGCAAAATCTTAAAGGTCATTTTCTGGTTACGCCTTCGGACCCCGACAATTTGAAGAACATACCGAACCTAAAATAATACCCAAAGGACTTGGCCCCATCACATCGTAAAGGTACTTTTTTGATACCCACCATTTTTTCACACCAACCTGAAATTTTGAAAAAATGACCCTTTTTATGAAGTTTAAATATCTTGCAGTTTTTACTGGCTCAAGGTCTTGCTATGTTATTGACAAAACTTTAAACAGAGGCACACAACACAACAAAGGAGGCATCCGGTTCATCGGACGACGATTCACACACTTACAAAGGGGAATGGCTGTCTTAGGCTGACTTTTCGGTGTTTTTGTGCGCAGGCTGCCTTTGGAGAGACTGCTGTTTGGACAGACATTTCAGGCTCAAGATCGCTGATGAGTGAGGTTGGTCCCTCATGAAACGTCGTCCGATCAACCTGATGCCTCCTTTGTTGTGTTGTGTGCCTCTGTTTAAAGTTATGTCAATAACATAGCAAGACCTCGAGCCAGTAAAAACTGCAAGTTAACAGTATAAAGGTCGTTAAAACAGTCGTAAAACTTTAAATATCATAAACAGGCTGGAATTTTGTTTTTGTATCTTTAGCAATGTTATATATAGATTTATACAAGAGGAAAAAAATACCTTTATTGTCTGAACCAAAAACGTGGCATCTAGTGCTTCAAAACATGAACAACATCGGAAAAATGGCAATTTTTTCATGTTTTTTGGCAGAAACGGCTGAACTACTGGTAATTTGGCAAACTTTTGTTTAGCGAAATTATCCCAAGCAACAATATAAACAAGTCTCTAATACATGCCAGCCTCATACGAATTCCCCTTCAAACCATTTCGGTACTCTGAAAGTGATATTTTATATACAAACACAAGGAAGTCCATTTCGTTTTGTGTTAGCGGTTTCGGTCTTTCATCTTCAATATCAGGCTCGTAATCGACTTCTTGAAAATCGATTTTATCGGTAAAAGCAATGTTGGCTGTCCATGTGGACAATCATCCGGACTCGGAGGCTAGGGCGTTTCGGCATCATCAGGCACTGAAACTGGAAGTATATTTTGTGCATTTCAAAGCTAGCTTATTTATAAAAATTAATGCATGCGTAGCGTTTGGATTTGACGTGCCCATTTGGGTCTTTTATCCAAACTGTAAATGATAAACCTCCGGTGCGATTGGTCAACCTTTGGCCCCGGCCACAGATACCCTGCCCTATACCCACAGAGTTTTCTTTTGCTACACTCAGATTCTCGACGTGACTCAGACCCCCACCTGAATTGAGCACGATCCCTTTTAGTCCTTGTTAGTCCCAGCACATAAATTTTGCTGTAAGCAGCCTTGGCCAGACTGAGTTATACCTCAGCCTTCGATACTACCTTACAGATGGCGCCCGAGCAGGGTCTTCATACAACTCAATTTTCTGCCTAGTCGATATTACCAATCCAAAAAGTGGACGTAACGATTGCCGCACACTGATTTTGGCGTATATTCTTCACCGTTTGGATCAACTTCATCGAAATTATTTAAGCAAGCTTAAATTCCGGAGAAAAACTTATTCTTTGTTCACTTTTGGGCACTATTTGGCCCCAAAATAAACAAAAATTTTCAATGTTTGGACACCGGCTGTTTTTCATATTTGATTTTGCGATAAATTTCCAAAGAAATATGTTGAACTTTTGGAAACAAGTTAAATTTCCCTGAAAATTTCGTATTTTGTATATTTTTTTTATAAAAATTACCAGTTAATTGAATTCAGCACCGGAAAATAAATAAGGAACGTTTGCTATTTTCTCTGGTGCAAAAGCTGGCCCAAATTTGTAAGCCAGTTCTAAAGAAAAATATCGTTGAATTATTCTATAATCAAGCCTATAATAAACAGAAACTGATTCAAACTGAATCGAACCGAACCAGCTTACATCGTTGGGTAAAACACAGATTAATTATCTTCGAAATGTTTCAAACTCTTTTCAGACTTATTCTTCTGCGCTGCACGCTCCGAATATGAAAAATTGTATTTTAAATTGTAGATCTTTAATTTTTTATTGGCCCTCATTTTTGACAAGCTCTTCGAACTTGTTAAACTTTTTGCCTAACCAATTAACACATATATTTCTCAGCAGTTAAGGAAATATCATTTTTGGCGCTGACGGCAGACGAAGCTTAACTCCTCCCCTTGCAACATGTTCGCCGTAAATTTCCCCTCCAAGGGGCTCCCTACAGAATTTGCATTTACTCCACTACCTTTTGGCCATTGCCAGCACTCTTGTTGTTAGTACATGTCACCTACATACAGCACACACACCTACGGACGGCCGACGAGTGCGTGCGCCATTTACATAGGCTTCATGGCCAGGCAACCAACCAACGACGTTCATCCAGGTCGCCTACATCGGCTCTATACATACACACGCGGGGGAGACGGGCGGAGGGCGGCGTGCCTGTTCGCCGCTCTCATTCGTCGGCCACTTGGCGGGCCCTCGCCCACATTCACAGTTTCCTTGGCCATGTTCACATACAATGTTGCTCGTTTGGCCTCGTGATCGGGCTTCGTAAGCGAGGCGAGGCGAGGCGATACGAATGCGTAAAGTTTACAAAAATATTTGCAACAAATTGCATTTAAGCCCCATGCCTTGGTTTCTGCTTTTTGCTCTTTTTTTTTTTGCCAATCTGTGTGCTCTTTTTGGTGGCATAAATTTTAATCTTAATTAAATGCGATTTTAATAGCATTTTAAATTGCATATCAATGGAGGTACACACATACATACGTACATACCTACCTATTGTACCACAATGACATACTTCAGTAGGTATGCGAAGAGTGGCAGCATTTTCCGTTTAGCAAAGTTTCCGCCACAACTGCATTAGTAAATTTCCAATTCCCAAAATGCGCAAACTAATTTAGCTGAAATGTTTTTGCTTACAAATGGGCCCAAAAGGCTAGGACTCTGCTTGCTTTTCATCATTTTATCAGACAAATTCAAACTTGGCATGGCTTCCCGAGTTGATTCCAGCGTGAAAAACAACGACTTCAGTGCAGAGAGTTTTCTGTTTACAGCTGAGAAGCAGCCAGAAGCATTCCTTGCATTCGCATTACAGCCGGCGACAAGCAAATGAGTCGCCTCTCCATGTGTGTGTGTGTGTGTGTGTGTGTGTGCGTATATCTTCTTGATGAAAATGCCAAATGGTTTGTGTCTCTTTATGGGAATTGTTGTTTGTTGTTCCGGGTTTTAGTTTTGAGCTTCCGCATGTTTAGCAAGCAGATAAGCAGCATTATGCTTAGAGTGGAAAATGCCGAGACAAGTATTTATACTCGTCAACCTGCAGACAGGCAAAGTAGTATGCCAGAATTCTGCTCTGTGTGTAACCAACGTAATGAAGGCAAAGTATATTTAGATGGTTATAATATTAAAGATCGAAAGGACGAAGCTACACTTGAAAGAACTCTGTAGAACCGATATTTTCCGCTGGATCTATTAAAGATATAGAAATTCAACTTAAGACAATCTAAACAAAAAATACTGGAAAAATTGGATTCTAAGAGTCCGAACTTTTTCATTCCTTTGTAATGTAACGATACAATATACAACATAAAAGTTTCAGTCTTTTGATGTTGAAGTAAAATTATAGAGGTTAAGTATTTCACATATCGTATTATTTTACGTAGTTAACATTAAAGATCAATGTTTACATCAGGAATGCACGCAGCCTATACGCACCGCCAGCATTCGTGTTGTTTGAAGCACAGCCATTCCAATGCGTATAGCAGACTGCGCATAGCGAAATTACAAGAACAACTTCTCGTGTCTTTTCTCTTTCTCTCGTCTTCAGCCTTCAGTTCAGCCCTGCACAGAAAAAATAAAAGGGCGAGATAAAATCAAACTCAAAAAGATTGATTTGATCTCGACCTTCGTATTGAAAATTTCAAGCTCGAGACGTACTAGATCGAGCTTGATAATCCTGAAAAGTGCGTATCAATCCGAAGAGGCTAACTTCAATCTCGAATCCGTACTTGAAAGTCAAATAGTCCTGACTCGAGATTGAAGTGAGTACGGATGTCCTTTGTCAATATCAAATAATCCTGAATCGAGATTGAAGTTAGTAAGGATGTCCCATGTCAAGGCGAAAGTGCGAAAGAAACTGAGAGCAAAAAATCTCTCACCAGTCACCAGGTTGGTGGGGGTACACACACAGACGCAAAGCCATCATCTATCAACTTAGTATTACATTTATGTGTCGAGTTTTCTATGATGCCTTGAAATTCCCAAACAGTCATAGCAATGCTGACATGAGGAGAAAGCTAAATTTTATTAAAGATAGAACTGGGGGTATACAAATAACAA
Organism: Lordiphosa collinella; assembly: GCA_018904265.1. Taxonomy (NCBI): domain Eukaryota; kingdom Metazoa; phylum Arthropoda; class Insecta; order Diptera; family Drosophilidae; genus Lordiphosa; species Lordiphosa collinella. The sequence continues at coordinate 555,595 of JAEIFV010000105.1, read as the reverse complement.
ATGACCTCGAGCCGGTAAGAACTTGCTGGTTTGAAAATCCAAAAGGTCGTTCAATAAGTCGCATGGGGCTCTTGTGAAAAACTCTTTTTGGGGTAACATAAAGATTCAACAAGTAAGCGCACTGTAGTTGAGTGCCCCGACTCCAAAATACCCTCCAAAATACCCTCTCTGACACTCAGTGATGATTGGGCAAGCATTCGGTGTGAATCGGCGAGTGACTTCGGGCCCCAGGGGCTATGGCTGGCCAGGCCAGTTCTAGACAAATGACGACAGGCACACACACACACACTCACATATACTGTACACACACAAAGAAGCTCGCACGCACGCTCCAGTTGACAATGACTTCATGATCCCATTTTACAAATTTTTAAAGAATAAAGGGTAAACTAAAGTGATAACGTCAATCTCAATCATATATGAAGCAATCTTTTGTGGGACTAATACTCTTGCAAACTTGCACCAAGCTGATTTCCAGATCAAATCAAGTAAGAATATCTAGCATAAGTCAATCTCGGTTGTTTTCGCAGCAACCCATTTTCGGATTGCTTGTAGTTTAAATATCGATCTCAATTTAATCTCGGCCAAAGCCGATTTCTAGATCAAATCAAGTACGAATTTCGAGTCAATATCGGGCCTCCTTGATTTGATCCTACTAAGGAATCCAGTCGAGTTCGGATATCAAGCTTTTTTTTAGATTAGAAGATTTTGCGATTAGAAGACCTTTTTTTTTTATAGATTACATTTATTGGTAACTAGCCTTCTGCTACCCTTTATGGCCGCTTATACTAGTGCGATATTGTGTTTTATCAGTACTTGGCAGTGTCCATTTGGGCTTACAAATAATGTATAAGAGTTTTAATGTAGGTATTTAGAGAGAAAGTGTAAGAATTTGGTGTAAATGGTGTCCTGCTAGAGTCGCCGTGAGTTCAGGTCCTTGGGTAAGACTCGCTTTAACCTTCTTCTTTGACATACACCTTGGGTTCTCCGTTTTCTTAACAAGTTTTTAGCCAGTTTGTTGGGGTGGTGAGATAGCTTGTCAAGGTAAGTGGCCTGTTTGTTGATAACATCCCCAACCCTGGGAACTCCAAGGTCCTTTTCAATATCCCTGGTTCTCAGGTACCATTCAGCTCCCGTAATGCGTCTAAGGATTTTCGCCTGGACCACTCTAATCTTACTCAGGTGAGACTTCGCCGCGATTCCATAAATTTGTAGGCCATATCTCCATACCGGAGCCAGAATAGCCTTGTAGATTAGGACTTTGTTCCTGAGTTACAATTTGTTGTTGGAGTTCAGGAGCCACCCCATGTGCCGTGCTTTGGCAGCCACTGCCTGAGCTGTTGTCGTGACATGTTGTCCAAAGGTCAGTCTTCTGTCCGTGCAAGAATACTCCCGGGCAGGTGTCTCGACGGGTGGAATTAGTCACCGAAGCGCACTTGTCCGTGTTTATGGCAATATTCCATCTACCGGCCCAATTGCTAAACCTATTCAAGTACTCTTGAAGGGCATCTGTGGCTGAGTATATGCATTTGTTGCGGGAAAGTATGGCCGTGTCGTCAGCAAATGTTGCGATTAGAAGATCTTCGGGGTTTTCAAGCATAAATCAATCCCATGTATCCGAGATGAAATCAATCCTGTTCGTACTTGGAATGAGAAAATCCGGGATTCACCGACTTCTGACATCGTTTGGGATTGATTTAGTCCCGACTATAAGGATTTTTTTCTGTGGGAATATAAAGTACTCAAATTATAAATTGCTCTTAACTATTATAATCAGCCATGCTCCAATTTTCGCTTTCGCAAAAGCTTTGCGACTTGAAACCGGTTTGTCGAACAAATTTGCTCTCCTAATCGCAAAACTTTTGCGAAAGTTAAAATGGAAGCATTTCAGATTATAGCTATTCTTACTTACATTTGCGAGTCAAACCGCAACAACAGCTCAGCCCCCCTCTGCTTACACCACTGTTTAAATGTTTTTACCTGGTGGAAATGTGGGAGGGTGGCTTTCCAATGTAGTAGTGCTCTAGGGACTTTCAGGGGTAGCAGGTGCGCAAAAGAAACTTTGAGGGAAGGATTGGTGTAGGTCTCCCAGCGAGTCTGAAGAAAACGCGAGCACTCTCTTTCGTGTAGTAGGACGACTCTATATGTACCTTTACTTATCGTTATCGCTCTATTATATATCGATTAAGCCAAGCTTATTAACTTAACTTATACTAGGAGTTAGAAACTAAGTTAGGACTTAGGAACTTGGGAACGAACGTGACCAATCCGCCCCCCTAGCACTAGTTGCAATATTAAAGAATTACGTTTCAAAATTTAGTTACTTCATGTTTCTTTCTAGTTGGTAAGTAACCCTTGTGCTTAAAGCAAAGGTTATTAAACCTTAAAGGAGGACTCGTCAGGAGTCGGATTGGATCCGGCTCGAAGGACCATGATAATGTGGGAGGATGGCTTTCGAATGTAGGGGAGTAGTGCTCTAGGGACTGGTAGGGGCTTCAGATGCGCAAAAGAAACTTTGAGGGAAGGATTAGGTCTCCTAGCGAGTTAGAAGAAAACGCGAGCACTCTCTTTCGTTGTAGTAGGACGACTCTATATGTACCTTTATTTATCGTTTTTGTTCTATTATATATCGATTAAGCTAAGCTTATTTACTTAACGTACACTAGGAGTTAGGAACTTGGGAACGGAACGTACTCGCTATTGTTTTGGTATACGGTTTCGTCATAACAAGAAATCGAATGAATATGTTTCACTCAATGGTTACAAATCGTAGAACAACTTATTTGTAATGGTGCCTTCTAGCTACAACGAAATATCTCTATGGCTAGCTTGTGGCGTTTGTTCGGCTGGATTTCGCGTGGTCTTTTATTACATAAGGAGGATAAATACTCTTCACGGTACGATACAGAAGTGCCGGGTAATTTCTAGTGGGCGCAACATCCGAAAGATTGCATCTTTTTTGTAGCCGCACTTATGCAGGCCAATTGCGACAACACGATTTTCGAGCGAGCCCCGTTCCATGATTGCAAACAACTGACGCCAAACATTTTTGATGCAGTAATATAGCATAAATGTCACTTTTCAAATAGCCGTCAAGTTCAAGAGGATGTGTTTGCTATTTTTATACTCTGTACCAGAGGTACACAGAGTATATTAAGTTTATGCAAAAGTATGTAAAAGGCAGAAGGAAACATCTCCGAACTCTATAAATCATATATATTCATGATCAGCATCAAAAGCCGAATCGATCTAGCCCTGTCCGTCTGTCTGTCCGTCTGTCTGTCCGTCTGTCTGTCCGCCTGTCTGTCCGTCTGTCTGTTTGTCCGACTGTCTGTCTGTCCGTATGAACAAACAGATCTCAGATATGGTAAGAGACAGAGGCTTGACATGTATGGGACATATGCTTTTTATACTTGCAGGCAGATCAAGTTTATATTTTAGTTTTTGCCACGCCCCCTCCTGCCCCCGCAAATGAAAAAAAAAACATCATATCTCCCACAGTTTTATAGATAGAAGGTTCGTTTCTTCTAGACTTATTTAGTAAGCAGAATCATTTAACGATCCGCCAAAGGAATGGTAAAGATCGGATTAACGATAGTCGAGTTATAAGAAAAACAAAAAATTATGGGCCGCACCGGTCGCAACGGTGATGGGCAGCACTTCATAGGTACAGAGTATGTTATTGTCAGGCTTTACCGACTTTCTTGCTTGTTTAAACCGTTTCGTCTATACCTTCTACAGTTATCTTTTGATTCTCCTTCATAATCAAAATTTATATGAGAATTTTGCAAACTTCCCGTCTTCATGATAACCAAAAATCAAAATTTGTTTTTTTTTTTGCTAATCTCGCGATTTTTTAGACAGTTTGGTCCTGTTTTCACCGCTGAGCCGCCCTTTCAGCAAACTCTTGTCTGCTAGCTTCTGCTTCCAATAAGTATAGCAAATTGCTGGTGTCGATTGCTCGCCTGCTCCTGCGTTTCTTCAGCTCTTAGCCTGGCCTGCCGCTCTACTTGTTTATTTGGAAGCGACTGAGATTGTTGCGCAGTCTCAGCAGCTCTTTTTCAGCTTGACGTCTTATATGTTGCTATCTCCTGAGCTCCGCTTGTGAAGAAGTTTCTTGACTTATCATTACACTCATCCCTTTTACTTTTTTGAGGTTTGTGGCATATTAGACTTTCGTTTTCCATGCACTTCTTAAAAAATAACATTACAATTGTAAAATTTTTTATAGTTTATTTCTTTGTTAACTTTTAGAACGATTCTTATGCTTACATAATATATATATCGGCGGTGTCCCAGAAATCTCTTCCAACCAAATTCCAACCCAAAACCAATTCTCGGTGTCCGAGAAATCTCTTTCGGTTGGTTTTAAACCTCTCTTATTTTGTTAGGAGATTTTGGCAAACCAACCAATACACAAACCAGCCAAAACACAAACCAAACAAAAGCGACTTCACGAACCTACGCAATTTAGCACTGTTTTTGTAGTAGGACCATAATCTTATACACACACCTTTTAACTAGACTTTCGAATTAGTCTTTCGAAAAAAAACAGAATCTCTCGAAGTTCTGGAACACCGACGGATTTCTTGAGCGATTTGCAAGCCGATCGAAGCCAAAATCTCTAGAGATTTCCAGGACACCCCCGTATTTGTCAAGATCAGCCTTAAGTTCTGCCGTCAGTTCATCTTTCAGGTTAAAGGTTAACCTGTTGTAATGGTTTCCCGTTACAGAATGTCAACGGTACACAAAATAAAATTCATTAAATTTGTACCCACTTTCGACTGAGCTCGTTCATGGCTCGTTAGTTGTATGCTTATGCCACAACGTAGATTCCGCATCCGGCTTGGGCCAGCGTACCAAACTCAAAAGGAAAATTCAACAAAAGGCACAGGCCATCAGGAAGTGCAACACTCGCAAAACTTTTAGCTGCTGCCGGCTGCTTAATTTTAATTATGCGCCGCTTATAAATTCAATTGCATTTAACAATTTCCAACAAATTCGCTTGGCAAACTTTTCGAGGAGAAACCGACAAAACTAGACAGAGACCAGACAATTTTTACAGGATTAGTTGGCGGCAAATGGAACATTAATCCAGCATGTTTTCAGTGTTAGAGCAAGAAAGGGCAAGGCTGCGTTGTCCTTGAAAATGACTTGGCCAAGCCTGGCACTTAATTTTTAAACAATTTTTATATTTTTGGCAAGAGCACCCAGCTACTTCACTTTATGATGGCCTCGACTCGTTGCGACAATTGTCCTAGAATTAATTATTCAAACTGCAATTTAGAAACTCGAATGGAGAGACCAGACAATGCCTTTACCTCACCTTGCAGTACTTTAAGCAAATATTTATTTTGCGCCGAGCCTTTCACCTGAACCTTGACAATGAACTGTAGCATAGTTTTTTACAAAGCCCTAATCGCATAAGATGGAGGCTGCTGAGCATCAAAATATGCGAAAATAAAGTTCAAGTGCTTGTCTGTCAGCCGCAGGCGAGCTAAGAAAATAGAGAATGGCGCAGCAAAAAACTTTCACTGATTCTGGCAATTCGCCCCTCCTCCAACTAACCGAAATTGAAAATCGTGCATGAAATTATAAAATATTAATCGGCTACGCATTGTACATCCTTGAGCTAACTCCAGTTGGGTAATTCGTACGACTTCATTTTGTCGCGACGTGCTCAAGTTGCTCGCCGGGCGGGCAGATGAGATGTTTGCCTTGAGAAAAAGAGCAGGCAAACGGGTAGCAATTCGAAATACACAAATGCCAAAAGTGGCAAAGAAAAACTAATTTCATGAAAATGGCAAGTGTGAAATAATTTCCACAGAGCCAAGGCAGACCAACGGCAACCAAAGTACAACAATCGTCAGCTTGTTATCGGGCAGCCAAAGCAGAGACCCTCCGGCAGATTAAATTTCTTTTTTTTTTTGTATTGTCGGTTCCCCTGTCAAACTCCTTTTTTTCCAATTAGATGTTTATAAAAATGTGTGTGCATTGAGGTGGCTGAAAAGTTTTTCGATTGCCAGCTGAAATAGGTAAAAAGGAGCGTAGGAAATGCTTGAGAATGCTTTAAATGTAGCAGGAAAAATTCAATGGTTATCCGTAATAGAGATAAAATTCTTGACAACTCAACCAATTTTATATGGATTCTACAAGCTGCCACTAATTAGAAAGAGAAACCGATCTAGTTCACAAGGGTTTCGTTTAGGAGCTGTTAGAAGCCTTGATTTAAGCGCTTTCATTGTTTTATTAAAACAAGGGTTGTCAATATTTTATCGACATATCGATGAATCAATATTTTTGTTTAAGGATAATAGTCAATTCACACTAGCCACCATCTACCGTCCACCGTCTACCGCCAAAGATGGTACGTAAGAACTTGCCGTGCCAAATTTTCTCAATATATTCCCCCGTCAGCAGGGAATGTTCCTATCTCATGCTGTTCCACTCAACGTGTGTACGATATTTTTGCGTTCACCAAACGGATACAATCGGGGGTGTCCTGGAAATCTCTAGAGATTTTGGCTTCGGTTGGTTTGCAAATCGCTCGAAAAATCCGTCGGTGTCCCACAAGTTGGAGAGATTTCATTTTCTTATTAAAAAGTCTAGTTAGAAGGTGTGTGTTTAAGATTATGGTCCAACTACAAAAACAGGGCTGCGTCGCTCGCAAATAATTGATAACAGATTTTGTTCATAGCTGTATTGATGGTTTCAGACTTGCCAGCCCTGTTTGTGTCTTTGCCAAGCTCGCTAAGTTTGCGTAGGTTAGCGGAGTCGCATTGGTTGGTTTGTGTATTGGCTTTGGTTGGTTTCTCCAAAGCTCTTAACAAAATACTAGAGGTTTGAAACCAACCGAAAGAGATTTCTAGGACACCGAGAATTGGTTTTGGGTTGGAATTTGGTTGGAAGAGATTTCTGGGACACCTCCGAATGTCAGCGCGCAAGTGATTGTCAAACTTCAAATTTCGACTTTTGAAGAAAAAGGTAAGTTAATTTTTTTTGTATTTCTAAAAAAGATTTTATTTGTTTAATGTTAGCTACAAAAATAACGTTTTGGCGCGCTGTATGGTCTCTGGAGTGAAAACATCGACGACCTCTGAGGGACCAGAGAAGATGGCCATGTAGATGGAAATGGAACAACTCTGTACTTATGTGAGATGTGCATAATACAACAACAAATGACTATAGTTGCGCTGCATTATTCGTTGCGCGATTATGTAATCCTTTGCCAATGTGAGGGAATCCTGCCTTCAAGTGCCCAAATGCATTTTCAACTACTCGCCTAGCCTTAGACAAATGATGGTTAAATGTTTTTTGCTGCACTGAAGCTGAAGTTGTAAATGGAGTCGCCAATCAGAAGCTTAGGAATATTGGTGCTGCGTATTTCTTTTGATCCTGCTGCAATGATGATAATTTTGCCATTTGCTTAAGGTGACATTTCTCAATTTGACTTAGAGAAACCTTTATCTGCAATCGATGTTAATAAATACGAAAAAATGAAGTCCCTTCTATCAGAATTTAAAGGTCTCCTCCCGGGGTTTTTTTTTTAATATCGTCAATTATTTTAGACTACAGAGAAGAAGAAGACACTGACGGTAGACGCTGGCAGTATAGACACGTCATTTTTTCACCATCTTCTCATCGTTCCGCTGAGTTGGACTGTAGTGTGAATAGGCTATAAGGGTTATTCCGATATGTTATTCTTAGAAAAAAGCTACGATGGTCACATTAAAAAAGGCGGTTGCTTGAATTTGTTTCGTTTCAATGAAAACCATAAATTGGACTTTAGACTGCACATTGTAAAAAAGATAACTGCAACTGGTGCAAGTTATGTTGCAAGACTGTTAAAAGAAGTGATATTACAACCAACTTAAGAACCACATAAGAACTTATCATTTAGATGCTGCAATACGTTAGTTAAATTCAACATATTCATCATGGTAAAGGTATTCACTTGCACTCGTTAAATGGTAAAGCGTAAAGTTACCACACACGAGCTACTGAGCGGCCCCTTGTGTTACACTATAGTAATTTTGAGAGCCAACTGTTTTTTAACAAAACTGTCACCTTTTTGTATGGCAACAGCACACTTAAGGCAATTTTCAGTAAAGGCAGCCTTTATGCTCTAGTGCAAGGGTGCCCAGAACGAGCTTACCAGCGCGTCAAAACCAATACACATACACCAAATATATTTCAAGCAATAACAACAAAACGAGATAGAGAGAGAACCGATTTTTGTTTTTGTGTGTGTGTGCCGCGGAAAGCGACACGCGTTCGGCCGTACGCATAAGCATTTTGTTGTTGTGTTCGAGTTTGCGAAGAGGGAGGAATAGAGAGAGAATAGAGACACATATGAAGTTGTTGTTCCAGGTCAGAGCGCGACAACAACAAAACATAGGGCACACATAAGATTTGTTTTTGCTGGCTTATGGCGTGCGCAAAATGAATACGCGCCGGCTATTCCTTTGCGTAGAACAACAACACAAGCGTGTCTTGCGTAATGGGCATGGGCGCCCCTGCTCTAGCGTAAATGTGCTATAAACGAGATGTTTAGACGAGTTATTTATTTAAACTTGACTAGTGAATATAAAATAAAAAAAAAATGCCAATACAAAGGGTGCAATAAGCTTTGAATAAGCGAAAAATTGACTTGGCCATTTAAGAAATTGTATGCAAAATAGATGCCCGTGTGTGGCTCAGCGGCAAGTGTGCGAGACCGCTGTGCAAGAGGTCGTGGGTTCGATCCCGCCTCGTAATATCTAATGAAAAGTTTTTTTGACATGACAACGTCTTATAATTCGATAGAGCCGGCTGCACGCACGAAAAAACATGACTCATGCGTCGTTGCCTGGCTTTGAGGCGTTCCATGTACTAATACATACACACACTTCACACATATAGCTCAGCAGAAAAACGCATTGTTGTTGTTTCAACAGGCCAACACTCTCTGTGAGCTGTGCTTAGTTGTAATTAGACATTTGTAAACAGAAAGAGTGGCTCTTAGTACGCTCTCCCTGTGAAGAGACGATCAACGGGAAAAAAGCTTCTACGCATATTTTGATTTGGTTATAAGCAGATTTAAAGTTTCTGGTCTAACGGAAATCGAATTGACAAGACATTTTTTGCGAGGCAAGTGCTGCTAATAAAATGAATTTCGGAGCGTAAACAATAATTAATATTGTTTAAAAATTTGTTATATTGCTAATCCTATTGATATGTTCGTCTTCCTTTTTAGCATAGTAATGTTGAAAGGAGTATTAAGGGCGAAAAAATTGTATTGCTATTATTTATTGTTTTATAGCGAATTAAAGATACGGTGCAGATAGCATAGAATTCCATTTAACCAAAAAAATGAGTGCAAAAATAGTCAGTATTCTTCGGGAAAATCGATCAGATACTGGAAAGGTACATTATAAGAAACATATAAACAATTCAATGGGAAATTCACTAATCAAATTTAAATACACCGAGCACAATTGGAGACTGTGCTGTGATTTTGAGATTGAATCGGTATTACATCAAATCGGAAATACATCGAATATATGGATTTATTGCCTGTGTAGGGTTATTGCCCTGTCAGGGTAAATCTAACTTGATCAATTTCATTGTGATTTCCAATTACCTCCTTCTCTAAATACATACAAATATATTAAACAAATGAAATTAAAATTTTCTTTTGAAAAATGCTACCATTCCATCAGTATTTTCTTAAGACGTTGTCACGTTCAACTATCGTCAGTAAACCGACTTTACAGACAACCAATTTTTTTTTTGAATAAACTTACTCACCCGGTCACCCCTCACTGCTGTTGGCGCCAGATCGGATTCGGCGTTAAACTGTAGGTCCCTTACTTTTGTGAGAGATTGAGAGAAGAGCAGATGTTTGTAACGCATAGAAGAAAGCATCTCCGACCACATGAAGTATATATATTCTTGATCAGCACGACGAGCTGAGTTGATTTAGTCCTGTCCGTCTGTTCGTCAGTCTTTCTTCACCAAACTTCGGACGAAGTGTTTTGGTACAAATACGTTGCACATTTGTCGGAACCGGCCGGATCGGATGACAAAAGCATATAGCTGTCATAGAAACGATCGGTCAAAAAACTAGTTTTAGTAAGAAAAACTTTTTTGTTTTCAATGGAAACGCCTCCAAACTTCGTATTTCTTAGTTTGCTATGCTTTCCGATGATTCCACTAATATTGGTCGAAATCGGACATCGATATAGTATAGTTGTCATACAAAAGTAGAGACAGAAAAGTAGTCTTAGTTGGAAAAATTTATATATCCATACACCCAAAACCAAGTTATTCCTGGAAACAAAGGACTCCAAAACATGTCTTTATATGGCGACATTAACGATTGAATTAATTAGTTTTTTTTGGCATAAGCGAAGTCCCTTTTTAAGACAACCCTTTTAAAAACTCTTTAAATATTCATTGGTAAGCTAAACTTTACGTTGTTAATATTTAATTTCTGCAGCTTTTAAGTGCAAATTTAGCTAATTGTCTTTAAAACATCTCAAACAATGTTCTCAAAGATCCGCAAATATGCAAGGATTGGCTTTTGCCTGCCTGGCTCTTTCATAGCGCTGCTTTTGTCTACGTTAATGGCAAATAGTTTTGAATTTAAAACTTTTGAAAATTGCATGCATAAAAAGTGCCGACATTTAATTTCTCATTAAACGGCAAGCACCGACCGACCGGCTGCCGCAAGGATGACGCCGTCAATTGTAAAATATGAAAATATGCAATTATAATTTACAGTTTCTTTTGGATTTTTCGACTTGCTTGCCACATAAATTGCGGAAATTTCTTTGCTAAGGCAACTTTGTGCGCGATACTCCTCACTCAACACATCTCAGCTCCAAGCACTAAAACAAAGATGGCCAAAGTTTTGCTGCTAATCCGGCTGAAGCTGCACTGCACGAAACTGCCAGTCGGCAAACACTTAACAATTAACTTGCCTTGCATCTGCCCCGCTTTAGTTCGGCCATCCGCCCCACACACACACACACACACACTCACATATACGCACCGAAAACCTGACACGATGAGTAATTTATGTTAAGCACTGCATTTTTATGTTCAAACAAGCGAAGAAGCTGCTTAACATACGAGAGAAAACGCCACCGCCGTTAACTCAACGCATTCTCAGCTGCATTTTCATTTTGTCTGCTTCTTTGGCCATGGCAAAAAGTTAATTGAAACACACGCAAAAATGAAACCTGACAGAGATGTCAAAAGTGGCATGTTTATGCGAACGCCATCATCATGTAATCAGAGAAGCCAAATTCAAACGAAATATCGAAGTTGAGCGGTATTCAACCGTATTAACCTGGCCAAAAAATAAATTCGTCAACAAAATGCAGCTTAAGACGTTATTGGATTTTAATTAAATTTGCGAAAATTCTGATACTGAATTCTCAGTACTGAGATCGGAATATTTTTGTTAAGAACAGCAAACTTTTCAGCATTTTTGTGCTTCGACTTAGTTTCGGCTCGGACCCGGAAAAAACATGAGATTTGCACATCGAATTTCCCTAGAATTTTCCTTGTGGGCGCATTTTCCGAAATCGGGAAAATACGTGTCCAATTACTTCGCTTTCTTTGCAACCGAATTTCAAGTCAATCGGTTGAAAAATAAAATTCTCACCTTACAAACTTTTCTGCCGCTTTTCCGACTTTTGCGGGTGGAATATTCCAAGACCCCGTCTTAGTACGCACCTCATAAAGAAACTTCTGTCAAAATGTCAGCCCTCTAGCCCTTACCGTTAAGGCTGTGCGATGATTGCCAATCAGTCAGTCAGGACAAACTATTTTATATCGATAGAGATTAAGGGGTCGGAGATGCTTCGTTCTGGCTGTTACATTCTTTTGCACAAACTTAATATACTCTGCGTACCTCTGGTACAGAGAATAAACAGCCGATTTACTTTGCGTACGAAGACAAGCCAGCAAGGGGGTAGTTAAATCCACACGGGCGACTTAGCGTTGCCACTCTCTAACAATTAGCAACCACAGTAATAGATACTAAGTTTTATAAAATAACAAGAAAAAAAGTCGGTCAAGCCCGACTATAACATACGCTGTGAAGTGCTGCCCATCACCGTTGCGATCGGTGCTGCCCATAATTGTTTGTTTTTCTTATAACTCGACAATCGTTCATCCGACCTTTAACATTTTATTGGCGGATCGATAAATAGCAGATTCGTTTAGCCTCTGGACGGGGTGATTCGTCTTGGAGCCAAGTGCAGTTCAAACAATTATAACTGTTGACGCTCATTTGGAAGTTTTGAATGAAAGCTTCTGTGTCTCGAACTATTATGTGAAATCACATTAGATCTTACAATCTGTCTAAGCTTTGTCGGAAATCTCATATCTGTGGGAATTGTTTGACAACACTGCTTAGACAACAGCAACACATCTAGCATCGTCCAAATTTATATTGTAAGCTGACGGGGAGCGCTCTTCACTCGATTGTTTCCCCACACACAGGGGGGGCCATTCTCTCAAATGTGTTTGCTCTCCTCTTTTAGTTTCTTTTCCTCACTCCCCTCGCCTAAAATCACCAAACAGAACGAATTTTGCTCGATTTCAAGCGCGAAATTCATAAAAATTTAAGAATGAATAAATGTTTTTTATCAAGATCTTTTGTACTTAAATTATTCGTCAACACCTTCAAAGTGTCGAAAAAATCAGTTTGGTTACGGACACAACGAAAGCAGGGAGCGAAAGACTGTTTCAGTTCTGTTTTTGCTCAATTCAGTTGCTCTCAGAGCAAAGACCATTTTTTTTTTTTTTCATTCTTTTATTGACACTTTTGCCGAAGGCAAACTTCCAAGCAGTTTTTCGCGTATGCATGCGTGACTGTGTGTTGCGCTCGTGTGTGTCTTTGTATAACGAGCGTCACACATACAAACAGCCTACCAAACGCACAAAACAAAAACCAAACAAAAAACACTTTTTGCAGACATTTATTGTGTTCTGCTCACTTGCAGACAGTTGTTTTGTGAGCTTTCGCTCAAAACAGTTGCTGTCGGAGGTTATCGGATGACCGACTCGTGTGCTTTGCTCAACCGAAAACACATGAGGTGCGAGAAAAAGTGTTTCGCTCCGTGAGAGACCGCTTGTGCTGCGTATGCTTCTGTTTTTCACTGAGGCTGGTCGCATTGAAAAAAGCGTTAACAGTTTTTTGCGAGCTATGTTTTATACTGTTAACTTGCAGTTTGCTGGCTCGAGGTCTTGTTATCACTGAAGCACATTTTCAAAAAAGTTATCGCCATCACTGAAAATGCAGATTGATGTCCTCATTGTGATGCTTCTGCATTTGCCTTTTGAGAATGTATGTTCTATGTTTACAATTAACCAAGCATCTTCACACCAATTGCAATTACATTGGGAGTCTTAACTTTGTGCAATTCATTGAGTTATTATTGATTAGCTTATTATTAGCTTATATTTTGCCAAAATGCGAAAATGCAGTTGTAGTGAGGACAGGGCATAACTTTAAAGTATAAACAAAGGCACACACAACACAACAAAGGAGTCTTGGTAGATCGGACAGCTGTTCCATGAGGGACCAAATCCTCACTCATCAGCGATCTTTCTGCCTGAAAATTCGCCTTGCGATTGTCTATTTTAAGCTGTCTTTCTTGGTCTTGGCGCACAGTTTTGCCGTCGCGGCATGGAGAGACTGTTCTTTTGATAAACATTAAAGTTATGCAAATAGCATAACAACACCTCGAGCCAGCTAGAAACTGCAAGTTAACATATATCAACTCAGGGGCTGTTGTCTTTTAATTGAAACTACAATTAAAACCCCAGTCCCAAATATCTTTAGCAAATCTTTCCAAATTTTGCCAAAATCTACCCTTTCCTTCTCTGCTTCCTCCTCTTTCAATGCGATTTGTGCGGCATAAAAGAAAACTTGAGTTTTCAGATACAAAATCTGTAATATAGGGGGACAGCTGCCACCCTGCAGCTGAAATCCTCATCAAATTGTTTGTAAACAGATTTTGGTTCAGTGAAAACACTTGTTGACTCTTTGTGTTCACGACAAGCGTTGTACCGGTCAAACTCGACGGATTTATTCTGAGATTTAAATTTATCAATTGAAATTACAGTAAAGTAGTTGAACGCCAAATCTTTTGTAAGAGCTCACTAAGAAACGAAGATGTTGACTTTTTGTAGACAAAATAATTGTAATGTTGGTTATAGTATCAGAGTCACCCTATGGAAATAAACGCAGTTTTTGGGGCCGCATCAACATTTCAAGTGAGATGAAGTCACAGGTGACTCGAGTCCCTGCATCTCAACGCCGTCCCAGCTCAAATCCAAGCAGTATGCGGCCGTGCATAATGCTGAGCTCAGCCAAAGGTTTACCTTTTCGCATTGCAATTTTAAAGCCACATAATGTGCAATTAAATTATATTTAACAAAAAAAAGTATTGTAAAAAGTATGCAATCACCGCAATGAACACAATCGCTGGATCGCATTTATTTAATTAACAACAATATTACGCCCGAATTGGGCGTCCGAGGCTCACAGTCGCCGCTGGTGGGGCCAATTATGGCTACAAAGTGTCTTCATTAAATTATAAATTCACAAGCTTAACATAATTTGCATGCCAATGCATTTTATGGAGTACTTTGTGGCCATGAAAAACCGAGGAAAAAAAACAATGTACACAAAAAACTGCATTAATGGAAAAAACATGCCCTGAAACCGGGCCTCGTAATTGCGAATGGCCAGCGGCCTGTTGACACTTGCGGCATGTAAATTACCAGTTATTATTGCAATTTAAAACTACAATCCAAATAGAGCAATAAATGTCGCCCACCGGCTTTAAAGTGGCAAATTGATAAATCGGCTGGCCCAGCTAAGTCCTGTGCAATGCTTTTTTATGCCAGGCCATAAATTATTATTCGTGATAAGCAAAACCAAATGCGCAACAGATTTGCCGACCGAAATCTATTTATTGTTGCCATCGCCGCCATATAGAAAAAGGCTTTGCATTTTATTGTATTATTTTATTTATGGGCTACATTTTTGATTTCGAAGCGTTGGCGGGCACAATAGGAATAGAACGGGCCGCCAACCTGTGGGCGGTGGCTGCAAAGCAAAATGAAATTATTAATTTGCATGTGTGATTATTTTCATATAAATAAACACACTCACGTTCGCATGCGAATGTAGAGAGACGCCTTTTTTTTTGTTGCCCTGCGGCGCTGGAAAGTATGCTATGGCTCTACGACCGCGACCAAGGCTCTGCCTGTGTGTGTGTGCAAATTAAATTTGCATATGCGGCGCATGTTTTCTTTACTGTGGGCAATGCAATAAACAAACTCGCACAAACACACACAATTATGTATTTTTTATATAATTTTCGAATCGGCTTGGCCCAACTGTGTTTCCACCAAACAACATTTGAAAATAATAAAAAAAAAAGGGACAAGGGAGCATTATAATGATTAGTTTTAAAAAGGGTCATTTCATATATTTAAGCCAGGGTACGGCAATGAGGGAAAAGACGTTGACCCAACTTCAGCCGCTGTTATAGTACTTGCGAGTCAGCAAAACTAATGAGCTTTAAAGCTGCGTCGGCAGCGGCCAGGCAAAACAGTAAAGCTTCGGAAAGCTCTCTGCCCGTTTTCTGTATATGTACTTATCTCAGTTAGCAATGGTAGGTTCTTTGCTCACATTGCCGATCCCTGATCTGAGCGCACTGCAGAGTAATTATAGTCAATAATCAAAATATAAAATCGTCTATAGCGTTTAACCGAAGGTTTCAAGCCCGAAGTCACTCAATGTTAGAACGAACATGGAAATCTTGTCACAGATCCGCACTGTGGCACTAGAAAAATGGAGAAGCTGTATCCAACCTGCTGAATGGCGACGGCTAAGAATATTCAGTCTCTGAAGAAGTTACGATGCCACACAGAAAAAAAAAACGGTGAGATAAATTCAATCTTTTTATTTTTGGAGTAATCCTAGTGTTGCGCCCGCAGTAGGCGACTTGACTTTGTCCGCACATTAATTGAACACACTCGTACTTTCTTTTATTCACTTATGGTAATGTTTATTTAAGTTTATAAGTTTTCAAGCTAAGCTCCGACGAGAAGGGAAACTTATTAAAGAATGAAGAAGTACAGAAGCGAAGCGTTAGCAAATCGTAAGCTTAAGCGAAGCGTAGCCCACGCCATCTTGAATGAGACGGTTGTAGCATGCAACTTCCGGCTATTTTAATCGGTAGTGGGATGGGTTTCTCAATTGGTCCAAGTAGCCACTTGCTCGCCTAAATATGCTAAATTTTATTAAAAATTCGCGTGCGTATTCTCATTGGAATCGATCGATCAGGTGGGGGAATAAGTAAGGTACAATAGAAAAGACGGAAAAACTACCTAGATACATCTAATAAAAATCCAATGGTCTGAACTGCCATCAGCCAGAAGCGCTGCCTTGTGTGCTGTGCAGTTGTTGTTGTCACAGTCAATGCCCACCCTACCATGATCACCTATTTGCCAAGGTCAAGCTACGACCCACAGTGGGCCCGAGGCCCGAGCTAGCGCTGAATAATTCAAAATTTGAAAATGCGTTTGGCTACAAAATGTTATTAAATACCAATAACTAATACCCCAGGGATGATTGCAATGCAATTTTTTTTCAATGATAATCGAAGTTGGCACAGCTGTGAGCTTTTAAAGTAATCATATGGTTTGGCTGCGGGGCTGCAACACATTTTTTACTTTTTGTTTGGCGAAAGCAACTTTAAGTAAAAACTTTAATTTTTTAATTTTGGTTACGTTTTCTTTTCTAATTTAAAGTTAAAGGTATGTATTATGTTAAAAAGTATTTGCGTGACCTGTCTAATGTTGTAGTTCCTCGAAAATTGGTTTGTATTGTGCCGTTTAAATAGTGAGCCCAAATTAACCTTGTGCAATTTTTAGAGGAGTAAATTTAATATTGATTGGTGTTTATTGGTGCTATATCTTTGTGTTTGTGAAAACGTGGATCTTTGTGATTACAAATGTTCAATATGAAGCCTCGGAAACGCCCATTTTACAAGATATATATTTTTTTAGGAATCATGTCTGTTTCAATAACAATAAAAAAATGTTGCTCGAAAACTATGTTTTTGCGAATATTTATGCATCAAAACAAAATGATGAAGAGATAACGGCCATAAAAAAACAAATTCATAATTTTTCTGCACAACTTTTATTGAGATGGAAGCGGTCTGGAAATCGAGAGGATCATTTTGAGAAAAAAATAATGAGTGGTTAGACACACCACTTATTTTCATTTCGAAAAGGACCTTCAACCGACCTTCAAAATCCGGGCCGACCTTCAAAATCCTTTGCAGATTGTAGCAGTGGAAGTCAAGTCCAAAAGGTTTCCGAGATTGTTAAAGATTCCTCGTGGGATGAACTTATGGTAGCGACCAGCAGCAGCTTATACACCCAGAAAAAAGTATGGACTAGAATGGTCAAAAATTACCTTATATATTACCTTATATATTATTAAGGTGTTTAGAATGCATTCTTCGCATTTCGTATAGACTGCCTATCAAAAAGTGGACAATTATAGAGTGCGATAAGACAGTAACCGACGAAAAAAAATTACTTGTTCAAAAAAGGTTGCGGGAAGAAATGTTCCTCCTTGTGGATATTCCAATTGCTGGGGCTGGCACAACCAATAATGGGAATATAGCAAGAAGATTTTTTCAGGACCCAACTTTGGCAGCTGAGATTACCGGAGTCAGCGAGTCCTTAATATACCGATTCAGCGTGCTATAGCGATCGATGGCCTCCGGTTATGAAATTGATTCGGACGCTTTTCGGACATAAGCAATACAAACAGCGAAAATTTTCGTCAATTTATACCCGTGGTACTATATGCCGTCCTCTGTTCATAAAATTTTATTGCACGGGGCTGAAATAATAGCTCAAGTTTCACTTCCCATAGGAATAATGTGGGAAGGGCCTCTTCTTTACTGTTTTGCCTGGCCGCTCCTTCTTGAAGCTAGAAATAAAGATTTTCGCAATATTCGTCAGCACCATACACGAAAAAACTCCAGGGATAAAAAGCAATGGCGGACATTTTTAATTCTTTACTTTACTCGTCTGATCCATTTATATCATCAATAGATAAAAGGCTTTCAAAGCATTTAGTCAATTTTAAAATATTTGATGAAGAGATGTGCAGTTTATTGCAAGACAAAATATTAATTATCAGCTAACATTTAAAATTAAAATTAATTTTGTTCCTTATTTTATTAAATTACACTGAAAATATTTAAAAAAATACGGAAAGAATAATGAATATCATAAAACAACAGCACTTATTAACCTTGGGATTATTTTAAAATTAAGGGTTATATGGGAGGTATGTAAATTAGTTGGCGGATTTTGCTGAAATTTAAAATGTAATTGTATTTTTATAAAAAAAGCTTAAGTTTAAAATTTCATCAAAATATGTTAACTTTTGCGCGACATATTTATTATTAAGCGCTAGCTCACGCCTCGGGCCCACTGTGCGACCGGTGATCCCTATTGAGTGTCGACATCAAACTTCCATTCTTTCCCTTAAACGCCTCATGGTTCCACACTACTAAGGTTCGTTAGCAATTCATTATTTATTCAAAATATTCATTTAAAGTATTAACTTTAGTTCCTAACATAGCTATTAAATTTCTAAGTTCGCAACCCAGATCCTGCGCAGAAAGTACTTTCGGTCGAATCTGGAAGGGAGTTTAGATGTAACCTAGGCAAATGTTTATGATTTTGATTTTTCACTAAATTGAGGGCCATGTTTTTAGATTTGGAGAGCTCTTACTTCGATTGGTTTGGAATAGATTTTTCTGTTTGCACTTTTGATTGGCGTACCTGTACTCATCTCCTAACGAGGGCGTCTGTAAGTTAGGGGTCGATCTCCAGACGATCATCCACCAGCGATACTCTGCGAGTGATGATAAATGAAGTTTGGCCTGAGCTTAGCCTTGCACACTCCAAGATGGGTGAGACTTTAAGCGGCCAACAACTGGGCGTGGGAGGAGGTTAGGTTAGATAACCCTAGGGGCCACTCCCTGCAGAAAGGCGAGAGCACAAAAATGAGCTTCTCTTACGCAAGAAAATTTGTTCATAAAAATAATAACCCTTGTTTAATTGGGTCTTCTTTTAGGATGTGGGCGGTCTTTAAGATCCGTTGGAGCACCAGAAAAATATTTTTACACAGGCTTCTTAACCACTTGTGGGAGGGAGTTTAGTTTGTCACCAAAATAATCAACAAATAACTTTATTTACACAAACGGGTGGCTTGGTGGCTCAGCGGCTAGTGTGCGCGACCGCTGTGCAAAAGGTCGTGGGTTCGATCCCGCCTCGGAACATCTAATGGAAAGTTTTTTCTTTGAATAAACTTTACACCCGAAAAGCTTCTCAAGCTGCCGTTCGGACTCGGCGTTAAACTGTAGGTCCCTTTCTCTTGTGTGAAAGAAGAGATTGTGATAAGCTCGGCTTTGGCCCTTTGGGGCTGTGTCAACGTGACAAGCCTTAGGGCTCTGTCAACTAGACAAGCCATTTTACTTTACTTTACACAAACGGGCTGGCTGTTATAGTAACTTTATAATTATAGATCACTCCGACTGTCTTTGACTTTATAAAATTTGGGAGCTTCGTTGCACACGTTGTGTTCTGGATGCTGGTAAAAATTGAATAGGCGAAAGTTCAGCTTGGACAAAGCCACATTGCTGAGCCTCGAAAATGCTTGGGTGACCCTTGGTTTACAGCAGTCACTTGTCATTCTACAATCGAGTACTTTTTGGAACATCTCTGATCGTTAGCCTTATGGAAATATTTCATACTAGCTGAATGCCCGGCGTCGCCGGGTTCTTACGATTCTTAAGAGAGCGATTATATTCAATCTAGTGAAGGCTGTATGTCGGTATAAACATTTTGAACCGTGCTATATTTTTCTCTATATACACGTCTTCATGATAATCTAAAATCATGTCTTTTTTTAATATTGTGGCTTTTTTGACCATTTAATTAATACTTCTTATTTACCCGTCTACAATTGCCGTCTATCAAATCTTCACAATAATCCAGGCTCAAATCAAAAATTTGCAAATTACGCAATATTTTGGACCGAGTAATCTACAGCTTCCATTTACCAACGCCGGCATTGTAATATAAGCACTAAGCGCTTTCATAAATACTCATAAGGTTTTTTTTTTGCAAATTTCGCGATTTTTGAACCTTAGAAACATTCGCGGGCAAGCGTTGCCTAAAATTTTATGGCAATCGGATGAAAGGTATAGTTTTTGAAATTTACAACCATTCCCAAACCAAGCGTACAACCATTCCTCAAAGCTTCACATTTTGAAAATTTCGCGGTTCTTGGACCATTTTCCGCCCATTTCTTCTACTTGGAAACCTTTCCGGGCAATCGTCGAACCACTGTCCAAAGATTTACCGAAACCGCAAATTTATTAATTTTCGTCGTTTTTGGACAATTTTCCGCAAATTTCTTCAACTTAGAAACCCTTCCGAGCAAGCGTTCAATTCATTCCCCAAAGTAGATTACAAACCATTGACCAAAATTTCATCGCAATCGGATGAACGGTATAGTTTTTGAATTATCGCGGTTTTTGGACTATTTCCCGCCCATTTCTTCAAATCACAATTCTTCACGCGCAAGCTTCCAAACATTCTCCTAAGTTTTATAACAAACGAACATTTTGCAAATTTCGCGGTTTCTTCTACTTGGAAACCTTCCCGGGCAAGCGTCGATCAATATCCCAAAGTTTTAGCGAAAACGTGAATTTGGCAATTTTCGCGGTTTTTGGACCGTTTTCCGCCAATTTTTTCAGCTTAGAAACCTTCCCGGGCAAGCGTTCAACCATTCCCAAATTTCCATTGAAATCAGATAAACGGTATAATTTTACAAATTTCGCGGTTTTTGGACCATTTTACAGACATGAGACATAGCCTATGACACTTTCCTGATCGACATGAACATACTGTGAAATATTCGTGAAGATAGGTTCAGCGGTTTGGACGCCCATAAGGGACAAACATACAAACATACTTTCACTTTTATATATATGTATGTATAGATTTTATATTATAAAAATTGTTTTCTAAACAAAGTTTGCTTAGCCAGTTTTTTCGATTTTTTTTCGTTATTTTAATTCCCTAAAATATATACATCTAAATAAGCTACTCAAACTAGTCCCGTCCATTTGGGTATGTTGCCAGGCACCTAGAGAAAGCTGTCGCCTACCCTTAGGCTTTTTCCTTAATTTTACCTTCTGATCTGATTTGTTTATCCAAGCGCCACTACTTGGTACGCCTCGGTTGTTATCGATCTTGAGGTATATCTCGAGATATATCGCTTTCTTTAGCGCCAAATTTAAATTTTCTGACTCTATGACACCCGGCACGAGCTTAAAAATGCAATCAATCTTTTCAGGATATTCTACTCAATTCACTCCCTTCCGAGATCAAATGTTCATAAGTTAGGAACGAGAGCGGAAAAGTATATATAGCATTTAAGACATGAGGCAACATTTTTGTGATATGGTGCTGTGCGCTGAGATGCCATTCCAATCATGTTCAGAGCAAGGCTGCAAGGCCGGATCGGATGACTATAGCATATAGCTGCCATTGGAGCGATCGGTTGAAATACTTGTTCTTGTGGGAAAAACTTTTTTAATTTCAATGGAAACGTCCCTAACGTTGGCATATATTTCTCTTATATACTTTTACACACTTTTACAAAGTTTTGTCAAAATCGGATGACTATAGCATATAGCTGTAGAAGTTCTAGTGAGAAAAACTTTGTTGTTTTAAATGGAATCGCCTTCAAAAAATGTTCATATTAGTTTGTTATGCTTTTACATGATTCCACTAAATTTGGTCGAAATCGGACATCTATATAGTGTAGCTCTAATAGAAAAGTATGGTCCGAAAAGTTGTCTTATTTAGAAAACAAACGGCAAGGGTATAGAAAACTTTGGTCTAGCTGAAGTTAACTTTCCCATATTTAAGTCTCGAATTTGATGCTGTCTAGTGGAAACATTTTATTTTTGCTCTTAGTTATCTAGCATCCAATATTTCCAGTTGTAAGAACAGTTAAATTTTTAAGCTTAATTCAATTAATTCTTATTCGTTATGTGTAAACTCAATTATTGCTGTGTAAATTATCCAGCGATTAATGGCATTGCCAATGGCCAGGGCCTCATCTGCCCGCAATAAGCCAAGTCAAACAACTTATACAAATAAATTTGCTACGTGCCAGCCATGAGTTATCGCCTGGCAAAAATAATAACAATAGGAGCAGGAACCAGAAGAGCAACAAACATTTGTCATGCGGCTGTGGCGATAAAAATCTACAATGGCAAACGAGTGCGAAGCCAGTTAAAGGACTAACCTCAAAGATAGCGAGTACTGGTCGACCGCATGCTGCCATATTTTATTTATGGACGCAATTTCGTTGCACAAAATTTGCCGCCTCAGCGCCTGGTTGCATTTTGGCCAAGTAATAGACCCATAACGGAGCTACGTGCTGGCAAATTTGCTTGTTTGCAGCTTAAATTTAATTTATAAAATAAGCAGAGGCCATGCGGACAACCGAACTGATGTTCCTCAAAAGAATTTCGCTAATAATACTTGACTATTGTAAGGGAAAAATTGATGCAAATGTGAAATCTCCACTGTAGATATTTGTACTTTAGTCTAGTGAGAGAAATATAAATAGTCCCAACTTGTTATACTCTGTACCAAAGGTACACAGAGTATATTAAGTTTGTGCAAAAGTATGTAACAGGCAGAAGGACCCTATAAAGTATATATGTTCTTGATCAGCATCAACAGCCGAGTCGATAGCAGACTTGTGTGAAAGCATAAATAATTGCGTATTTAAAGGACATTTCCATTGAAAACAAAAAAGTTTGTAACTAAGACAACTTTTTAGACACCAATTTTCTTTGACAGCTTTACTAAGTACATATATAGGTTTCCGATTTCGAACAAACTTGGTGGAATCTTGGGAAGCATAGTAAACTAAGAACAAAAAAGTTTTTCTCACAAAAACTAATTTTAAGACCGATCGTTCCTAAAACAGCTATATGCAATAGTCATCCGATCCGGCCGGTTCCAACAAATGTGCAGCGTATTTGTACTAAAAGACTTCGTGCAAAGTTTCGTGATAATAGCTTTAAAACTGACCGAGGAGATAGCATAGAAACAGACGGACAGACAGATAGGGCTAAATCAGCTCAGCTCGTCATGCTGATCAAGAATATATATACTTTATGTGGTCGGAGATGCTTCCTTTAGTGCGTTACAAACATCCGGACAATTTTATAATTCCCTCTGCAAGGGTCTGCAAGGGTATGCTTGTGGCTAACACTCATGGGGCCTTGATGTGAAACATGTCGTATACGATATGCTCCGCCTTTCACATTCTTGCGCTTGGGCGTAACTTTATACTCTACTAGCTGAATACCCGGGGTTGCCCGTGACCTTTGCATTATAAGAACATGTTTCGAATTGTCAACTGGATGCAAATCGATATAAGCATTTGAACTCGTCCAACCTTGTTCGAACCGAGTATTAAATTGGGAAAAATCCAAATTAATATTTCCAACCCATACAGAAAATTTCCGGTTTATAGTTTGACTAAATTTTGTAAATTTGGTAAACCTCTAACACTCACATTTAAGACCACTTTTCATATTCATATTCAACCTACAGACAAATTTTAAAGTTCGTAGCTTCGGGGATATGGCCCCAAATCACTTCGTAGATTAAATTTTCTAAGATATGGCCCTGAACTATTTTTGAAGCGGTTCGATGCCGATTCTGAACCACTAAAATATCTAACTTCATAATACCAGCCTATGTATATACCAAATTTCAAGTTCTTATCATGAATAGCGTCTAAGTAATGGCTCAGAAACACTTGAACCAGCTCGAAACCGGTTTTGAACCAGCTAAATATCTAACTCCATATTTTCAACACAAAAACCAATTTGTAAGCTCGAGCTTACACGATTTCTGAAATACTTTTGTACAGGTTCGAAGCCGGTTTTGAGCCAGTAAAATGTACAACTCCATATTACCAATCTTCTTACCAAATTTAAAGTTCGTAGCTTCAATAGGTTTTGAGATATGGCTTTGAACCACTTTTGAACCAATTTAACACTTCAACCAATTTAAAGCCGGTTCTGAACCAGTAAAATATTCAACTCCATATTCCCATGCAACATTCCATATTTCAAGTTCTTAACTTAATTAACTTCTGAGGTATAGCTCAGAGCCAATGTTGAGCCGGTACGATTTTTGATCCGGTTCAAAACCAACTCTGAACCAGTCGAATACCCAACTCCTTGTTTCCAACCTACAGATCAAATTTTAGGTTCTTAGCTTAGATAACTTCTGAAATATGGCTCTGAACCACTTTTGAACCGTTTCGAACCGCTTTCGAACCGGTTCACAGACATGACACTTAGCCTATGACTCTTTCCTGATCGATATGAACATACGGTGAAAATTACGTTAAGATCGGTTGAGCGGTCTAGACGCCTATAAGGAACAATCATACAATCATACATTCTTTCACTTTTATACTTATGTATAGATATTCAAAACTCGATACTCAGTAATCGATAATTGTACTCGATTCTAAGTTTTTGATACTAAGTTCTAGACATTAAGTACTCGATACTCAGTATTTGATACTCAGTATTAAGTACTCGATACCAAGTTATCGATACTCAGTACTCGATTCTAAGTATTCGATACTAAGTACACTATATTAAGTTCTCAATACTCAGTATTTGATACTTAGTACTCGATTCTAAGTACATGATACTTTTTAATAAATATAAACGAACGTTTTACTAATTCCTTTTCCCAATTCCGAACGATTTGTTTACGTTCTGGCTTTTCGAACTCGATTTCGAAAACAGCTGGCTGGCTGGCCCTTGGTGTAATTACATAAGGAGAGGTCATTAAAGAAGGCTGCCTCATTTTTGGGTACCTGTTGAATGGTCAAAAACACTTAGTAGCAAAGGTAATGTCAAACTGCTCGCACATGTTCATATCATTTTTGTAATTTTAACACTGCGTTTTTGACTATTTTTTGGAACTTTTTAGAAATTTTATTTTTGCGGCCTTTAAGCAAGGTAAAAACGAACGCTACGGGAAACTTGGTGCTAAATATAGAATTGCCGTTAAGCGAGGTGTCCGTTAAGCGAGGTATTGTTGTACTTATTTTTGGTGAATTCAAATATGGGAACACCCAGCAATCAGAAAGTGTATACTATTCATTAATTACAGACCAGCTCTTCCTCTTCTCAACGAAATCAAACCAAATCACATAATCGCCCTACAGGCGACAGGTCCTGTGGCCGTAATCCCTCTTTCCGTTGTTTCCCCATTTGTTTATGCAGCACACGTCGGCTGGACAAATGCTATGAAAACTTTTTCACAAATTAACAAATTTTCGAAACACACGACGACAAAAATAAGTTCTATTTGCCTATGTCGCAGTTTGTTTATGCTTTGCCCAGGGGGCGTGGTCAAATTTTGCGGTCAGGCCACAAATGCTGCAAACAATTGTGTTTTTCTTTAGTAAATAACCCGACAACTAGAACTAGCTTTGACACTTTTTTGCTGCATACTTTGCGGCATGCAAATTTAATTGCCAGAGCCTGAAGGAAATATTTGTTTTTGCCTGAAACACGTCATCCCACGTTTTGATATATGTATTTGATTAAATTATGAATTGGATTTGTGGCATATGAAATTATGGCAAGCAAAAAAAATGCAAAAATAAATAAATTTATGGCATATTTTCTTAAGAAGAATGCAAAAAAAGGACACGGAAATAATTGCATTTTAAATGAAAAGCTGTGATGAGCTCAACCAGTTCAAAGTGCCTAAGCTGATTGGGGCGCAACGTGGCTTGTTTTCCTGGAACTAGGGATTGACGACATGGCCTGTCAGGACTTGCCATATTTCATTTATATTTTGATAACAAAATTTTAATGCAATCTGAGCCTTGGGACTTTAGGGAGTTTGTTGGAAGTGTCTCTGTTCAACATGGATTATGCTTTCAGTTTTTTATATTTAACTCCAAAACGAAGCAAATGAAGCACATCACGAGTCACTTTGCTAATGACTCGTGAGTGCGTGTGGCACGTACTTAGAAAAAGCGAATGAAATGATTTATTTAATGAGCAAGTAGCAGATATTCAAAAAAATATGCGGCTCATTTGTAGCCATTGTTGTCTCATCTTGTGTGGCTCATACAAACAAATGTTCACTCAAGATTTTGTTTAAAGAATAAATGCCACAAAATTTAAGAATACAGAAAGTAAAGGCTATAAGACAACCCATTTGTATGTAGAAACTGGTTATTTGCAATAAATATGCTCCTTATGCACAGACAAACTTTAATTACGTTTGTGCTGGGAAATTCATTACTTATCCAATTTGAAATATCAAATTGGTACCTGTTTATGTGTGGAAGATGTGGCAACACCAACTTAATATATACTACTAGTATTTTTGATTAACGAGAACATTGTACAACACAACTAATGCACAATGTTCTAGTGGAGGCACAAGCGAATGATGTCGTTGCTTAAAGCCAGGCAAGCATTCCAGGCGAAATGCAGCCTTATATTAATGCAGAATTAGCCAGCTATCATTGGGGACTGTCCAAAACAATCAAGCAACGAGTTCGTAGATTACACAGCAGGCCCATGGGTGATGCCTATTGGATTCCCAAAAACAGATTCGGATTCAGCACACGAAATCTTCTAGAATCAACACCATCTCTTCAATATACTATAAAAAAGTCTCAGTTTGTTGCCTCCGTTTTTAGTATATTAAAGGTTTTCGGAAATGGTCGATCTAGTTTTACAGTTGCTTAAGCATACAATTTTTATGCTATTGTATACTTACTGTTGTTTTGAATCTCTCTTTGATATTATCGTATTATCTTAGCTTTAAATGAAACTTCCCAAGCGATTTCGAAATTTTTTTGGGTGAAGATATACCTGGACCAATTTTCAATACATGTGTTCAAACTTAATAAGTTGTCAACAGCTAAAAATTTACTAACTAAAATCACTATAGTTGGCTACTCAATTGTATTAAATTCTTATGCAAATTTTCAACAAAATCCATTGCATATCCATGGGCGGTAAAAAATTTGGTCATTTTTAACTCAAGTATTCAAAATGGTAAACTTTCATTTAACAAAATTGAGGAATGTTTCTTCGGCTCGGTCGAAGTTTTGTATGCCCTTGCAGCCTCCATTGAAAACAAGAATGTTTTTCTAAAACTTCTTGTCGGACCTTACTTTTCTATGGGAGCTATACTATATAGATGTCAAATTTTGACCAAACTTAGAAGAATCATGGAAAATCATAACAAACTAACATGAACCACGTTTGGATTCGATTCCATTTAAAACAATAAAGTTTTTCTCACAAGAACTTCTTTTTCGACCGATTATTCCACCTTGCGCTTTTAAAGATATTCAAGAAATTAGGCCTGACTCCTTCAGGAAGTACAGAGTGGGTCAAAAGAAGTCACCCTATTGGAAGATGCTCTTATTTTTACAAATATCCGCCAAAGTCAGATCTTTTTTGACATTTGTGGACTAGACAGATGTAGAATACAAGTGAACAAGCCATGGATCGATATATTCCCCAAGAACGCGGAATAATCGTGAATAATTGATTCTTCGGCCAAAATCATAACGAGCGATGAGGCTCATTTCCCCCTTAGCGGGTGCGTGAACAAGCAAAACTATCGCTTTTGGGGCACCGAAAATCCACGAGTGATACACGAGGAGCCATTACAACCGCTCAAAGTGACTGCATGGTGCGCTGTTCACGCTGGAGGAGTCATCGGGCCATTTTTTTTCGAGAACGCCGCTGGTCAAACGACAACAGTGGACGGTGCGCGTTATAGGGTCATGTTAACCGGGTTTTTTTCTGCGGCAATTGGACGAATTAGGACTGGAGGACATGTGGTTCCAACAGGACGGAGCAACGGCACACACTGCGCGAGCCACCACCGACATTCTGAAGGCGGCGTCCCCGGGTCGCCTCATCTCTCGTTTTGGCGACTTGCACTGGCCTGCAAGATCGCCCGATTTAACCGTTCCAGACTTTTTTGTGGGGTTTTTTGAAATCCCGTGTTTACTTAACCAAGCCCGAGACCTTGGAAGCCCTCAAGGACAACATTCGACACGAGTGCGAGAATCTGCAGCCCGAAGTTCTTGCCGAAGTGATGAAAAATGTCATAAAACGTGCCCGTATCATCCGATATCATCTTCTCGAAATGACCTATAAAATTCTAAAGGTTCAAATAAATAAAGGGTGATTTTTTTAGAGTTATAGGAAAGTTTTTCAAAACAAAACACATAAAATTCAGAAAAATTCATGAAATCTTTATTTGAATCGATAGTATGGTCCAATAATTTAATGTTTGAAGATTATTTCATGCAAATGTTGAGCGTGACTGCGCCTCAAATAGTCCATCCGCTTAGTCCAATTTTGTCATACTCTTTCCAACATTTCGGCCGGTATATCACGAATAAATGCTTCAATGTTGTCTTCCAATGCGTCAATTGAAGCGGGCTTGTCTGTATAGACATGAGTTTTAACATAGCCCCACAAAAAAAGTCTAAAGGCGTTAAATCGCACGATCTAGGCGGCCAATTGACCGGTCCCGAACGTGAAATAAAATTTTCACCGAACTCGCCTTTCAATAAGTCCATTGTTGCGCGTGCTGTGTGGCATGTGGCACCGTCTTGTTGAAACCACATGTCATGCAAGTCAAGCTCTTGCATTTTGGGCAAAAAAAAGGTGGATATCATCTCACGGTAGCATCATCTTTAAAGAAGTACGGTCCAATGATGCCACCAGCCTTTTTCTGGATGCATTGGTAGCTCTTGCAATGCTTCTGGCTGATTTTTACTCCAAAATCGACAAGTCTGCTTATTTACGTACCCATTGAGCCAAAAATGAGCTTCGTCGCTGAAAACAATTTTTAGGTAAACAAGTGGATCTTCGGCCAACTTTCCAAGAGCCCATTCACCAAAAATTCTACGTTGCGGTAGGTCGTTCGGCTTCAATTCTTGCACCAGATGTATTTTGAAAGGCTTCACACCTAAATCCTTCCGCAAAATTTTCCACGTTGTTGAGTAACAGAGGCCCAATTGCTGCGAACGGCGACGAATCGATAATTGATGGTCATCATTAACACTGGCCGGAGCAGCTGCGATATTTTCTTCATTTCGCACTCTACTTAAGCGTGTTGGTGGTTTAATGTCCAACAATGTTAATTTGGTGCGAAATTTAGTCACAAGAGCCCGAAAGCCGCTTCAAAGGGTCGATTAAACTGACAATAAAATGGAAGAAGCGCGCGATGAACTTTCTTAACAGAGCACGCATTTTGATAATAAAATTCAATAATTTGTAAGCGTTGTTCGTTTGTAAGACGATTCATTGTTAAATTATAGACCAAACTGAAGATATTTGACAGTGAAACAAAACACGAAACGTGCGTGAGCTGTTTAAACCAGTGTTGCCAAAAAGATAATAGCTAAAAATCACCCTTTATAATCAAAAAACAGAATATACGTTTTTTATTTAGAAAAAAATTAAAGCCAAAAAACATCGGATGACTTCTTTTGACCCACCCTGTTCCTTAACCATTTGTATAATACCCTCTGCAAAGGTATAAAAACTTATTTTTAAAGGTATACTAGTTTTAGTTGAAAAACCTTTTTTGTTTTCAATGGAAACGCCTCCCAACTTCGTTTATTTAAGTTGGCTTTGCTTTGCCATGATTTCACTAGGTTTGCTCGAAATCGGACGTCTATATGGTATAGCTGTCATAGAAAAGTAGAGTCTGAAAAGTAGTCTTAGTTGGAAAAACTGTTTTGTTTTCGATGTAAATGTCCTCAAATTGGAAATTATTCATTTGGTATGCTTTCACACAATTCTACGAAGTTTTTTAATATCGGATGACTTTAGCATATAGCCGGTCGATATAGCGGAACGATCGGTCGAAAAACTAGTTGCAGGTAGAAAAATTTTCTTGTTTTTAATGGAAACATCCCTTACGTTGGCATATATTTAATTCTTATACTCTTACACAATTCTACAAAGTAATGTCAACATCGGATGACTATAGCATATAGCTGAAGTATAAGTGATCGGTCAAAAAAGAAGTTCATGTGAAAAAACTTTTATGTTTGAAATGGAATCGCCTTCAAAAATGTACATGTTTGTTTTTCCATGTTTGTTGCTGTCAACTAAAGTTGGTCGAAATCGGACATCTATATAGAATAGCTCCTATAGAAAAGAAAGGTCCGAAAAGTAGATTTATTTAAAAAAACAATCTAAGAGTGTAAACAAAACTACGGACGAGCCGAAGTTAACTTTCCCCTATTTTTTTCAATATTTTTTACAATGCAATTCGGTCCCAAATTCTATTTGTTTGGTCAAAAACATCGACTCTTTTCGGCGATTGGCAATCAAACTATCTTTTGGGAGTCGCAGGGAAGAATGCCGGAAGGTTCAATCTTCTAGCAATCGGCGAAGAGCCTCAGGCGACTCGCCAAGCTATCGCATTCTGATCGTCTGTTGGGAGCTTCAGCGACACTTCCAGAAGAGTCGCAGAAGAGCCTTTTAGAAGAGTAGCAATGTTCATGGCGACTCTCAGGAGACTTTTTTTGGCGATTGTAGAATCGCCAATCGCCGAAAACAGACATTGGCAGAAGATTGAATCATCCGGCAGTCACCGTGACGATTGCTAAAAGATTGAATCTGCAAATAATCTTCCCTGCGATTCCCAGAACACTCTTTTCGGCGATTGGGGATTCTGCAATCACCGAAAAGAGTTTTCTGGGAATCGCAGGGAAGATTGGCGATTCTACAATCACCGAAAAGAGTCTTCTGGAAATCGCAGGGAAGATAACCTGAAGATTCAATCTTCTAGCAATCGCCACGGCGACTGCCGGAAGATTGAATCTTCTACCAATGTCCACGGCGACTCCCAGAAGACTCTTTTCGGCGATGGGCGATTCAACAATCGCCCGAATGTTTACAGTGTTTGGTGACGACTTTTAAGCGTCACATTTTTCTCTGTGAAGTTAATATCCCCAAATTAGTCGCAAGATGACCGTTGTACTCTGAACCTGGCTCAGATATTAATGAGATATTTTCTTCTGTGATAGTTTAGCGAGATCTTCTAGAGATGCCACCCAGCCTAAGTATTTCTTATGGGGAAAAAAGTCACGCAGCATCGTTTTTGCTTTTTTTTTCGAAAAGAAAAGAAAAGCAACCAATCTTTGAGGTACACCTAAAACTACATCGATTGTGTAGCTTTTTAGAAAATCACAACCGATTTTGCAGTTAACAACATAACACGTCCCATAACATAACATGTCAAACTAAGCCGCTCGTACGCCACTACAGATGAATTCGCAAAACTCTGATCTTTTTCCGAGTTGATGATTTTCTATGGGGTCATCGATTAATCATACAGAGAAGTAAAACAAAATTATTTTTTTTTGCCTATTTCTCTGCAACCTAATGTCTGTCTATCCGTTCGGCTGTCCGGTTATCCGTACGAACAAACAGATCTCAGAGATGGTAAGAGATAGAGGATTGACGTGTATGGAACAAAAACTTCTGACGCTTGCAGGCAGATCGTTTATTTTCATTTTTTGGCACGCCCCCGCAAATTGGAAAAAAAACATATCTCCTACAGTTTTATAGATGGACGGTTTATTGCTTCTGGAATATTTAGTAATCAGGATTATTTATCGGTAAAGATCGGATGAACGATAGCACGGGCCGCAAAGGTGATGGACAGCACTTCAAGCTTTGGGAGGCACAGAGTATATTATAGTCGGTCTTGACCGACTTTCTTACGTATTGGGTATTTAACTGCTTGAAACTTGTTAATATTTGCACAAACAATTGTATACAACTTATAAATAGCTATTTATCAAATCGCAATGATTTGCTAGGTTATGAATTGAGGGCGAATTCATAGTCAACTTTCATGTGTAAGTGGAATTTATGAGATGGTGTTGGTGCACGAACTTTCGGACCCATTTCATGAAATGATTTGGCAAAGTGAGCATAGCTTAAACGTAGTATGAATATGGGGAATATGGGACCGAAAGAAGAAAAATTGTGGTCTTTGCGACAAGTTTTTAAGTACATTATATTTGGATTTCTTTTCCACTTTAAGGCCTGTATCCAGATGTGAATTAATTCGATGTAAATTAAAATTTTCATTCAAAAATGACAGAAGAAAAGTAGAAATAAAATTTTTCTTCTATGAAACGTTTACTTTCCATCGAATTAATTCACATCTGGATACAGGCCTTTAAGGTCGACAAGACTGGTGAGAACGCATTTGAGTGTACAATATTGGTACACTAATCGTTCGCAATGACCCACCAAAAGAATGCAATAAATTTGTGAGTTCGTTCATAAAGCGCATCTCTGCTTCAGCTTGACAAATGCAATTTCAATGTACTTGAGCCAGATATTTAATAGTCCAACTGACACACAAATAAACAAGGAGTTAGCTGCGTTTCATTGGCTTGGCAGTCTCTTTTATGTCATCCTTTGTTGGTAGTTCAAAAACATTTATGCGCACACACCCACACGGGCACACACCCAACAAATAAAAGTTTATGAAACACACAATATGAAAAATGTCATTTGTTCTGTTTTGCAGCCCAGTAGAGATATGGGAAAGTACTTACGGAGAAACGACTCATATTTGCAGTTGTCGAAATGAATTAATGTTTAACTGGCGAATTGCTTGTGCTTGTTGCCAAAGGCAAATGGAATTGGTGCATTCTTAAGCCAGCCAAGTAATTTGCTGCCCAATATTCTGTGGTCCTTTAGCCATTTAACAGCTAGGAAGAACAACGAACGTGGGTAATAAAGTGCCAAAATAAATGCAATAAAGCTGTTGAACAACCTCGAAGCGGGCATAAATGTTTCTTCCGGCTTTTATTACAAAACACACTCAAAACATACTGAAATAAAAATGCAAATAAATAAAACGAAAACTGCCAAACAATTGAAAATTTTCACAATGGATCCATGGACTTAAGTGCTTACTGAAGGCAGCTGACGGAGCAGCGCCCAACAACGATGCTTAAGAAACTGGCGAAACAACTCAATTTCAATGGTTAAAGCGAGTCCAAAGCGATGGAGGTGGAAGCGATAGTGGTCTTGGCAGAGGAGTGAGCGACAGGATTACAGGCAAATTGCAAACGTCTTTGCATGTCTCACACTCACACACACACACACAGGAAACTAATTTTATTGTTGAACACATTCATTCCGTCTTTAGCAATCGTGTGCAAAAATTTTAACAAGAAAATGGTTTAAGTGTTTCGTCTTAAGTGGCATCATGAAAGCGGAAGGCAATGGGTACTGGGCAGCCCCAAATCCTAAGGAATCCACTTCAAAATTGGGCCTTGATAAGTGGTAAAAATATAGTAAAAGTAATTTGTTAAGTTTTCTTTCCCACTTTGGTTGTTTTTCTTCTCCTATTGAGGCCTTTAGCTGAATTCGTTGCATTTTGAATAACTTCTGGTATAAGTCATCCAATAATTTAATTTGCAGAAATTTTATCTGTCTGGCGGCAGCCGAAACGGACGTCTACACAGCCACAGCTACTGTTCATGTTCATATGTATTCTCTGTTCTGGTTGATTATTCAACTATAATCAAACCTCGAACTTGAGCCTGCTAGCATTCACTTTGACTAAAATCAAAAAACAGGTCGTTAAACCCATATTCAGATATTACAGATATCAATAAAATTTCATTTTTTTTTTGTGTTCGAAAAGAAAAAAAAAGTGCAGAACGAGGTTCGAGTCAAATCAAAAGACGTATCAAAAGACGAGTAAAGAAGGCAGAATATTTTTATATGCAGAACCATCATGTTTACTACGATGCGAGCAAAAGCTCTGAGCGAGCCACATCCGGCCATAAGCTGAGCAGAGCTGCCAACTCTTCGGGTCATAAAAAAGCTAATCTAGCCCTTGAAA
Organism: Lordiphosa collinella; assembly: GCA_018904265.1. Taxonomy (NCBI): domain Eukaryota; kingdom Metazoa; phylum Arthropoda; class Insecta; order Diptera; family Drosophilidae; genus Lordiphosa; species Lordiphosa collinella. Next base: position 521,479 of record JAEIFV010000105.1, on the reverse strand, counting down.
AAAGATAGAAACCCCCAGAAAATTTAGTTGGTAGGTAAATAAAAACGCTAGAAACGATATTTTTTATTGATTTATTAAAGTATTTTTGAAAACTTCTCAAGTTCGTCAAACATATCGTCTTCTTCAGTTGAACCTATTTAGGTCTGATAAGGTTAGGTTACGTTGCGATGGCTGAGAGCGACAAGTCGCTCTCCCACTTAGGCCTCTTTGGGCCCATTGCGATGCCATATGTGTTCCCTGTTAACCCTTTATTGTTAATGAGGGGGGTCCTCGTTACTGAACCATTGTGTGGACAGTATGAACTATAGTAGAGCTGGGATCTCTAGTTCGGAGAGGTTGAGAAGGAGAGGTTGACCTAGTGTCCTAAGTCTCCTTCTACTCAGGGCGGGGCAATGGAAGGAGAGGTTGGCTTAGTGTCCTAAGTCTCCTTCTACTCAGGGCGGGGCAATGGCGGGGCAATACCTGCAGCTTCTGCAGAAATCATGGTGAGTGACGCCCAGGCGTGCGGCGTGTCTGCCGATAAGACAGTGACCCGTTAAGGTTCCCTCCAGAAGGGATATGTGTTCCCTTCTGAGGCTTAAAAGCGTGGTGGTACGCTTTGGGTTTAGTGTTGGCCACGTGAGCCTCGCTACCTCACAGGAGGAAAGGTTTTTCGATCTATCCGCAGCGAGATGACGTGTTTCAGCTTTAGTGTGGAGCTTAAAGGTTGCCATTGGCATCCCTATCGTACTCATCTCTGAAAGAAGCTCGATGGTGGTACCTATTCTGGCTAGTTTGTCCGCAAACTCGTTTCCTTCTATGTTGCGGTTTCCAGGCATCCATATAAGGTGTATACTGAAGTCTCGTGCGATCTCATTTAGAGATGACCGGCATTCAGTAAGCGTTTTAGTATTATTGGTACATGAGTCAAGGGCTTTAAGGGCGGCTCGACTGTCTGAGTATATGAAGAAGTTTCCTTTTTTGATTGGTAGTGTGCTAAGGTAGGTGGCTGCTTCCTGGATGGCTACCACCTCCGCTCTCTTCAAAGTGATCAGGAAGGCGAAACGATAAGTTCAAATTTAGGTTGGAGGAGAGACTCCTCCTCCTACTTTTTCGTCAAGCCTAGTGCCATCAGTGTAGATATTGATGGCATTGGCTCTGCTGTGGGGAAGGTTTTCCCACTCGTGTCGGCTTGGAATACAGACGTCATATGATTTAGCGAACGTCGTTTGTGGTATACAGTAATCAGTGCTTAACGGCATACTCGTTTGGTCATTGAGTATGGTAGTGTCCCGACTTACCCCCGTTCCAGGCATCGGATTCTCTTAATCTTAGGGCTGTTGTTATAGCCAATTACTTTGATAAAATAGTGATCCGTAGAGTAGTATGGGGCGGACCACGACTGTGAACAGCCAGTGTACTATGGACGGGGAAAAACCCCATTTGCGGCCCATGGCCTTTTTGCACGAGAAAAAGGCAATGGTCGCCTTTTTTATCCGTTCTGTTATGTTGTCATTCCAGAGTATTTTCCTATCCAAAATTACTCCAAAGTATTTGGCATTGTCTCCAAATTCAAGGCTTACTCCATTGTGGAAGCATATAAAACAAATACATGCCAATTTTGAGGACATTTCCATTGAAAACAAAAAAGTTTTTTTAAGACTACTTTACACACTCTTCTTTTCTATGACAGCTATACTCTATAGATGTCAGATTTCGACCAAATTTGGTGGAATCAAGGAAAAGCATAGTAAACTAAGAAATTCGAAGTTTGGAGGCGTTTCTATTGAAAACAAAAAAGTTTTTTTCACTAAAACTAGGTTTTCGATCGATAGTTCCTATGACAGCTATATGCTATAGTCATCTGATCCGGCAGGTTCTGACAAATGTGCAGCGTATTTGTACCAAAAGAGATGGGTGAAGATAGCTTTTAAACTGACGGAGAAGATAGCATAGAAACAGACTGACGAACAGGCGTAGAGACGGACAGGGCTTAATCAACTCAGCTCGTCGTTCTGATCAAAATTATTTATATATACTTAATGTGGTCGGGGATGCTTCCTTCAATGCGTTACAAACGTCCGGACAGTTTTATAATACCCTCTGTAAGGGTATACAAATCTAGAAAAGATTATTGATTATGATAACTGCCCAATTCGCAGAGATTTACCATTTTGTAATCCTTGTCAAAAACGACTTCAGTTTTTTGTCACGTTAAGACAGCTCACATTTTTGCTTATATCTTTAAGAACTTATGCTCTTTTGAAGTCATTGTTTTTTCTGACTATAGTGCTTCTTAATTGCTACGCAAATATACAAAACACTTTTTAAAAATCCAAGTTTTTCATATATTTTTAAAGCATTTAGGGCCGATTTCTCAAAGGTTCCGGTTGGCCAACCGCCGGTCAAATTTGTTCCTCCAGTTGACAAGCGGTCAAGTCATTTGGTTTTCTTAACAGCAGTTTCATCCGATATCGATAAATTCCTATCGCTGCGTTAGGGTGACCAGTCACGGTCAACCAATTAGGTATTTTTGTTATGGCTTTTTTATTGCTATTAAATGCTGCTGGTAATATTTTTGCGAAAAATTTATTAAAATTGATTGCGATGAATCAAAAGCTATAGCTGGGGACACTTGTTTACCTGCACGGCTTATCAAAGGAACGCTGACTAGACAGAAGTCAGCCGCAGTGGGAAGTTGCCACATGCATAAGAACGCAGCGCCGCCAAGTTCTGCTAACAATCCAAGTCACAACAAATTGAATCGCAAATGAAGTCAAGTTAACTTTATCTCTAATCCTAGCATAATTTATTTTACATGTAGATTTTGTCAACCTGAATCATTGAACAAATGTGGCATCATACAGATCAATTAAGTAATTAGGCCTCTTCCTGTACTCTCTTGCATTTTTATACGTTGTTCTGCCTCTTCAAACTCCATTTTCATTGCGTGGAGTTGAAAAATTCGTTTATTCATAAACATTTTATTGCAGCAAATAATAAAATAAAGAAATCAAATGTTGGAGCCAGATGTTTGTATAGCGATTAAATATATCGATAATTCCATCGGCTCTGAACTCGCGGTTAACTTTAAACAGTGCGCGAGCAGCGGTTAAGTCTGTACCTCCGGTTGCGCCACACACAGCATGAGATACGCAAATTCGGTTAAACTTCCTGTCAAGTCGACTAACCACACATTGAGAAATCGGGCCTTATTCGGACAAGAGTCACGTTACGACATACTGGAAACGCCCATACGTAAACAAAGAGTACAACACCACAATACACAAACTGCAGACAAACGCATGTTAATTAGATCTGAACACACACAATGGTTAGGGCCGAACAATACCAAAACATACGTCGATTTACCTCTTCGGAATTTATAAGCTGACCTTTTTTTGTAATCTGATTGCATACACATTTAATTAAAATTAAGGACGGAACCTTTTTTCTTTACTCCGTGTAAGCATTTTGTTTAAAACTAACCATAACACTTGCGTTGTCCCTACCGATTCCAACCAAATTCGAAAGGTTTAATGTATTGCTGCTTGGGAAAAAAAAATTTTCCGACTTTTTTTTTGCGCATTTTTATAGGTTGGATATTTGAGAATATCGTCTTAAAATTATTTTTTGAAATTCGAAATACTTTAGAAGATATGGTCTTTTAATGACCCAAAGTGAGCCGATTTGCCTAGCAACTGCAAACTTTAAACCCGTTTATCTCAAAACCACGTTTTTCGAGCTGGTGTCACTGATTGCGCCCGTAGTTCCGAAACGATTTTGATGAAACAAAAATATAAAATATATATTTAATTCAATACGTTCTTAATACAATAAAATTAACAGAATTTAAATAACTATTTCCTTTTTCAAATAAGTTTTTTTTTTTTAAAAAGGTCCAAAAACAGCCTTCCAAGCTGCAATAACCCCTTAAAGCTACTAATTCCCCTGTTCCACTGGCACATTCTAGAGGTCATTGTCTGGATGAGCTATATGACCTAATTCTTTCTGTGTATTCCCCTATAAGAGATAAATGTCCATTCGGCAGCTCATCCGTGACGGATGACCTAGCCAAAATGATCTAGCCTTTTCCCGCAGAAAGCTAGATTTTCATTCGATATGCTATCGAATTCAAAAAACTCACCAATAGGAACAGCTGTTGGTCAGTGGCGTTGCCATGGGTGTAGAGAGTTTTAGTTCAGGGGAAGAATGGCTTTAGCAGAGAGGGAAGAGTTTATGGCCCCCTTTATTGAAACTGACTACGCCTATGGGTTGTGCATGGCCAAGGTAAACGCCAGTTTTTCTTTATTTGTTGTAGAACAGGGGCCCCCATGCCCATTACGCGAGACACGCGCGTGTTGTTGTTCTACGCAAAGGGATAGCCTGCGCGTATACATTTTGCGCGAGCCATAAGGCCAGCTAAAACCAAAAACAAATCTTATGCGTGCTCTGAACAACAACTATATGTGTCTCTATTCCCTCTCCCCTATGTCTCCCTATGTCTTTCGCAAACTCGAACACAACAACAAAATGCTTATGAACGCGGCCGAACGCGAGCACACACACACAAAATCAAAAATCGGTTCTCCCTCTCATCTCATTTTGTTGTTATTGCTTGAAATATATTTTGTGTATGTGTATTGGTTTTTACGCGCTGGTAAGCTCGTTCTGGGCACCCCTGTTGTAGAATGTAAAATTGTCATCATATTTCCCATGAATACATACCGAAACTGGCTGCAACATGAAGGGCCAACCGTAAGAGCATCCTCTTAGACATAATGAAGGCGAACTTTAACACACAATTGCAAGCAAAGCAATCCAACCAGCTGTTCTTTGTTCACGTTAAGGTGACCGTAAAGCTCTTCCGTCAGTGGAACAAGGAACATTCACTTTTCGAGAATGATCACATAACCAAAAATATGTAACATTTTTTCCATAGAAAAAAAATGTACATATTTAATATATGTGTCCATTCGCCACGAGTGATAACAGTGTTGTAAAAGAAAATACAAGATTATTAGATATTGATGTCACAAAAAAATCAACCCTGATGTTATCGATGTCACAAAAAGTCAACCCTGATTTAAAATTAATATGTAATGATAATTGAAGGTAAAGGCGAGTTTCATAATATCATATTTAATATTAGTAAATTTGATTTCAAATGGCTCCAAAACTTAAGTCAGTGTCTTGGAAGGACTACCATGAAGTCATGCTCATGGATCTGTGGGAGGAGAATTTTGTCGCGGAACACCCATTTATTTGGAAGGATGGTTGCCAAATTAATTGAATGGAAAGATGTTTGCAAAAAAATTTGACATTTAAAGCGCAAATACAAGAAAATATAAGATAAGTAGGGACTTTTTTATACAAACTAAACTAAAAACGCAACGTGTTTCAGACGGTGCTCTAACAAAATGAGAGACGTAAAGTCAGTGCAGCTATCATCCTCTTTCTCAAACTGTGTTGACTCGTGTTGCTTACTGGCCTCACATGGGAATTCAGTATGCCTGAAGAAACGCAGACTGGACAAGGCCGGGATGACATCGTTTGTAAAGGCTATTGTGGCTGCCACAACAGAGCGGATGGAAGTACTTTACCGACAAGCAACTGCTCGCTTGGAGATTACTGAGCGCATGGAAAATGCCACTATAGAATTTTATTCTAAACTATAAAATCAAACTATAAAATAAAATGTTAAGAAAAACATAGAAGCTATTATATTGTCTTATTTTATTTATTGTTTAGTCTTTCGGATTTTTTTCTTTAATTGTATTTGGCAAACACAAATCAAACTTGTAATTTGTTTGTCTTTTGTCAATTTTATTTGAGAAAGAATTTAAGCAATAATTATAAAATAATGTCTCATACTAAATGCAACTGCATTTATTATTTTGAGCTCCATAGAACTTAGTGCAAAGATGAAAAGACAGCCAATCTTTAAATGCAGGCTCTTGCATCCAGGCTTGTCGTGGTTTTTGCTTATATATTTTAGGCATTTTCACCTTGCATTTTAACCTTACCTCGTTACTGATGGTATAAAACTCGATTCAATTCAATTTCATTGTTAAAAACGATACATTTTAATGCTCTTGTGGCTTATCGATGATTTTTTGCCATGCAAATGTAAAAAATACTTATAAGTACTTAAGTGTGGCATCGTAAAGCATAAAAATACACGAAGTTACCAGGTGTTTTTAAAAAGATAAAATTACGACAATTTTGCTTGGAAAATAGTTATAATTCCCGCTAGCCGCTATATTACAATTTATCCCGCATTTGCCAATTGCAACCCGCTAGATCTAGCGGGCAAAATAGCTAAATTGGCAGCAGTGAAGCTGACAGCCGCAGCTCAAGAACCGAAAGCAGCAAGCGGCTGCTTCCTTTTCATTAATGATTGGTTTACTGGAGACTGTTACTTGAGCATGTTTTTTTCTTCTTCTTCTTTGGCCATCACTTGCTACGCCACTGGAGTTCAGTGTCCTAAAATACGTAATTAAAGTTTGCTAACTTCTTTGTTGCAAAAGTTGTCTATTATTTGTGAGCCTTTCAAATTTAAAATTCATACGATTAATGTGAATTTAATAATTCATTCCCAATCGTAGCAGGCTATTGGTTATCTGACACTTGTCGAAAAGAACTTCAAATTAAATATAATTCCAAACTATTCAAGTGAAGTGTTTATAATGCCAAACATATTTCGCAGTTATTTTTCCGATCGTTATAGTGGCAAGCATGAACGTTTCTACGAGCGATACGAAGGTGAGTAGACCTCAGCACCAATATCTGTGCCACTTCAAATGATTTTGTCCACAGCCGTTTGCCGCGCCGTACCCAATTTACCGCCCATGCCGCGGCCTGCCACAGGCTCCCACCACACTAGCACCAGAAACTCGTTCCAAGCCAACAAAATGAATGCCGAGTCCAAAAACAGCGCCAAGATGAGCTTTCATTATGGCAGAGGTGAACCAAGCGATGATTGGCGTACTAGCGATGACCTTTCTATTGTGGTGCGACGTAAATTCGAGGAGAAGCATGGTATTCAACTTATGGCCATCGAGCCACCGAATTCTGCTGTGGAATTCAGTCACACCATCTGGGAGCTGGAAATGCCCCAGCGGGACCAGGGCGTAGCCAAAGACAGGAAGATCACAAGCCGAGCCAACACCAAAGTGGGCCGTATAAAAATGATACCTAATAAAAATGACGACACTAAAACTCCTCCAAATAAGCTGAAGAAAAATAGCACCCGTGCAAAGAAATCATTGGCCGCTCGATCACAGCCAGAAAAGGTCGAAGGTGGGGCAAAAGTGGATTCAAAAGCAGCCACAGACCCTCCCACCTCCTCAGTGCAGGTAAAAAGACAAACAGAACGACGTCGCACCAAACAGCAGGGAGAGCAGTTCCATTGCACCGACTGCAGCAAGAAATTTGACCACTCCTGGATGCTGGTGGCCCATACTCGTACCCATACTGGCGAGCGGCCATTTGTCTGTCCAGAGCAGACGTGCCAGAAATCCTTTGCCGATCGGTGGGTAGTAGCTATGTAGATATATTGGAGATGTTTATTAAGATTTTGTTTTCATTACTGACAGCTCCAATCTGCGATCTCATCAGCGCACCATGGGTCATCACTGTTGGGAATACCAGTGCGGTCAGTGTGGCAAATATTTTAGTCAGGAGTGCTATCTGAATCGTCATACTTTGGATGCGTGTCGCAAATATCTCATGACAATTGTGCATAAGAAGACTTAAGTTAAAGGTTTCTGTTTTGAGAGGTTCAAAAGGAAAGGTGTATAATATTAATCTTCGGTCATTAAGTTATCATCTTAAATAAACAATTCCTAAGTTCGATTAAACGTTTTTTCATATGCATACTCCCAGACTCCCTAGGACACATGCGATGAAATTCAAAAATACATGGGCACAGAGCAATTATATACTAGCTAGCAACACAGCGCAAAGGATACGCGAAACCAAAGGGGACAATCGACTTTACCAAGGAACTGAACCACCTCGAGGTACAGTCCCCATGTGCTCCAGTGAGCAGCAGCCGGATGGCCTGGTTAACGCCACGCAGGATCGACACATCCACCATGAATTAACTCGAGCGAGCGCTTGACAGTGCGGCAGGAACTCAGCTTCTTGCCATTGTTGAGTCTCTTCAGCATCAGCGTGCAGGTCAGCCGATCCACAATGCGGCACTGGGCCGTGCGGAAACGCTTGCCGTTATAACATTCTTCCAGCGCTATAAATTGCTTCGCAGTTTTCTTTCTAATAATTTACAGTTTTCTGGTGTGACCGCATATTCTTCAGACAAAAATCTCGAAATGGCTCGATACTAAGTATTTTTAACCGATTCTTTGAAAAATTGTACAACACTTCAAAACTTTACACTTTTTCACATTTACGATTGATTTTTTAAACATACCCTAAGGCATGTTAAATTTGGTAATTATACTCTGTACCAAAGGTACATAGAGTATTATAAGTTTGTGCAAAAGTATGTAACAGCCAGAAGGAAGCATCTCCGACCCCAAAAAGTATATATATTCTTGATCAGCATCAACAGCCGAGTCGATTTAGCCATGTCCGTCTGTCTGTACGTATGAACGCACAGATCTCAGAGATGGTAAGAGATAGAGGTTTGACATGTATGGGACTTATGCTTCTTATACTTGCAGGCAGATCAAGTTTATTTTCAATTTTGGCCACGCCCCCTCCCGCCCCAATATGAGTAAACGAAAATTCAATATATCTGGGCTGCTCCTGCAGCAGCAAAACACATATGTATGTAGATGTATGTATATATGAGCAACGACTACACAGCAAAGTGATAGCCAGCAATATTTTAGGACAAAGTTTTATTTAACTTAACGTTGTGGGTGAGCGAACTCAAAATATAGTCGGGTAACAACAAAGATTTTGAAGATCGACCAAGATACCCATCTGACTACTAAGACGAGTATTGTTTAAATTGCAAATAATATAAAAATAGTCTAGTTCTTTAATTCTAACAGAATATCAAGCAATCACAATGATGTTAAGTCATTCTGGTCACTCCGGAGTCCCGCGTAGTTTTCGATGTACGCCCATCTCTAGCTCTGGCAAATGCAAAGTGCCAATCCTCTCTCTCCTAATTATACTCTGTACCAAAGGTACATAGAGTATAATAAGTTTGTGCAAAAGAATGTAACAGCACCTTAAATGATAAGTATTTAAGCAACTCAAGTCGACTCGAAGGTCTTTATGCATATATCGACCCCATTGCTATTGCAATGGCCTCCTCGTGGTGTTCCCTGGATACCGATTTTATATAATATAATCGGGAGCAAATGCGAGCGGCGACCCCAACTGGTACAGAGTATAATATTGTCGGGCTTGACCGACTTTCTTCCTTGTTTTTTTCTTGTGTTTTGTTGTTGCTTCGTAAACTTTTGGATTTACACTTTTACGCTTTGCCATTTTCCGAGGGCTAGTGAATACCCTCAATATGTAATGTATGTGCTTTTGGATAATTTTCAAAGAAATCTATAACATCACTCACTCAGATTTTTATTTGATATTGGTAAATGGCTTTCTATTGCTTTCACACACTTCTATCCATCGCTATCTGAGTCATTTTAGTAGTTGTATTGATCTGACCTAGAGAAATGACGCAGGGTTGGAGATTTTTTTGATTGATAGAAGTCAAATTTAGACTCGTATGCTGAGGGTGGACATTTTGCATCGCCACAGTATAAATGTGAATCTCGTCATCTATACCATCCGTTCAATGACATGTAGATTTCATATAAATAGTTTCTTTCTGTAAAATCTTGTAGTCATACTTTATTTTGTCAATCGGGAAAATCGTCACTCGCAAAAATCGGGAGAGAAGTTTTTAGCCCGACTGTCGGCCGTTAAGGAGCGATAGGTTTTAGGCTGGGTGACGTCTTTAATCTGCTGATGAAATATATACTGCGCCAGTGCCCAAATGCTATCAGAACGGGAACCATCTTTACCAGAGATAACATGCTACTTACATATGCCGACGATATTAATATCATCGGCAATAGCAAATCTGTGGTAAGACAGGCGTTCTCAGAGATAGAGAAGCAGTCAAAACTTATGGGCTTTGCGGTAAATGAGGATAAGACGAAGTACCCACTATATAACATCGATATAATATCGATATTTTTCATGCAAACGATATATTTTCGACATTCCTAGAATCTACGCTTGGACAATCTGTTGCAATGGGAGAACACAACTTCAAGGTTGTTAAGGACTTTGTCTACCTCGGAACGACGATAACCAGCGACAACAACACCTGTCTGGAAATCCGAAGAAGAATCACTCTTGCAAACCGATGTTACTACGGGGTCAGTAAGGAGTTTAAGAGCAGAGCCGTCTCGCGGAAATCGAAAATTGCTTATCATCCCAGTCCTGCTATACGGCGCAGAAGCATGGACAATAACTAAAACGGATGAGGCGGCAATTGGCGTGTTCGAGAGAAAAGTTCATCGGAGGATTTATGGACCTTTAAAAGATGGCGAAGAAGGGGACACTAAGCTTGTCCAGCGCATAAAACAACAGCGGCTGCGCTGGATAGGACATGTTACCCGTATGGATGACAACGCTCCAGCAAAACGGGAGTACAGTCGGCATGCGAACAAGTTAAGAGGCACACCCGGGCCGGGTCGACCGAAGCGGAGATGGTGCGACCAGGTGCAGGGAGATATTTCAGAGCTGGGTGTGCCTTTCTGGTGGGATGTCGCTCGGGACAGAGGCGAGTGGCGGGCACTAGCTGCAGCGGACGGGACCGTAAAACGGTTGTGATGGCCAAAGAAGAGAAGATTATTTAGAAATGCAATCGTTAATACTAAAATAAGTAATTAGTTTTCCCTGGATTTATGAAAATAAGATTTAATCTCATTTTTCTAAAAAGTGGTCCAGTTTGATTCGAGGAGTCAATTATCAAAGGCGCTTAAAAACCCGAACCAGTTCTCTGGGGTTCTGTTCCGGAACGGTTTGTAGCCTTGATAAAGTGCTCTTGATCTTGAGTCGTTTAGACAAAAACACTTTCAGACTTTAAAACCTATTTTCTATAAAAATCCTTCAAAATAACAACATTGTCTAGTGATCATAGTTGGTGCATAAAACATTGGATAAGGGATTACATACCGCTTCCGATAGGCACCCAAATGAGTGTTAAGGATCAATCCGAGCTCAATTTACTGTATTCTACATAGTATAGGGCCGATTTCTTATCTCTAAGATAAATGATATGTATTAGATAAGCTTATAATTTACTCTGTTATTTGTTACTTTGAAATGGGCCTATAAATATGCAAGTGTAATTTAGCATTAGTATACCAAAGTGCGTTTCTAATCAAAAGTGCAGTTCCTAGAAAGCTCCACATGCTCAGCAAGCTCTTGTGCTCCTTTTTATCTTTTACATTCCGCCATTTGACGCCTGCACTGCATGATTTTCCAATGACTGCATCCACTTAACATTTCAAAGCCTCGCCTCAGCCATTGGCCAAGTTTCAAGTGCGTAGCCCAGACACGATGCAATTTCGTCCATGCAACTAAATTGACTCATTAGCAAACAAAGAGAATCGTTTCTTTAGGCAGCCGAAAACATGTTGGGCTACCTCTGAAATTGGCAATGGCCAAAGTTCCAAGTGCTTCGACTAAATCAAACAGAATGTGCCCCAAAAACTTTCAGCCACACACTTCTTCGGGGTCAATTTATGATCAGGCAGAGGAGGCAACGACTAAAGACAGCTTCGTTTGCGGTTAACCTTGGCCGCAGTGTAAATCCCACAACGGCCAACAGTATTTGGCGGCAGCAGCTGCTTGGCCAAATGCAATGGTCGAAAAGCAAACAGTTCAATGCATATCCGGTGCAGGGACAACGGCTAATGCGCTAATTTATGGTCACCAGATAAACAAAGGCGGGGGAATGATTTAAGCCGCCCCTCCCGCCCAGAACGGAACGCGCGTAAAACGTGTGTCCACTAAATTGCAATTACTTAAACGCCAGGCGAACAAGGAAACGAATGGCAGCCCAAGACCTTCCGGGCAACTGGCCAAATGTTTTATTAAATATTTGATGAGCTCGAGTCGCAGGCGACAGGCGTCACATAATAAACTTGTAAAACGCGAAATGTTATTGAGTGAACTCTCCTAAGTTTTCGTCGCTTTCATTGAATCTCCTGGTTGGTGGGGGTAGCCGGAGCTAAGTGAATTTTTACGCCACCCGGAACGCACGCCGCGCTGTTTGCCATAAAAACCGAAAAATGCGCAGCCACAGCAGTAAGAATCGCTCCTTCAGCTGGACAACGTAGTATTTTTAAACTAATTTTCCAACTGGGAGCATTTCGATGGCATTTAACGTGAACGAAGCCATCAAGTGCGCACAAGGCAAAAACGTTGCCAATAGTTCTCGTTGGTTATTTAGTTAGGTGGGGTCCAGTTAAGCCGTAAACTATTTTAGCGCTTCAATTTGTCCAAAAGGCTGAGGGAGGGCAAAAATGTTGAAATGACTCACCCTAAAGTTGCCTAATTTGATTTTGATAAAAATTTGCGTTTTATTTTTTGAAGAATGCGAATGGAACTGAACACTGAAACATTGAGATAAGAAAGTACAAATTACATTACTGAATTCTAAAGCGGACGATAAGGAAAAACGAACATCTGGAATTGTAGTGGTATTCATTTTAATTTTGAGAACTTACTTTATACCCCGCCTGCTGGGTGAGATGGCTTCAACCCAACTAAGAATGCCTTTTGTTAGCTCACTTCATTCTGTCACACTAGGTGCCATCAAAAACCAACCAGCCACGTTAAATTTCCAGGTCGTGAAAGAAAACGTCAGCAGCGGTGCACAACGAAGCTTGGATAATTTATGACTCACCGTTCTTAGAGACAATGCAGTCAAGGCACGTTAACACTTTGAGCTTAAATTATTAAGCATGCAAAGGCAAATTATTGTACTAAAATTCAGAAATAGAGGGAAGGTAAACTAGTATATATATTCTTGTTCAGCATCAACAGCGGAGTCGATATGGCTATGTCCGTCTGTGTGTCCGTATAAACAAGATTGGGATATGGGAGATTAACTCCATACACACTGGGCGAGGCATTGTCGAAACCGCAAAATAGGGATGTGGATATAATATCGATATATGGAGATTTCGATATTTTTGTCGATATATATCTATCAAATATTTTTCCATGGTGATATTTCGGAACATTCTTTTGAACCACTTTGAAATGCAATTTGGCATTAATCGAATAGTTGTACTGTACGAAAGCCGTAGAGAATCACATGATGAATTTCTGTTTGCGTTGGTGTTCGAATTTTATCTGAGTTACCCTCTGCTATTTTGCGTTTTCTCGTCTCCATTTTAACCGATCTTTCTGAAACTTTAAACCAAGTCTCTTATAACAATTACTAAGGATCTGCTATTTTCGGATTTTTAAACAACGACTAAAAAGTCACCAACTTTCCGAACTTTAGTTAGTCCCCACGTACAGTTAACAATTGTTAGTTCCAGCAAAAGCAATTTTTCCAATTCGTGGCTCATGAGTGATTTCAGTTCCGATTCATGGCTGAATTCATGAGTGATTTCAGGACTAAGCTAACACATCACTTTCAGTAACGAAATGCTGCTCACACTCACAACTCAAATGCAGTATCAAAAAATGAATTACAATCTTAATAGCAAAACCCTGTAAAATGGTGAAGCGTAAACAACAACAAAACACATGACAATTAACATGCCTTAGGGTATGTTTAAAAAATCAGTTGTATGTAAAAGTGTAATGTTTTGAAGTGTTTAAAAATTTTCAAAGAATCGGTTAAAAATACTTGGCATTGAGCCATTTCGAAATTTTATTCCTAAAAATATGCGGTCACACCAGCACACCGTACATAATAAAAACGAAAGCTTGAATGCGATTCAAAACGCTCCACAGTGGTCCAAATTCCAAAAATTTTTGGCAGAAATTTGGTTTGTACATATATTGTGGGCCCCTAAGGCCCGATTTTTCAAAGGTTCCGGTTGGCCAACCGCCGGTCAAATTTGTTCCTCCAGTTGACAAGCGGTCAAGTGATTTGGATTTCTCAACAGCAGTTTCATCCGATATCGATAAATTCCTATCGCTGCGTTAGGGTGACCAGTCACGGTCAACAAATTAGGAATTTTTGTAATGGCAATTTTAAAGCTATTAAATGCTGCTGGTAATATTTTTGCGAAAAATTTATTCAACTTGATTGCGATGAATCAAGATCTATAGCTGGGGACACTTGTTTACCTGTACGGCTTATCAAAGGAACGCTGACTACACAGAAGTCCGCCGCAGTGGGAAGTTGCCACATGCATAAGATCACAGCGTCGCCAAGTCCTGCTAACAAACCAAGTCACAACAAATTGAATCGCAAATGAAGTCAAGTCATTAATTTAATCTCTAATCCTAGCATAAATTATTTTACATGTAGATTTTGTCAACCTGAATCATACAACAAATGTGGCATCATACAGATCAGTTAAGTAATTAGGAATCTTCCTGTACTCTTTTGCATTTTTTATACGTTGCTCTGCCTCTTCAAATTCCATTTTCATTGCGTGGAGTTGAAAAATTCGTTTATATAAACATTATAAACATTTTGTGGCAGCAAAAAAAAACAAATCAAATGTTGGATCCAGCTGTTTGTATAGCGATAAAATATATCGATAGTTCCATCGGCACTGAACTCGCGGTTAACTTTAACCAGTGCTCGAGCTGCGGTTAAGTCTGTTCCTCCGGTTGCGCCACACACAGCATGAGATACGCAAAATCGGTTAAGCTGCCTGTCAAGTTGACTAACCGCACATTAAGAAATCGGGCCTAAGACCATTATTTTATATAGCTGCCATATAAACGATCAAGCCGATTTGCACTAACTTTGTTAATTTTTAAGCAATTGAACTTAAATTTGGTTTGTATACGTGTTTTTAGCTCCCTAGACGACTCATTAAATTTGGTTCAGTTTAAAAAACTGGTAAACTATCAGCTGACTTCCAGGGCTGTCTAAATTCGCAGTGTTTCAATTTCAACTGTACCACTATGATTTTTAACTGCACTAGGTAATACACTATTGGAAAAAAATTAAGTTTTCTGCCATTTTGAGTTTCTGCCAAAAATTTTTACATTTGGACCAGTGTGCGGTGGAAGAATGTTATGACGCCAAGCGTTTTCGCAAGGTCCAGTGCTCCATTGTGGAGCGTCTGACCTGCACTCTGATGTTGAAGGGACGCAACAAGAAGCTGATTTCATGTCGCACTGTCAAGCGCTCGCTCGAGTTGATTCATGGTGGATGTGTCGCCCTTGCGTCGCGTTATCTAGACCATCAGGCTGTTGTACACTGGAGCACGTGGGGCTGCCTTCCGGAACACCAAGATCATTGCCGAGTGCTTGATTCATAAGCTGATCAATGCTTCAAAGGGTTCCACCAATTCGTACGCAATTCTACTGACTTGTTTACAAAAAATTTAAAATAACTCAGTTTAACTATTCCGTAGCTTAACTGGGGGTCGTGAACAAGCAAGATTTAACAAGTAAGGGAGCTGTAGTCGAGTGCCCCGACTACAAAATACCCTGTTCCCTTGACTTCTTGTGTTTGCATACACATATACACACACTCCCACTTACATACACGCACTCTAACATACGCACAAACGCATGGCATGCGGCCGCGCGCGATAACTGACAATGCAAGACCCCCCCTCTCTCCCATAAGCAAAATTGATTCGTATATAACTTCGGTGTTTATTTTCCGATCTTATTGATCTTTTCAGAATAGATAGATATTGGGCCTTACTTGATATATATAAAGTTTGGAAGGTCTAACCTGTTACATACTTTTGCACAACTTCATGATCCCCCTTTTCCCATTTTCAATGGGAACAGGGTATAAAAACACAAAAAATACAATCAATAAAACTCTGTCTGTAACAAGACCTAAAGAGCCGCCATCACCTACTCCCAACATTGTTTTAATTTTCCTTATTGATGCAGCTATTTTGCATACTATTTCATAAAGGGCCAAGTGAATTTTTCACTTATTCAATTTCATTTTTATTTTGTTTGATATTCACTAGTAAAATCTTGGCACTAAAGTAATAACTCGTCTAAACATCTGGTTTATAGCCAATTTACTCTAGGGCATAAGGGCTGCCTTTACTGAAAATTGCCTTAAGGCAGCCGGATAAGTGTGCCCTTGCCATACGAAAAGGCGACAGTTTTGTTAAAAATTAGTTCGGTCGAAATTACGGCAGGTTTTTACAATAAAAAGTTGGCCCTGAAAATTACTACAGTGAATCATAAGGGGTCACTCAGTAGCTCGTGTGTGGTAAATTTACACTTTACCATTTTACGAGAGCTAGGGAATACCCTAATTGATTCTAACAATTTTTATATTAACTAGGTAATGCTATTATTATAACCTTGCAGAGAAACAGACGGACAGCATACCACATAAATTACTGCCAAAGACGTTCCCAGTTGAAAGAGAACAATTTTTACTAACTAGGACTACTTTTCAGACTCTACTTTTTATGACAGCTATACTATACAGATGTCCGATTTCGACCAAACTAAGTGGTATCATGGAAAAGCATAGCAAACTAAGAAATTCAAAGTTTGGAGGTGTTTCAATTGAAAACAAAACAGTTTTTATACCCTAGCAGAGGGTATTATAAAACTGTACGGATGTTTGTAACGCTTTGAAGGAAGCATCTCCGACCACATAAAGTATAATCTCATATATAATCTTGATCAGCATGACGAGCTGAGTTGATTTAGCCCTGTCCGTCTATCCGTCCGTCTGTTTGTATGCTATCTCCTACGCCATTTTTGCAAATTACAGTTAATACGGTTTTTAGACTTCTCAGTTGAAGTTTTAGCCCGATATATATACTGGGAGTATTTATGGCCGCACTCTCCATATAAATGCAGTGGTTTCACTGTGTGACAATTAGAACAATGATTGAAATTCTTCAAAATCAGTCGATTTCCATTATTTGGGGACATGCCGATTTCGTAGTATAATAATGACAGATCCAATTAAATGACGCAATTAATGAGAGGGCATGCCAGGCAGAGTTCAATTAGATAACTAACGACTTTAGCTTCGTTTCCAACGCGATCGATCCATTTGTATGAACGCAATTCTCCCGGAATGTGTTTTTGAATCGAACAATTCGTCAATGCCATGAATATTTTGCTTCTTAAATTGCGCTTGCGCAAGTTTTTAACATTTTGTCTTCATGTATAACACAATTTTTAATCCAAAAATCTTATTAGTACAAAAACATTGAGATTTATTTTGCTAATGGTCTGGTTTATGAATCTGGAAACGATATTGTGGTAATTGTCTAGTATAGGTACCAGTGCTCATAAAAGTACAAAAGAAAGTCCTTCGATCGATTGCAAAGTAGGAAAAGATATCATGCAAAAAGTCGAGGCGATTATCCAAGGTTCCATTACTTTATAAGTGAATAAAACATCTCTTGTAGGAGTATATTGCTCAGTAATTTGATATATATAAAAACTTATCAAATTTCTACAGAAATTAAAATTCTGTGCTTAAATACGTCTCTCGGTGTTTTCTCGTCTCATTCACTTCCGGCAAATGACTCAGTAATCTTCCAATAATCTTTCCTGATGTGATCGCCTGGTGGTAGAAGCAATACCAAACATGGGATTTCTTGTGGTGACCTCCCAATAAAGCTCTTCATCGGTTGTTTTACGAGTCGTTGATCCATAGCATTGACGGGCACATAAATAGCAAGTCCAGAGTAGCGCTAAAGTGAGTACAATTCCAGCCGGTAGCAGATAAAATGGACTTATTGGTTTATCCAACTTCGATAGTAGCAGATAATATAGACTTATTAGTTTATCCAACATCGATTCACCCGTTGAATTCATTGCAGAATGTTGTTCAGACGCTTGGCACAAGCGCTAAAATGAAACTGAATGTGCAAAATATCTTTCTTTATGCGAGCAACAAGCGATAGCTATAATATTTACTTACACATATATATGTACGTATTCCAGTGTTTTGGTTGAATCATGTAAAGAGTTTTAATTTCGCATTGACAAGTTGTATGATTATCGTTCGCTGGTTTACTCTCAGAGCGCATTTCCTGGCATCATGGGAATGCCCGCATCATAATAAACAAACTGCCAGACAACACACAGAATCCTCTAACAACTCCGGCTCCCACTCCGACTCCGATTTTGTTTGCCCGTTCTCAGACGCAACTCAATTCAACTTTGAAATTATGCGTTGACGTTGACTACGATTTCTGTTTCTGCTGCTGCTGCTGACATTTGATGCTTTATGATGAAGTAAAAAGCTAAGGCCCCAAACAACAGCAGCAGCAACAGCGATATGTGCCCAATCGCGGCGACAACCACAAACATCAGGAACTCGTATTAGGCTGATGAGTAAAGTTTTGATTAATTTAAATTTGTCGGCTCGCTTTAAGGCGAAAAACATTCCCACATTTATTCAATTGAACTTGAACACTTTTCGTCCAACCACGCAAAATAACTAAAATAAGTTGCAGTTCATGCATTAAAAATCCTTTGTATGGCAAAAATCTTTTGGTGGAAAAATTGTTTTGCCAACTATGCCCGAGTTCTGGTTCGAGGCCACTTGTCGCCCCGCCTCTCTCCACATTTCCTACATCTACATACAAGCGAATATATTCGAAGTTTGAATGCGCCACCGCACACACACAAAGGAAATTTCTCATTCAATTTCGCAGATGTTTGAGTCCGATTTCTGTAGGTGTGACGAGGTGTTTGAATGCTGTTTGCCTTTGCCGATTGAAGCGGACGTGGTTTCATTTAAGCGGATTTTAAAAATGCAACGAAATGTGCAAGAGGTGAACTTTGTGGGGAAATACATAAGTAAACGTATCAAGTAGACAGTATCAAAACCACAAAATTGATAAAAGTAGATGTTTAAAAATAACACCGAGACAGAATGAAAAACTGAACGGCACAAATACCAAAGACAGAAGTTATTATTAGAGGTCGGAAATATAAATTTTTGAAGCTTCCATGAACGGTATTCCGCAGTCAAGGATCACAAAGTCGAGAGATGTTGCGATAGTTGTATACAGAAAAAAACAAGAAAGAAAGTCGGTCAAGTCCGAGTGTAATATTCTCTGTTTCAGCGAAAGTGAATGCTCAGTCTGTATTTTGCTGCTGCAGTAGCAGCGCTGCAGCAGGGAACACTCATTTGCTCATAACTCGACTACCGTTCATTCCGCTTTTTGTTTTTTATATTTTTTTGTCAAAAACAGATGACCATACCATATTGCAGCCATAGGAACGATCGGTAGAGAAACTAGTACAAGTGAGAAGAACTTTTTTGTTTTCAATGGAAACGTCATTATCATAGGCATATAGTTACTTTTTATACCCTTGCAAAGGGTATTATAAAATTGTCCGGATGTTTGTAACGCATAGAAGGAAGCGTCTCCGACCACATAAAGTATATATATTCTTGATCAGCACGACGAGCTGAGTTAATCTAGCCCTGTCCGTCTGTCCGTCTGTTTTGTATGGTATCTCCTCCGTCAGTTTTAAAGCTATCCTCACCAAGCTTTGCACGAAATCTTTTGGTACAAATACGCTGCACATTTGTCGGAACCGGCCGGATCGGATGACTATAGCATATAGCTGCCATAGGAACGATCGGTTGAAAAACTAGTCTTAAAGAGAAAAACTTTTTTGTTTTTAATGGAAATGCCTCCAAAGTACGTATTTCTTAGTTTACTATCCCTTCCCATGATTTCACTAAGTTTGGTCGAAATCGGATGACTATAGCATATAGCTGCCATAGGAACGATCGGTCGAAAAACTAGTTCTAGTGAGAAAAACTTTTTTGTTTTTAATGAAAACGTCCTTTTTATTGGCTTACACTTAATTTATATACTTTTACACAATTTTATAAAGTTTGGTCGAAATCGGATGATTATAGCATATAGCTCCCATTGGAACGATTGGTCGAAAAACTAGTTCGAGTGAAGAAAACTTTTTTGTTTTTAATGAAAACGTCCTTTACACTTATTTTATATACTTTGGACACATTTTTACAAAGTTTTCTCAAAATCGGATGACTATAGCATATAGCTGCAGTATGAATGATCGGTCGAAAAAGAAGTTCTAGTGAGAAAAACTTTTTAGTTTTAAATGGGTTCGCCTCCAAATTTCGTATTTAACAGTGTATTATGCTTTTCCATGATTTCACTAAGTTTGGTCGAAATCAGACATCTATATAGTATTGATCCCATAGAAAAGTAAGGACCAAAAAGTTGTCTTAGAACAACTTTTTTGTTTTCAATGGAAGCTGCAAGGGTATACAAAACTTCGGACGAGCTGAAGTTAAC
The DNA here is from genome assembly GCA_018904265.1 of Lordiphosa collinella. Classification (NCBI taxonomy): domain Eukaryota; kingdom Metazoa; phylum Arthropoda; class Insecta; order Diptera; family Drosophilidae; genus Lordiphosa; species Lordiphosa collinella. Next base: position 501,059 of record JAEIFV010000105.1, on the reverse strand, counting down.
TTTCCCCTATTTTTTAATTTAAATGGAAGCGGCCCCAAATTTCGTACTTGTTAGTTTGTTATGCTTTTTCATGATTCCACCAAGTTTGGAAGAAATTGGATATCTATATAGTATAGTTCCCATAGAAAAGTAAGGTCAGAAAAGTAGTCTCAGAAAAACTTTTTTGTTTTCAAGTAGAAAAGTAGGTCAAGGCTTATTGTAATATGCTCTGTACCTGTCGAAGTCTGTATATTTTAAATGTGTTGCCAAGCCCGTAACCGTTAAATGTGTGCTGTAGCTTATCCCAGCGTACCCAGGAGGCAGGGTAGTCGGGTAGCCAATAGTATTCTAGTTTACAAAGTTGGGGACCACGACATTTTCGCCCCGCTCCCATCTCTTTTCTTTTCGTCTTTCTTTTCAAAATGTCTTTGTCTGGTTAAAAGGGAGGAGGGAAAATAGGAGCAGTGCCAATTGCCAATTGCAAAGCATACGCCAGGTCCAGTTTAAAATAAGTAAGAAAGTCGGTCAGGCTGGGGCAAAAGTAATGTCATAATTAGAATTTTCTGCGACTTTCTTGTTTTCACGTAAAGATTATTTTAAGTTGAAAACTGATGAAATTTAGTTAAACAAGTAAGGGAGCTGCAGTCCTGTGCCCGACTACAAAATACCCTGTTCCCTTGATTTCGTGTGTTTTTTCTTTACATACACACACACTACACACACCAACATACACACACACTCGCGCGATAACTGACAATGCAAGACCCCCCTCTCTCCCACAAGCAAAATTGATTCGTATATAACTTCGGTGTTCAATGGGAACAGGGTATAAAAACTAAAGGAAAGTTAACTTCGGCTAGGGCCGAAGTTTGTATACTTCTTTTGAAGACTTCTTTTCAAAACCCTACTCTTCTATGTGAGCTATACTATATAGATGTCCGATTTCGACCAAACTAAGTGAAATCATGGAAATGCATTACAAACTGTTAATTGCGAAATTTGGAGTCGATTCCATTTAAAACAAAAAATAAAGATCGTCTTTTTGACCGATCGTTCCTATAACAACTATATGCATTAGTCATCCGATCCGACCGGTTTCGACAAATGTGCATCGTATATGTACCAAAAGACTTCGAGCAAAGTTTGGTTAATATAGCTTTAAAACTGATGGAGGAGATAGCATAGAAACTGACAGACGGACATGGCAAAATCAACTCAGCTAGTCGTGCTGATCAAGAATATATATATTTTATGTGGTCGGAGATACTTCCTTCAATGCATTACAAACATCCGGACAATTTTTTAATACCCTCTGGCAAGGGTATAAAAAGTAGTTTCGAGAAAAGCGGGTTTAAAGTTTTAGCAGCACTGTAAATTTACCTGAAGCGTCTTTACAAATATGCGTATATCTTCAAAAATAATTGCCGGAGAGACTTGAAATTTTCTGTGTGTGTACTTAAATATATGTAGTAGGTTGTCTTGCTCATTTAGGTACTTGGTAATTTAGGTACATTTAGGTATTACATTCTTTTGTAAATTTTTTATAAATTTTATAATAGACGCCTTATAACATTTAAAATATCTATTAAAACTAAAATAACTATATTCATCAGCCACCCTGTATTTGTTTTATTCACACACAGAAAAAAAGATACAAAAAATATCCATTTGGACGGGATATGTCTTCAATATCCTTTTAATCATCCAACGGAGCTGAAAATGATTCTAAGGATGATCATCTTTTAAATCCTTTGGATGATTTTCAGTCAATGTTTTGGTCACTGTTGGGCAAGTGTTGTGGTCACTGTTTTTGGTCATTGTTTGGTCACTGTTTTGGTTACTTTTTTGGTCACTGTTTTTGGTAACCGTGTGGTGCCTATTTTGGTCACTGTTTGGTCCCTGTTTTGGTCACAGTTTTGGTTAGTTTTTTGGTCACCGTCTTGGCTTGTTCACTGTTATGATCACTGTTTTGGTCACTGTTTGGTCACTGTTTTGGTCACTGTTTTCGTTAGTGTTTTGGGCACTGTTGGGCCAAAGTTGTGGTCACTGTTTTGGTCACTGCTTTTGGTCATTGTTTGGAAACTGTTTTGGCTACTTTTTTGCTTACTGTTTTGATCACTGTTTTTGGTCACTGATTTGGTCACTGTGTGGGGCCTGCTTTGGTCACTGTTTGGTCCCTGTTCTTGTCGCTGTTTTGATTACTTTTTTGGTCACCGTTGTGGCCACGGTTTGGTCACTGTTGTGGTCACTGTTTTGGTCTTTGTTTGGTAACTGATTTGGTTACTATTTTGGTCACTGTTTAAACACTGTTTTGGTCACTATATTAGTCACTGTTTTCGTAAGTGTTTTGGTAGGGCCAATGTTGTGGTCGCTGTGTTCGTCACTGCTTTTGGTCATTGATTGATCACTGATTTGGTTATTTTTTTTGTCACTTTTTTGGTCACTTTTTAGGTGACTGTTTTGTTTTGGTTTACTTTGTGATGTTCCTAAATGCTTTGTTCACTGTTGGGCAAATGTAGTGGTCACTGTTTTTGGTCACAGTTTGGTTACTTTTATGGTGACATTTTTGGTTGCGGTTTAGTTACGGTTTGGTCACTGTTTCCCCCCTCTAAGCCACACACACATAGCCCAGCTGCTGCCGTGGCAAATTGTAAAAGCGGCTGTCTTTGCAAAGTCAAAAGCGTAGCCAAAGAAATCTGTTGCAATGACAAAATTTTTCGCGTTTCGGTCTCCCAGTGAAACATCCGTAAGAGAGCTTCGCTCTAAAAAATGGCCCACAAATTAAGGTTATCGGAACCAAACCTTAAAATTACTTAAAATTTAAATTGATTATTAAATCAATTTGACACACTGAACCGGTGAAATCTGTATGCGATTGAAGTTGCTTTCATCTGAGGATTGCATTTAAATAGAACCCGCTGCTTTTCTTCATTAAGCCAGGGCTATGCTCTGTGTTTAATGCGTGTAATAGAGGCCCGCATCAAAGCTGTAACAGTTTGTTTGTTTTGCTTTTATCCTTAGCCCCCATCCCCATCCCCCCATTGCAACCCCAATGCTGCCCTTCAACTCGCGTGGCTTAGGCAAACGTATTGCATACTTTGTGGCTGCAGCTGCTGTTTGTTTGCCTTTTGCCGTACGCCAAGCATTTTATGACGTCGCCGCGGCTGACTTCGGTGCCAATGGTTGTTGATGATGCTCGCCATAATGATGGTTGGCCACAGACACATTACCCCCACCCTCCCCGCTACCGCATGCCTGTTTACACCTTGCACTTGTAATTAGATGCATAAGTTAAGTTCGTGTGTGCGAAATTAATTAAAACTTTCGCTGCTTAAAGTTTCAACCAAAAATAACTTTAGCTTTTATATTGGGCGTGAAAACGAGAACGAGGTGCAACAGCAGCAGACAGCCAACAAATTGCACTGCAACATGACTGGGCACAGAATGAGAGCACGAAACAAAAACTCTGTGGCAAAGTCAAGTGCAAAGTGGCAAGCTGGTTACACTTACAACATAAATCAGAACTCTCCACCCTCACTGTATGACTATCTGTCTGCTGATTGTCTATCATCGAAGCCATCAGTCCATGCTCCCTCCAATTGTCTTCCTTAAGTTTTTGGTTCTGCAAACTTTTGGGGCATCTTTGGCATCCCTTTGGCATTGTTTGTGCTGTTGTTGTTGTTGTTGTTTTTCGCTGCTTCAGCAAGCTGCATCTATTTACGGCATGCCACAAACGTTTATCTAAACTACATAAAGCAATAAAAGTTAAAAGTCAAATAACTGTACGGCTTCTTGAAGTTGAATTCTGGAGTGTATGGGGCAACTGTTGCGGCTGATGCCTCTGCGTTGGTTATATTACCCTGCCCTTTGGGAAACAAGGGGAAGTTTCTCACAACAGCCACAATGATGAGTTCATCTGGACAGGTTGGAGCTTATACCTTTTAGGGATGGTGAGGCAACTGGGTGAGGCAACTCATAAGTATATTCATGATCATGCTCTTGGATTTTCCTTTTCATTGGCAGAGCATTTGAATAGTCATTGAAGTTGTGTGGTCCTCTGTCTGGTCTATACTTTTCCAACTTTATGTATCTGCTTACACTTACAAACTCCGTCGATGCGATGCGAATCGTAGATATGAACTGCCTTCCTGCCAAGGCCAACGTATGCGCAACGTCATGCTCGTGCACTGTGTCCTGTTAATCCTTTTGCCAATGCATTGCATTGAGTTTGATTTCACACGCGAGCACAAAAACAATAATATTATGCCACAAACACTCGACGCCAACGTACATGACCCTGTAATCACACTTGAGCTCCATTCCCAGCCACAGACAGGCGAGGCACAGTCGACGGGATTGCGAAAGTTCATTATATGACCGTTGGCAGGCGGGAGGAGCGAGCTTCCTGCTTCCTCACCTAGCCGAGGCCACTTCTTTTCTATTTCTATTTCTATTTCTGTTTGGTATTGTTCTCCGCTCTGCGTGGTTGTTGCTGCTACTGATGTGCCTTTGGCTGCCATTGAGCTTGAAAATGTGTTTATTTTCATCACCCCGCCACCATCGGAACGGTCGGCTCCAAGTGCTGCCATAAAATCGCTGAATCCATCCCCCCACGAGGACCAACACGCAAACAAGCTGCCATATGTGAGCAGCTCAATCTACCTCCCCGACCCGGGTCAATTGTTGTGCATGTTTTCGTTATCTCCGGCTGTTGGTTGGCTGTAAGGAATGCTAATGCCATGCCATAAGTACACCTCAGGTGTTGGTTGGCTCCGGCTCCTTCTGGCTGCCTTCGGCTATTTTACCTTTGCTGATGACATTTGCCAAGTTGCTTCTTAACTTTGGACCGGCTTGTTATTAAATTTAAGTCGAATCCAGTTGCAATGCGTGTCGAGATCCAGCTGCCGGCACGTGTGCCGTTGCCAAATGAGACAGCAAATGGCACCCACTCCTCAGCATTGCCAGTCACGCTTTCATTTGCGGCATTGGCCAATATATCAAAGCACTCAAAGTGATTGCATTTAGTAGGGTCCAAGCCATTGAAATCGACACGTTGGATGCATTATGAGCCCAATGCGTTGCACCGGCACGTTCCACAAAAAGCGAGGGGAGGGACAGTGGTCAGTCTGTTTGTTCGCTTGTTGCTGATCATCTCAAAGTCCCACATGAACAAACCTCAAATTATTGTTCCCCTGTCATCGTCAATGTCCATGAGATGACACTTGGTGGGATACTGAAGATGCTCACGAATTGACCATTAGAAATTATAATGCTGCAGTTCACAGAAACGAACTGGAATCTATTTAAATGAATTGCAAATTCAAAAAGAGATAAAACTTATATCAATTCAGTTTTAAGATGTTTAAAATGTTGTTTTACACTCACATTATAAGCCTTCAGATCAGCTTTCAGAGAATGCCTAACTTCATTTCATTTCAAATTCTAGGTTCTTAGCTTAAATAACTTCAGATATATGGCTCAAGGCCACATTTGAACCGGTTCCATTTTTGAACAGCTTCGAAACCGTTTCTGAACCAGCGAAATATACAATTTCACATTTTTAACCGACAGACTAAATATGTATCCAGTTTCTAGCTTAAAAAGCTTTTGAAATATGGCTCTGAACCATTGATGAACCGAGCTTTAACCAGTCAACCCACAGACCAAATTTAAAGCTAGTAGCTTAAATTACTTCTGAGATATGACCACTTTTGAATCGGGTCGAAGCTGGTTCTGAACCATTAAAATATACAACTCAATAATTAAAACATCCATACCAAATTCCAAGTTCGATTCATGAACAGCTTCTGAGAAAAGGCTCTGTATCACTTTTGAACCGGTTGCATATTTGAACTGGCTCAAAACCGGCTCTGAACCAGTTAAATATTCAACTCCATATTTTCAGCCAACAAACAAGCAAATTTCAAATCCTTTGCTTTAATAGCTTTTGAGATATGCCTCCGAATTAGTTTTGAAACGGTTCGAAACCGGTTCTGTACCTGTTAAATATCCAACTCCATATTCCCAACCTACATACATACCAGATTTCAAGTTCGTAGCTTAAATAACTTTTGAGATATGGCTCTGAAATACTTTTGAACCGTTTTTAACTGACTTTGAACCGGTTTAAAGACATGACACATAGCCTATGAAGTCTTTTAGTACATATACGCTGCACATTTGTCGGAACTGGCCGGATCGGATGACCTGAGCATGTAGCATTCATGGGAAGGATTGGACGAAAAACTAGTTTAAGTGAGAAAAACTTTTTTGCTTTCAATGGAAACGCCTCCAAACTTCGTATTTCTTAGTTTGCTATGTTTTCTCATGATTCCTCTAAGCTTGGTCGAAATTGGACATCTATATAGTACTAGCAAATATCCCGGCTTGCTTCGCTGCGCCGCCGTCAGTTAAGCTATTTTAACCGATAAGAGTATCAGTTTTTCTTTTCCGACTTGGGGGTGGATTTCACAAATCGGAAAATATTTGACCGTATCTTACATACATCGGCTGAGAGCAGAGATTAACTCTTATGCCCCTTCCGTGGTTCAAAATAAAGTCTCTCCTGACATTTCCGATCTTGGTGGTGAACTTTTCAAATTTAAAGCTTACAAACCCAATTTGATAAAGATCGGCCAACAAATAACATTTTCTACCAATTCTCCAACCATTCCTCAAAGTTGCATTGCATCCGGATAAACGCTATAACTTTTCAAATTTCGCAGATGTGCACCATTTTCCGCCCATTTCTTCTGCTTAAAAACCTTCCGGGCAAGCGTCAGTCCCCAAAGCTTCCATGGCCACCTTCATGGCCACCTCCATGGCCACCTCCATGGACACCTCCATAGACACCTCCATGGCCACCTCCATAGCCACCACCATGGCCACCACCATGGCCACCTCCATGGCCACCTCAATGGCCACTTTCAGGTCCACGTCCACTTCCACGTCCAGGTCCAGTGCCAGCTCCAGGTTGAGGTCCAGGTCCCGCACATAGCCAGTACAATGAAAAACGGCAGCCAGAGTTACTTTTATTTCGTTATCTTATACTATCCTTACAAACCAAGTTTAAAGCCAATCGTATGAAAATAGATTTTTGTCTGCTGAGTTTTCCGACCCCAAGGTCAAATTTTCCAACTTCAGAAATTAACATTACAAATTATATCACTTACTATCCTTACAAACCGAATTTCAAGTCAATCGGATAAAAAAAGATTTTGCATATCGAATTTCCCGGGAATTTTCCTTGCGCGCAGATTTTCCGAAATCGGGAAAAAACGTGTCCAATTATTTCGTATGCTATGCTTACAAACCGAATTTCAAGTCAATCGGATGAAAAATGAAATTTTCCCCATACAAACTTTTCCGACGCTTTTCCGGGAATTTCCCGACCCTACGGTCAAATTTTCCAGCATCGAAAATTCACGTTTCAATTTATTTTACTTACTGTCCTTACAAACCGAAATTCAAGTCAATCGGATGAAAAATAGATTTTTGCATATCGAATTTCCCGAGAGTTTTCCTTGTGGGCGGATTTTCCATACTATGCTTACAAACCGAATTTCAAGTCAATCGGATTAAAAATGAAATATTCCCCATACAAATTTTCCGACGCTTTTCCGGGAATTTCCCGACCCTACGGTGAAATTTTCCAGCATCGGAAAATCACATTTCAATTTTATTCACTTACTGTCCTCACAAACTAAATTTCAAGTCAATCGGATGAAAAATAAAAATTTACCCTTAAAAACCTTTCCGACGCTTTTCCGGGAATTTCCCGACCCTACGGTCGAATTTTTCAGCATCGAAAAATCACATTTCAATTTGTTTCACTTACTGTCCTTACAAACCGAATTTCAAGTCAATCGAATGAAAAATAGATTTTTGCATATCGAATTTCGCGAGAATTTTCCTTGTGGACGGATTTTCCGAAATCGGGAAAACACGTGTCCAATTATTTTGCATACTATGCTTACAAACCGAATTTCAAGTCAATCGGATGAAAAATTAAATTTTCCCCATACAAATTTTCCAGGAATTTCCCACCCTACGGTGAAATTTTCCAGCATCGGAAAATCACATTTCAATTTTATTCACTTACTGTCCTTACAAACCAAGTCTCAAGTCAATCGGATGAAAAATAAAAATTTACCCATTCAAACTTTCCGGAGGCTTTTCCGGGAATTTCCCGACCCTACGGTCGATTTTTCCAGCATCGGAAAATCACATTTCAATTTATTTTACTTACTGTCCTTACAAACCCAATTTCAAGTCAATCGGATGAAAAATAGATTTTTGAATATCGAATTTTCCGAGAATTTTCCTTGTGGGCGGATTTTCCGAACATCGGGAAAACACGTGTCCAATTATTTTGCTTACTATGCTTACAAACCGAATTTCAAGTCAATCGGATGAAAAATAAAATTTTGACCATACAAACTTTTCCGACGCTTTTCCGGCTTTTCCGGGTGGAATTTTCCAAAACCCCGTCTTAGCACGCACTTTCACCACATAAGCAAACTCCGTCCAAATTTCAGCCCTCTAGCTCTTACCGTTTAGGCTGTGCGACGGTCACCAGTCAGTCAGGTTGAACAGTTTTATATATATAGATAGCTGCCATAGAAAAGTAGAGTCTGAAAAGAACTCTTTAATAGAAAAACTTTTTTGTTTCAATGAAAATGTGCTAAAACTTAGCATTTATTTATTTAGAATGCTTTCACTTAATTCTACAAACTTTGGTCCAAATCGGATGACTATAGCATATAGCTCCCATAGGAACGATCGGTCGAAAAACTAGTTCTTGTGAGAAAAACTTTTTTGTTTTCTATGGAAACGGCCTTATCATTGGCATACACCTATTTTATATACTTTTACACAATTCTACAGTCTTGTCAAAATCGGACGACTATAGCATTTAGCTGCAGTACGAAAAATCGATCGAAAAAGAAGTTATAGTGAGAAGTTATCACAAACTGACCCAATCAAAGTTAATTCGCTAGAAATAAAAAATGCCATCGGAGAGCTAAATCCCAGAAAAGCTCCTGGACATGACCTTATTACACCTAAAATGATTATGGAACTTCCAAGTCCTGCCATTACATACCGGGTTGCCCATATTCGACGGACCCATGTTTTTTTTTAAAAAATCAAAGAAAAAAATAAAAATTTGGCGGTTGGCAATCTTAATCATTTAATTTGTTCCAAGTAGATTTGTTTACATCAATTTTTGAATATGATATCTCTCAAATGGCCGCCTCTGGCGTTGATGGCGTATTGTGCCCTTTTTGCAGCATTTTCCATCGATTTCGCCAACATTTCGGCCGGAATAGCGGCTATTTCTTCACGAATGTTGTCCTTGAGCTCTTCTACGGTCCTTGGCTTGTTAACGTAAACCTTTGACTTCAAATATCCCCTCAAGAAGAAGTCAGGCGGCGTCAAATCGGGCGAACGCGGTGGCCAGTCCAAATCACCACTTTTCGACATCAAACGGCCCGGAAACAATTTCTTCAGAAAATCGATTGTTATGCGACTTGTGTGCGGTGGAGCGCCGTCTTGCTGAAACCAGAACTGCCTCATACGCTTTCGACGAATAATTGGCATCACAAAATTGGTCATCATGACGCGATAACGCTCCTGGTTGATGGTAACAGCATGGCCATTTTCATTTTGGAAGAATAACGGCCCAATGACCGTTTTCGCACTAACGCCGCACCAAACTGTGACTTTTTCGTCATGAAGAGGCACTTCTTGAATCTCCTGAGGATTTTCAGTGGCGTAAATACGGCAATTTTGCTTATTTACGGTCCCATTCAATGTGAAATGGGCTTCATCGGACATGATAATTTTGTTCCAAAATTGCTCGTCATCTTCGGCCATTTCGATGACTCTTTGGGCCCATTCTAATCGACGAGGCTTGTCCGCAGGCAGCAATCTTTGCGTCAATTGAATTTTGTACGGGAACAAATGCAAATCAACGCGAATAATCCGTTGTAAAGTGGACCGAGCCATGCCCAACTGCAAACGCGGTATGTCATTAAGCGATCTGACATCTCTGTCAAAAGTTATGGCGTTGCCAGATGGGTCCGTCGAATATGGGCAACCCTGTATGTCTCAAGACTTTTCAATGCTGTTCTGCGATGTGGATACTTTCCAACTCAGTGGAGGAGGTTCACAATCATAATGATTCAGAAACCAGGAAAAGATAAAACACAAGCGTCATCATACAGACCCATTAGTCTGCTACCTTGCCTGTCAAAACTATTTGAGAAGATCTTACTCCGTAAAATTAATTCCCATGCACAAAATATTATTCCCTCACATCAATTTGGGTTTAGAGCAAAGCATGGGACTATTGAGCAAGTCAACCTTTTAACTTCAGACATTCGGACTGCGTTTGAGCACCACGAATACTGCTCTGCAATTTTCTTAGATGTTGCCCAAGCATTTGACCGCGTTTGGTTGGATGGTCTTATATTTAAGATAAGGACAATGCTTCCCCCAAATACTCACAAAGTATTAGAAAGTTACGTCAGTAATAGAGTATTTACAGTTCGTCAAAATGAGTACACAACGGAAGAGTTCACTATAGGAGCCGGAGTGCCGCAGGGTAGCGTACTCGGTCCTCCCCTATATGTAATGTACACTGCCGACATACTAACAGACCCTCGACTTACAATAAGTACTTTTGCGGATGATACGGCAATATTAAGCAGATCACGATGTCCAATTAACGCAACAAGTCTGCTGGCAAGCCACCTAGCTAAAGTGGAAGAGTGGCTGACCAACTGGCGCATAAAAATCAACGAGCAAAAGTGTAAACATATGACGTTCACACTCAACAGAAGCACATGTCCCCAGCTATCCTAAAATGCAACCCAGATCTCGCAATCAAACGATGTTGTATACCTAGGTGTGCACCTCGATAGAAGGCTCACATGGCGCAAACACATAGAGTCGAAAAAGATTCAAATCAAGCTAAAGGCCAACAGCCTTCACTGGCTAATCAACTCCCGTTCCCCTCTTAAACTGGAATATAAAGTCCTACTGTACAAAAGCATCATAAAGCCTGTCTGGACGTATGGCTCGCAGTTATGGGGAAATGCCTGTGCGAGCAGTGTGGACATCCTCCAAAGATCACAATCAAGAATTCTCAGAACCATCACTGGAGCGCCATGGTACGCAATGAGTGTATCCACAACGACCTCAGCATTCCATTGGTCGAAACTGAAATAGAGCAACTTAAACAAAAATATTCTGAGAAGCTTCTTACCCACCCAAATCAACTTGCAAAATCTCTTTCCATGCATTCTCGTCTCAGGAGAAATGACCTACCAACCCAGCGACTGACTTGAAGGGCCGCAGAACACAAACTATCTCCAACAGGGGATGATTTATAAAATAGTTTCTAGATTAAGATCTGAAAAATTATTGTTCGTCTCATTAAGAGAAGATTCAATAAATACAAAATAAGCTTAAAAAAAAAAAATATGCTATAGTCATCCGATCCGGCCGGTTCCGACAAATGTGCCTCGTATTTGTACCAAAAGACTTAGTTCAAAGTTTGGTGAGGATAGCTTTAAAACTGACGGAGAAGATAGCATAGAAACAGACGGACGGACAGACGGGCAAGGCTAAAACAACTCAGCTCGTCATGCTGATCAAGAATATATATACTTTATGTGGTCGGAGATTCTTGCTTCTATGCGTTATGAGTTAAAACTAGTTTTTCGACAGATCATTCCTATGACAGCTATATGCTATAGTCATCCGATCCGGCCGATCCCGACAAATGTGCAACGTATTTGTACCAAAAGACTTCGTGCAAAGATAGCTTTAAAACTGACGGAGGAGAAACAAACGGACAGACGGACGGACAGACGAACAGGGCTATATCAACTCCGCTCGTCATGCTGATTAAGAATATATATACTTTATGTGGTCGGAAATGCTTCCTTCTATGCGTTTCAAACATCCGGACCATTTTATAATACCTTCTGCAGGGGTATAAAAACTTTTATGTTTTCAATGGAGGCTGCAAGGGTATACAAAACTTCGGCCGTGCCTAAGCTAACTTTCCTCTATTTTTATACTCTGTTTCGGTTGGAATGTGGTTGGAAGAGGGTTCTGTGTCACTCCCGTCTATGTACCATCGGTACAGAGTATAAAAATTTGAAATATATTAATTTAAATTACGAAAAATATTTAATTTGATGTTGACCGTGGTTAACAATTGGATGCGTTCTTTACTGCGATTTGCTGCAACACCGCCGTATACGCTGAAATACCGACTTTTGTGTTTAAGTCAGCGATGTTCAAGAAGGGCGAGGCAATAAAGTGAGAGTGTATTGGTGTGCGATATTAAACGTGACCGAGGTCCTGAGTTCAAGTACCCCCAGTCTAGGTAAGTTAAAAAATATTTTTATTTACTTTTTCGTTTTTCTGAAACAAGAAAGACTTTGTCCTCCCATCCCGTCGAATGCTAGTTCCACAACTCGACCAGAAAGCAGCATTCTTCGAGAAAGAATATGATATTGAGCGGTTGGGAGTTGGTGCATTAGCTTATAAGTAATAATCGTACGTCCAGATAGACAGCTAAGCTAAGACTCATCCTTAACAGTCTCCAGAATGTGCTTGCAAACCCTGTGTACCTGTTCTGAGGTGGCTTCTTTAAATATGCTTTCCGAATGTTTCGGTTCGCTTCACAACTCTATTCACTAGTTCTTCCTGGAATCTGGCACACACACACACAACACAGGACTTGCTCGTACGATTAAGTTGTGGGCTATTTACTGATTTGATGGTCATTGCCTTCCTTCAAAGTTAGTGAAGCTTGCTTGGATAAAGTCGTACGCAGATTTCATTCACCCAACATTGATTTGATGGATGATGATTCGGTTTACCCATCCTGACATTTAATTACATGCGCCGACATGTTGGTTTCTGTCCCACATACCACTCGCATTTGCTGGGTGGAATCTGCCCTGCAATTTGTTGCGTGTGCACGTAACTCAAATGCCAAACACCTGCAGTTAACACGTTCGCAACGTTTACAGTGAGCAAACAGATCCGTATCCGCATCCAGACGGGCGCCGACGCGTTAAAACTGCACTTAAGTCAAACTTGCCAGACAAGTGCCGAGTGCTGGAAGGGTGAGTGGGAGAGAATGGATGGTGGTGGCCTGTAAACAGTGGCAACTAAAATAGCAACTTGCAAATGACGTGGCCGCTTTACGAGCGCCCTTCGGGTGTAAAATTTCATTAGGAGCTAAACGGGTTTCCCCTTTCGTCACTACTTGGGCCACTGATGGCGCTTTCTTATGCTAATTCTTGGGGCTGGACACTTAGTTGATTGGTTTTTGCCAGCATCATCGTCGTTGACTGATTGGATTTTGGTCATTTGTGGCAGTCGTCGATTCCCCCGTGGCTGTTGCTGGTGACGCATAATTATGGACAGGGGGATGAACGCACTCATGCTCCCAAGTGCAAGTCCAGCGGATGGCTTAGTCAGCTTAAAGCCTTGATTTCTATGTAGACAAAGAACATTTTCACCCGCCATAATACTAGTCTGTTGGCGAATGTGCCGGCTCCTGTGTCCTTGACCCCATTCGTGACAGCTTTACGGTGTGTAACATTTGTCTAACAGCCGACTGTAATTTACAGCGGTTAAGCTTGCGGTTAAAGCGCTTTAAGCTAGGGGAGTGGGCGATTGGGTGAGACTATTTTGGAGCTTTTAATAGTTTTAAACTATTCGAGTTGCCTGTATGACAACAGGTTTTTTGATTCTGATGCAGTTGCAGTGGTGAATTATCAAAGGTACTTCATATCAGGGCTACCATCTTTGTTGACGTTGCCGCGGATTGAAAATAAGTCTTTCGGAGGCATCCTGGCTAGAGATCCCAGCTCTACTAAATTTCATTCTGTCCACACAAGGGTTCAGGAACGAGGACCCCCTCAGAGGCCTCATTTTAGGTCATAAAATCCAGATTCCTAAGATTTTCGGAATCACTTTTTTCTCAGTGCAGATCGAAGCGAAACGAAACTTTCTATTTAAGAAGGGCTTAAAGGTTTGAGACTCGGCGATATTAAGGACGATCCTTGAACCAAAATCCGATCTTGCCAACTTTTCGGACTGCCATACTACGAAAGTCCGGAAAGAAATAACTTTCCCCAACAGATTTATGTAAAATTCGGGACGATATCCTTAAGTACAATCTTTATGGGTGGGATCCTAGAACAGAAATGTGTTTTTGTAATTGTTTAAGTTTTCCGTAATTTTGTTCAATTTCTTGTCCAGGCGGAGAATTTTCTTTCTGAGACATTTTGCCAGCAAAAAAATTGCACTAGCGAGATTATAAGTACTGCTAATGAAAAGCAGTCTTATTTGAATTAATTACAGTGCCGAAATAAATTTTTATGTGATCTGGAATCAGGCCTTATTTTAGAAAAAAAAATTCTAGGTGTAAAAGTTTTTTTTAATCCTCTTCCCACATTTGTAATTTGCTCATGAAACCATTGAACAAAAAATGGAAAAATTTCCATTTTAAATTTGCGCGCCTCTTTTGCTCTCTTTCCAGCGATAACCATCGTCCATCCCCTATCGATGCCTTCGTCATCGGCCATCGCCTATCAAAACCTTCGTCATCGGCCATCGACGTCACTTTCGTGCGGTTGAATCGTTTCGGTTTACTAAATTTCTGCGTTGAAAAGTTGGCAAAAATCTAAAAGTAATTTACGAATAATCGCAATTCGAGTCGATTCCGGTCAATTGGTGTGCAGGACGCAAAATTGTGTGGATTCTTCGAGTGCAACTTATTCATTGCCAGCGCTGCAGCTCTCCCCCCTCACATCAACTGCCACCGTTCTTTTGCCCTCGGCCGAAAAACGTTTCGTCACGCTGAACTTTGCATTGTGATTGTGGAATTTGCTCACCACCAAAGGTATTTGGAAGCGCCCAGAGGCCAAGGGAATCAGAATCAGCGCCAGTGTGAGGCGGCCACGCAATACAAATCCCTGTGCCCCAGTCCGGCTTCGTGCCCTCAGCCTATTGGTTTTTAATCGATTTTGCCGACTGTGCGGCCACCATCGGAGCAAAGGGGAAACAGGTTGGTCTCTCATTTGAATCTTAACATCCGTGTAACTGGTTCTGGCAAAGTGCCGCTGGTTGTGCTGTTTTGTGTTGTTTGCCTTTAGTTTTGTGTTTTAGTTGAGTTTGCCTTTTAGACTTTTTGGAAATACAAAATACCGGCTTGTTGTCATCTGTGTGGAGAGAGTGCCACCCGGTAAGAGAGAGCGGCAGAGAGGGAGAGCGTGAGGCTATGACGTACAACGTAAGTTAAGCTACGTGGAACGTAACTAGCTACACTGCCGTCCCGGCATATTGCGACAGTGAAGAACCAACAACTTGATTGAATTGCGGCATTTTTTTTAAACTGATTCAAACATCGTAATATGCCTCCGCTCTAATGCTTTATTCAACTAGTTTCAATTAGCGGCACTCTGCACTTTTATAGTGGCTGCCTGGAAGCGCACAGTGACACAGTGGTTTAAGTATATAAAAATAGCTACAAAAAAATAAATATGTGGTGTCAAGCAAAAATTTTCAATTCTTTTTGATTGGAATGGTTTGTTATAATAGGAGTTTGCTCTAATATTCAAATTTCTGTAGAGTTCAGGTTTTTGCAACCGAAGCAGTGACCGAAACAGTCACCAAAACAGTGACTAAACAGCGAACAGTGACTAAATTAATGACCGAATTAGTGTCCGAAACAATGACCAACGCAGTGACTAAACAGTGACCGAAACAGTGACAAAAACAGTGACTAAACATTGACCAAAACAGTGACTAAAATAACGACCGATACAATAATCGAAACAGTTACCAAGACAGTGCATAACGCAGTGACTAAATAGTGACCAACGCAGTGACTAAACAGTGACCAACGCAGTGACTAAACAGTGACCAACGCAGTGACTTAACAGTGACCAACGCAGTGACTAAACAGTGACCAAGACAGCTACTTTATTGTGCCCGAGTTTTTGAAGGGTCGAATTCCCGTCAAATAGTATGGTTCAGAATACAATGAAAACGAGCAGCCGTCCCTAAAAGATCGTAGGATCGAGGGTAGTCGCAAACAACTTCCAACACCTTCAAATGCTTAAAAAAAGATGCGACGATTTTGCCTCCAATATATTATTTAATTTTATAAAATCCTGCGCTTTAAAATAATCGTAGAACAGTTAGCGAACCCTTATTTTCAAGCTAAGAAATAGTTTGATTCTTTGATTTTATAGTAGTCCAAAAATCCATGTGGAATTCCTTGTAAAAATTTCATTAAATGTTCAAATTAAGAAATTCAGCAACAATTTCTTTGGTTAAAGTAGAAAATATTAAAAAATTTGTACCACTTCGCCAACTTCGATTTTCGATGAGGCTAAACAAGGCTAAAAAACAAAATTATTTTATATTATTTTGTACAGGGTGGTTCATTTAAAAATTGGAATTTAATTTTGCTATAAATAAGAACGGTTCGATATTTTTCAAAGGTTGAACATTTAGTGGAAAGGTTGGCTAATGTCATTTATTTATGAACAAGTAAGAAAGTCGGTGAAGCCCGACTTTAATATACTCTGTACCTGTAAAGTGCTGCCCATCACCGTTGCGACCGGAGCTGCCCATAATGATTTGTTTTCCTTATAACTCGACTATCGTTCATCCGATCGTTTCCAATCCTTTGTCGGATCGATAAATAATCCTGATTCCTAAATATGTCCACAAGAATAGAACTTTTTCTCTATAAAACTGTGGGAGATATATCGTTTTTTCCAATTTGCGGGGGCGGGAGGGGGCGTGGCAAAATTTAAAAATAAACTTGATCTGCCTGCAATTATATGTCCCATACTTGTCAAACCTTCATCTCTTACCATCTCTGAGATCTGTTTGTTCATACCGACGGACAGACGGACATGGCTATATCGACTCGGCTGTTTATGCTGATCAAGAATATATATACTTTATAGGGTCGGAGATGCTTCCTTCTGCCTGTTACATACTTTTGTACAAACTTACAAACTTTTGTTTGCATAACATTTGTTCTTGACCGCGCCCCAAAGATAATAGTCTAACAGTGTCGTATCACAGCTTCTTGGCGGCCAATTCACTTCTCCATATTTGCTGATTATTCGATTGTCAAAGATAGATTGTGGCGTGCGCTATGCGGCACGTAGCGCCGTCTTGTTGAAACCAAATATCGTCCAAGTCTTCCACTTAACATTGCGCGGTAGCGCTCACCATTCACGGTCATGGTGGCTCCTTCTTCATTTTCAAAGAAAAATGGACCAATGATGACTCGAGACCAAAATACGCACCAAACAGTGACTCGCGGTGAATGCATTGGCTTCTCGACGATGATATGCGGATTTTCTGTGCCCCAGATGCGACAATTATTTTTATTAACATAACCACCGAGGTGGAAATGTGCTTCATCTGAAAAGATGATTTTTCGGTAAAATTCATGGCAAGGTCTTTATGCAAAATTCGCATCAAAGAAGTGCGCGAAATGTCCAATCGTTGAGATCGATGGCGAGTTGACGTCGATGGTTGTTCACGCACATTTTCAGCAACCGCAGCAATGTTTTCGGTCGAGCGCATCGGACGAGTATGTACACGGGTTGGTTTATCCACTAACATTCCAGTTTCACGAACTCGCTACACGAATTGATCCACAAAATGAGTTTTCGTAACATTCTTTTTGTTAAAGGTTTTTTTTTTCAAATTTCGCACAGTTTGAGTCGAGGGCTCACCACTTTTGAAATATGTTTTTAATATATCCCAAATTTCTTCAAGCGAATAGCGACCCATTTCGTAAGTGTCGAAGCTTTTACTAAATATTAGTCGCTTTCCGAATGACATTTGACGTTTTTAAAGTCAAATTATAAATACAAGGTGGGCCAAAAGAAGTCACCCTATTGGAAGATGCTCTTATTTTTACAAATAGCCGCCAAAGTCAGATCTGTTTTGACATTTGTGGACTAGACAGATGTAGAATACAAGTGAACAAGCCATGGATCGATATACTCCCATCCTCAATCTCGAGGACGAAATGGACGATTTTTCGACCAAAATCATAATGAGCGATGAGGCTCATTTCCACCTCAGCGGGTACGTGAACAAGCAAAACTGTCGCATTTAGGGCACCGAAAATCCACGAGTGATGCACGAGGAGCCATTACACCCGCTCAAAGTGACTGCATGGTGCGTTGTTCACGCTGGAGGAGTCATCGGGCCATTTTTTTTCGAGAAAGCCGCTGGTCAAACAACAGTGGACGGTGCGCGTTAAAGGGTCATGTTAACCGGGTTTTTTCTGCCGCAATTGCACGAATTAGGACTGGAGGACATGTGGTTCCAACAGGAAGGAGCAACGGCACACACTGCGCGAACCACCACCGACATTCTGAAGGTGGCGTTTCCGGCTCGCCGCATCTCTCGTTTTGGCGATTTGCACTGGCCTGCAAGATCGCCCGATTTAACCGTTCCAGACTTTTTTTGTGGGGTTTTTTGAAATCCCGTGTTTACGTAACCAAGCCCGAGACCTTGGAAGCCCTCAAGGACAACATTCGACACGAGTGCGAGAATCTGCAGCCCGAAGTTCTTGCCGAAGTGATGAAAAATGCCATAAAACGAGCCCGTATGGCAATCAATTGTAACGGCGCCCATTTGGCCGATATCATCTTCTCGAAATGACCAATAAAATTCTAAAGGTTCAAATAAATATAATCAAAAAGCAGAATATACGTTTTTTATTTAAAAAAAAAATGAAAGCCAAACAACATCGGATGACTTCTTTTGTCCCACTTTTGTCACAATCTTTTGTCACAAATCGCAAAACTTTTTGCAAAAGTGAAAATGACAAAATTCAATACTAAAAGAAACCTAACTAATTCCATTCACGTTTTAGTCTATCTAGATTATTGAGTTATTTAATAAAAAGAAACCTCGTTTAATTTTTTTCCACCAAACGCCGCAGTGTGCAGCAGATCAGCTGTTTGTACGCGTGCACATTTGCATTTTTCAATTGCAGGCGACAACTACAAATAGAGAGAGAGGAGAGAATAAGGTTATGCAATAGTCATTTAGCGTGTTAGCGTTATTATTATTGTTATTGTTGTTTGTTTTTGCATTTTCTTTGCATTCATTGCCTTAACTCGTCACTAAGGTTAATTTTCTCACACTAATTTCTGAAGGTTAATTGTAACAATTTTTTACAATTGCTTTCGCGAAGGGAGAGGGGGAAGTCACATCCAAGAAATGTCGAATGTGCCACATACAGTGGCGGAGGAAGAACATTGATAGGGTGCTTGTAAATTTTTAAGGGTAGTTGTCACCTTTGCACTGTGGGCCAGGAATCTCATTTTTTGCTCAAAACTCTGGTAGTTCTACAACACTAAGACTTCTTTTTGGAACGATCATTCATACCGCAGCTATATGCTATAATAAATTATATAAAATAAATAAATGCCAACGTAACGGACGTTTCCGTTGAAAACAAAAAAGTTTTCCTCAGAAGAACTAGTTTTTCGACCGATCGTTCCTATGGCAGCTTTATGTTATAGTCATCCGATTTTGACCAAATTTTGTAGAATTGTGTGGGAGCATATAAAACAATTTTGAGGACAATTCCATTGAATACAAAAAAGTTTTTCTAACTAAGACTACTTTTCGGACGCTACTTTTCTATGACAGCTATACAATAAAGATGTCCGATTTCGATCAAAATTGGTGGAATCATGGAGAAGCATATTAAGCTAAGAAATACGAAGCTTGGAGGCATTTCCTGACTAAAACTACTAAAACTAGTTTTTTGACCGATCGTTTCTATGGGAGCTATTTTATATTGTCATCCGATCCGGTCGGCTTCGACATATTAGCAGCGTGCAGTAAAAAGAAGACTCTGTGCAAAATTTTAGCTCGATAGCTTTAACACTGAGAGACTAGTCTGCGTAGAATCGGACCGACAGAATGACATACACAAACCAACAAGTCTAAATCAATTCAGATCGTCCCCCTGATTAAGAATATATATAGTTTATGCGTTGCAAACTTCTAAAAAAAACTAAAAATTTATGAAAGTTACTTCTTTAGAAGGATTTCCCTAATGGGTTAAACGCGTGTGCTCTAATTGTCCATAAAAATTTCACACGTTGGCCACACGCCATGGTCGCGTGCCCACCCATTCCCCCACCAATGAGATTTCCCAACTCCTGCTAATTCAATCCATCAACGCCTTATAGCATCGCAATAGCAAGTGGCCAAACCTCATAATCGTGCCATTTACACCTGCCATTTTATTGGCTGTCAATTTGCGCTTCTAATTAGCTGCATCCGTGCCCACAATTATGCTTGGGCATGCCTATTGACATTGTTGTTATTATTGGCTCATGTGACATCATTTGAGCCACGTGTATACGATTTGTTGATTGATTCACGGCTGCAGTTCAGTTTCGAGGGGTTATATTCATATTGCATTGGTCCCTTGGTCACGCTCCGAGCACTTGCTCGATTAGACGAGGCTACTAAAAATAGTGACCGCCCCATCAACCATCAGCGTGACAAGTTGTTTAATAATAGCCTTGATTGGACAGGGACCATATACTGATAGAGTTTTAATTGAATTGGCAAGTCAGTGACTCCAATTGGAATTGGTACAAAAACATTTATTTGGTAAGGGGATAATCTGGGTACCATTTCTGCAAATGCACTTTGAATGCAATTTTAAATGTAACCAAACAATTTTCCTAGATCTCTGCATATTTGTTTATTTTTGTGTTTACTATTTAGTGAGGATGTCTGTCATAAATTTAAGCGCAATTTATTTGTCTTGCATGACATTTTATTGTCCCCAAAGATTTAATATTTGATGCACTCTCATTCGTATGTATGTGCTTTGCTCTTGTGTGTGCGAAAATCATTTTAATGGGCTTACAGCACGTTTGCACGTTGTTTATAAAATATGTCACTTGACCAAACAAGTAGATGTCAGGAACAGGTTGAAATTGTTGATACTAAGTTCTAAAGGCTTTAAACGAAATCTGTTGGCGATGTTTGTTTTCTGATATGTGGATATTTAGAGTAGATGTATATAGTTTTTGATTTTAGCGGAAGTCCGTTTTTGGGGGTCTTACACGAGGACAGCAAAACTAAGCCCAAATAAACTAAAAAGATTTTTAAATTTCGAATTTATGCAAATTTTCAATATATTCAATGTTAAGCCCCAAAATCTTTTTGGGATTTCAAGTATTGGCTTCTGCTCTCGCAGGGTTTAACTAGCGAAATACACTACGTGTGCACGATCCTTTGATTTGAATAGCCATGTTTTCTGTATTAGGAACAAAATTTACCTGAATTCGGTCCGGATCATGAACCTAGGCTCACCGACCTCACAATGGCATCGACTTTCTAGTGCAATGTCTTCGTACTAAGCTACTAAGCATCTTCCTATATGCTTTTGGCTATATTCTTTACTATGACTTGGTCGCAATCTCTAGCGAGCGCTTAATGGTCGTGTGCGCTAAAATGCAGACACCCGCGTGTACAGTGTTTACAAAGTCTTGTTTACTATAGTCTTGCAAATGTATGTAAAAGGCAGACGGAAGCATCTCCCACCCCATAGATTATATATATTCTTGATCAGCATCAACAGCCGAGACGATACAGCCATGTCTGTCTGTCTGTATGAACACCTAGATCTCGGAGACTAGAAGAGCTAGAGCCACCAAATTTTGTATATAGACTCCTATTGTCCCTACGAAGATAAAGCTTATCTCAAATTTTGACCACGCCCCCTTCCGCCCCCGCAATAAAAAATGTTGAATAACTCCTACAATTTTGGAGATATCAAGCTTATATTTTGTATGAGCCCAATATCTACAATCTCTGAAAGTTTCTTAAAGATCGGATAATAAATGGCAAAGTTATAAAAGTTATAAAAAATGTTGCTTACTTTTTGGCGCCACATGCTCTGTGTGCTTACATAATGTTGAAATGTTTTTATTAATGTTAATGCTCTGTTAACTAACATAAGGGAAGGCTATAAAACATGAATGTTCCTGAGTAACGGGTATGACGGGACCGACCTTAACTCGATTCTCGAATTGCATGGCATGGCAAACTTAACTGATCGCAATTTAAGAGAGTTCTTGGTATGACATTGAATTGGAATGAGGGACATAACAGGTTAAGTGAGAAAAAAAGAAGAAAAGTAGGTATAACATAGGTACATATTCTAATTATAAACATATGCAAGATGTCGCACCTCGAAAGCAGTGATTTTCATTTGGATTCCAAGCCGTAAGTGCATCCGCAGAAACGCAATGGCGGATAGCTTGGGAAAAAATCCAGAAACGAGAACTAACTACCATTACAAAATCTCCAAGAATTTATACATTTTCCGGTAAGCGGGAACTAAAAAGCACTTCAGTTCATTCCAGAAATAAAGGGTGATTCTTTAGCTATTATCTTTTTGGCCACACTGGCTTAAACAGCTCAAGCACGTTTCGTGTTTTGTTTCACTGTCAAACATCTTCAGTTTGGTCTATAATTGAACCATGAATCGTCTTACAAACGGACAACGTTTGCAAATTATTGAATTTTATTATCAAAATGCATGCTCTGTTAAGAAAGTTCATCGCGCGCTTCTTCCATTTTATGGTCAGTTTAATCGACCCACTGAAGCGGCTATTCGGGCTATTGTGACTAAATTTCGCACCAAATTTACATTGTTGGACATTAAACCACCAACACGCTTACGTAGAGTGCGAACCGAAGAAAATATCGCAGCTGTATCGGCCAGTGTTAATGATGACCATCAATTATCGATTCGTCGCCGTTCGCAGCAATTCGGCCTCTGTTACTCAACAACGTGGAAAATTTTGCGGAAGGATTTAGGTGTGAAGCCTTTCAAAATACAGCTGGTGCAAGAATTGAAGCCGAACGACCTACCGCAACTTAGAATTTTTGGTGAATGGGCTCTTGGAAAGTTGGCCGAAGATCCACTTTTTTACCGAAAAATTGTGTTCAGCGACGAAGCTCATTTTTGGCTCAATGGGTACGTAAATAAGCAGAATTGTCGATTTTGGAGTGAATATCAGCCAAAAGCATTGCAAGAGCTACCAATGCATCCAGAAAAAGTCACAGTTTGGTGCGGTTTATGGGCTGGTGGCATCATTGGACCGTACTTCTTTAAAGATGATGCGAATCGTAACGTAACTGTGAATGGTGAGCGCTACCGTGAGATGATATTAAACTTTTTTTTGACCAAAATGCAAGAGCATGACTTGCATGACAGGTGGTTTCAACAAGACGGTGCCACATGCCACACAGCACTCGCAACAATGGATTTATTGAGAGGCGAGTTCCGTAAAAATTTTATTTCACTTTCGGGACCGGTCAATTGGCTGCCTAGATCGTGTGATTTAACGCCCTTAGACTATTTTTTGTGGGGCTATGTTAAAGCTCATGTCTATACAGACAAGCCCGCTTCAATTGACGCATTGGAAGACAACATTTATTCGTGAGATACCGGCCGAAATGTTGGAAAGAGTATTCCAAAATTAGACTAAGCGGATGGACCATTTGAGGCGCAGTCACGGTCAACATTTGCATGAAATAATCTTCAAACATTAAATTATATGGACCGTACTATGGATTCAAATAAAGATTTCATGCATTTTTCGGAATTTTATGTTTTTTTTTAAAAACTTTCCTATAGCTCTTAAAAAATCACCCTTTACAATTTCGAGGACTGGTAGAGTGAGCTAGTCCTATATTAAATACCTCAATTCAATTGGGGATCGTGAGCACCCTAATGCGGGGAACATTGAGTTTAATCTTGTGCTATTATTCTTATAATTATTCCATTGGTGCATTAACCTAAGTTTTCCAGATCTACTTAACACTAATGATATTTGTGTAATCGGCATCGTCACCAAATCTTTGTGAATTTATCTCCAAATAGCATTCCACACATTTTGCTAGTTCTCCAACGAACAAAATTAAAATCACGTCAAGAAAGTAACTGAAAATATTCCAGTATTATTTAGAGATTTCTTTTTTTTCGACTGGCTCGTTAAATTTGTAGTTTTATTGAATTTTTGCCCGCTTCACTTTTTAATGAGGCAGCTCCCAGATCTACTTAACACTAATGATATTTGTGTTAGCGAAAACTTCACCAAATCATTGTACTTGTCATTAAATAACATAAAACGCATTTTGCTAGTTTCCCCAATAAACCAAATTGAAATCACCTCAAGAAGGTGGCCAAAAATATTGCACTATTGATTAAATGTTTTTCTTTTTGGGCTGCTTGGCGATCAGCATAAATTTCCTTCTTTTTTTGACTGTCTAAATTCTTGATTTATTTTCATTTAATTTTTGCATGCCATTGCCGCTTAATTTGTTGCAACAGGTGCGCCGGGATCAAATCAACCGCTCTGTCCAACTTAGGTCTACTTTTGGCATAGAAAATCTGCCCGCACGACGCTTCGTCGCTTCAGCCTGGCCAACGGGCTGCTCATAATTTATATGCATGTGGATAAGTTGTATATTTATTGGCACGCAGATAAGTTTCGGGCCACATTCGAGACTCATTTATTTTTGGTTAGTGCCAAAATATGTCAGAAATAAAATTATAATAAATTAACGACCGTTACAATCAATATTTATGTGCGCTAATTATTTATTATTAATATGCCTTACACCAGTACACAGTACACAGATTTAAACTGACTTTAATATTGTTCTCCATTTATATATTTACAGACTCATCAGAAGGAACAGCTGGTAAGTTAACGTTTGGTATAAACTTGTATAGGTAGAACAAGTTGAGCATTACTGGCTTCCCCCCATTCAGTATATTTCCATATGACTATTAGTCATCAGAATCGTTTGAAAAATCATTTCATCGTAGACAAAACGCATTAAACTAATTGCATTCTACAAAGGCAAATCTAAATAGTGATCTAAAATCGAAATTAAACAACAAATTGCCGGGGTTGGGCGGGGTGGGGACCACCGCTGTAGCCGTCTATTTGATGGGTCACGTTCCGCTCGGCGCTAATCGCTCAATTGCCTGCCAGAAAGCACGCGGAAATGTGTGGGAGGGCATGCGAAAAGTTTCTCTACTCACTGTGCACCCAAAATATAAACCCGAACAGTACGCCAATGTTAATTAAATTTCGCATAGCCAGGGTAATACGGCGCCCCCGGTCTTAATTTGTTTGCATGCTCAGCGAAGCAGAAAAACAAAAACAAATTGACATGAAGATCACCCAACATCATCATCATCATCATCATGATCATCAACAGCAGAAGGGGCCTGTGGCTCAATTGTAGCCCCAACTGACATTTACATTTGTATTTGACTTTGAACTTGCTTGTAATTTGCAATTTCTGCAGGGTCAGAGACTGACTCTCCTCCTCCGGCACAGTTCGCACAGCTATTCATCGGATTTATTATGCTTGCTGTAAATTTCCTACATTTATTATTTCGACCCACCGACCGACTGACAATATGACGTTTAACGTTTTAAATTTAGCAACAATAAAAATCCGTGCTCTGTGCTTTATATGGAACGACATTTCAATTGTGATTGCTATTTTTAGGCATTGTCATCAAGCGCACAACCATTTCTTACTTGGCGGTCTTATTTTTTTAATGATTATTTGCATATTGAGGAAAAAGAACGCACGGAGGTACACAAAGAACATAAAATTACGTGCCTCAGGTTGAAGTTAAGCAAACTAGTGATTTGTGACGAAGGTCAGTTGTATTAAATCACAACTTGTGTGTTTTTGAAACTAGTTAACAAAATGTTAAAGAAATTTTCATTAACAAAACAAATTAATTCTTCAGATTTACAACTTGATGATCATCTTCAAAAATTGTAATATAAGGATCGATTTCTTGATATTGGTATAGCTGGTTACTATTCAGTGGATAATTTCAATGTCTACGCAGATGTTTGGCATTGAAAATGACTATTCTAGTAGGGTATACAAGTTGCTCTCCCATTGACATCAGAAAGGTTTCTCATCTAGATTAATCAAAACCAATTTGTACTCGGGCAAATTCTCTCTGCAGTTTTTTTATATATATTTTTTTTTATTAATTTGTTAATTAAAACTGATCTCGGTTTTATATAAGGGTCAAGTATGTTTTCATTTTCAAATTGAACAATACAGATTCATTTCATCATCTAATTGGAGGTACTTTTTTTTATAGAATTCACTTAAAATGTGTGTCATATTCGATCTTCCTACTGTGTTGTAGCTGCTTTTGGAAGAGCTCGTTGAACTGAAATGCCCTCGTTCTCTCACTTATGAAAAAAAATATAAAAAATGCTTTTAGGCATAATTAAAATTTTGCAAACAAACGAGAGAGCAAAAGACTCACGTCCTTGCCTTGAAATATTTGAGGTATCTTGAAACCATATAGAAGTGAACATATGAGATATGTTTTACTTGATGAGATGGCACATAACAAATTATTCAAAATTGTTGAAATTGAAAATTGAAAAAGCAGCCACAAAGCAATGCCCTGTCGTCCATGGACCCCCCGTGTGTGTCGTCTATAATATACAGTTGTAGTTTGTGTTAATTGTTGGCTATTTCGTCATTCATTCAGATCACTGTTCTTTGGCCCTTCAGTTTATCCATTTGATGTCACCGACGCCAATTTCCGTGCACGCCATGCAGAAATGTACTATGTACAATAATACATGTGGTTTTGTGTATTTCCCATCGTGCCAATGTGCTAATACTTCAATAATGATCTATATAAATTAAATTATCCAAAGTACAGGAATTTTCAACTTTGGCCCGCCCACAGACGTGCTATAAAATAAGGCGCTAATCGACAAGTTGTTGTTTTTTACTCTTGACTTTTTTTATATACGAGTATGTCAGTTGACTTGAGTTGCGGGTGCACATAAACAAATGCCGAATGTTTACGAGGGTTGCCTCTTATATTAAAAATAACTGTCATTTATCATTGATCTGAAGTCTCGAACCAAGTAAAGTCATTAGCTAGTCATATTCGGTCATTAATTTAAAACTCTGTAAGCCGAATGATACCTGCTGAAAGTAATGATTTGATAAAATTGCCAATCACGATTGCCGAAATGGAGTTGAACAAAAAAAGAAATGATTGGAGAGGGTGATTACCGACTGGTGGGTCATACCACCCATATTGCATACTAAGGCCTGTAAAGAGTTCCCAACGAGCGATTTATTTTTTGCTGTTTTCAGTTCCAAACGATTTGGTTACGTTTTGATTTTTCGAACTCGATTTCGATACTTATTTAATCCACAATGCCGCTTCCTTTTACAAGGAAGAATGCACTACTAATTTTTGCAGTATGAAAGAAGGCATATAATCTGTTAAAAACTGATACACGCTCCTTTTACTGTAGGTTAGAAGCGAAAAAGTCCGCGTCCCGATTAAGAGTAGTTTCTAAACCTGGACCACATTTCTTAATGTCTCTCAAAAAATTGAACTACACAAAAACTATAATAGATCAGAGATTAAAAACGAAACAACTATCGTTATTTTTGGTAATTTCGCGGTCCATCGATGGAATTACTTTTGGAGTTTTTTGAGCACAGGTCCCTGTTCTAGACCATTACCTTATTTTTAACCGGCAACCGAAACCTAAATGGATTTTATTTTGGTTAACCGTAATCAAAACAAAATAGCAGGTTCCATTTTGGTTTTTTACATATTAAGAAACCAAAATATTTGTAATATTTTAATGGAATCTGTGGAAATCACGAAAATTCACATACACCAATCGTTACTATTCACCAAGTTACACTTTTATCGCTAAAAAATGTTCATCAATAGCAGCCAGTAGAGATGACAGAACTGTGTCAGTTGAAATAGACGAAATTTATGTGTATATGAATATCCTACAAACACACGTTGCGTTACATGCGTTTCTTAATGTTAAAAGATTGAGTTCTAGAACCGATATACTCAAATGGTGGGAAGAATATTCTCTTAAATACCCAGAACTATATGAGTTACCGAAAGTAATAACGAATATTTTCGGTGTTAAATTTATAATGGATCCATTACGATACAAGATGGACGCAAAAATTTTAAACGGAATTATGATACTAAGATCAAATCAACCGAAACAATTTGATTTTAATGACCGTAAACGAAAACTCTTTTTCTTTCGGTTTTATTCACTGTTATAGATATTGAAAAACTGTTTTTATACTCTGTACCAAGGGTACACTTAGTATATTAAGTTTGTACAAAAGTACGCAACAGGAAGAAGGAAGAATCTCCGTCCCTTTTAAGTATATACATATATTCTTGATCAGCATCAACAGCCGAATTGATTAGCCATGCCGGTCTGTCCGTCCGTCTTTCCATAAACTGATCTCAGAGATGTTAAGAGATAGAGGTTCGAAATGTATGAGACAAAATCTTTTTCTCGCACGTTGGGGAAGCGAAACTACGAGCGAAGCTCTTTTAGAGGGATGACCTGAAATTAGAATAGAAAATCGATGTTCACGTTAGTGCTTATATTTTTTTTTCACCATTTATTGACATTTTTTGAGGAATTCTACGTTGATTTTTGGACTACTATGAAATCATGGTATCAAATAAGAATCAATATTTTAGCCATTTTTGCATAAAGCCAAAAATTTGATCTAATTATTTGAAAGTTGGTCTCGGATTTTTCTCAAAAACGGCTCATCCGAAATTGATGAAAATTAAATAAAGGATCTGCTCAGAATTTATATGGTCTTCCCACCTGCCTCCACGTTTGATGTAGGGTCAAACAAACCAGGTCTCTAGGGTTGGAAAGTCGAAAGTTCGAAATACCTTCTGATCAAGAATTTATATACTTTTAGGTCGGAGATGATTCCTTCTGCGGGTTACATACATTTACACGACTTTAGTATAAGCTTTCTACTCTTCAAGTAAAGGGTATAAAAATCGAACTGAACACCATTCGATATGGTGGGGAATGATGACTTTATGTATTGGCCATAATCCGAAGTTTTTTAAAACCGTAGAGCCAAAATGAGAATTTTCTAAATCTGAATCAAACTATGTCTGGTAGATGTATAACAATCTACCTACATGCAAAAATTTGTGGCTCTATCTTTTATAGTATCTGAGATCGTCGCGTTCGTACCGACAGCTATGTCGACTCAGCTGTGGATGCTGATCAAAAATATATATAGGCAGTTTATATGGTCGGAGTTGCTTCCTTTTGCCTGTTACATACTTTTGCACCACTTTATTATCCCCTTTTACTCATTTTCAATAGGTACAAAGGAAAAGCAATACAATTAATATTAATCGTTTGGTTTTGTTAGGATATCGGTCGCATCAGTTTCAACGCATGTTCAATACCAAAAATGAACATTTCGTGTGTGCTACTCGTCGTCTGCATTGAAGCATTCGTCTGTATCTTTAAATTCGATACTTCAAAATTTTTTAGGTTTTCTAACCCCACAAACCCCAACCCCCCCAACCCCCCAAAAAAAAAAAAAAAAATTAAAAATATTAATTATTTTAAAAAAAACAAAAACACCCTCCTAAAAAAAAAAAAAAAATTTTTTTTTTTTTTTTTTGGGGGGGGGGGGCCCCCCCAAAACAAAAAAAAAAAAAATTTTTTTTTTTTTTTTTTTTTTTTTTTTTTTTTTTTTTTTTTAATATTTTTTTTTTTTTTTTTTTTTTTCACCCCCCCCCCCCAAACCCCCCCCTTTTTTTTTTTATTTATCTCTTTTCTTTTTAAAAATTTTTTTTTAATTAATTAAAAACAAATTAATTTTTTTTTAAAATTTAACCCCTTTTTCCCCCCCAAAAACCCCTTCTTTTTTTTTTTTTTCAAGTTCAAAACTAATGTGTTTTCGATTCTGGCTTATTATTACGCAAGAAAAGTTCTCAAAACTCAGTTTTAAAGTCTTAAAAAAAAAAAATTTAACAACCAAAAAAAAAAAAAAAAAAAAAAAAAAAAAAAAAAAAAAAAAAATTTGTTTTTTTTTTGGGGGGGGGGTGGGGAAAAAAAAAAGGGAAAACGGTTCTGCTGTATGCCTTGTCAGTATCTCATCAACAAACACAAATTGTGAATCGGTAATCCCAAATCGGAAATATCTGCTGAATGGTACCGATGTGTACCAAGAACATTACTTCTAGAATACCAATGACAAATCGAATTTGTTTACAATGCAAGGAATATATATAAAAAGCAACCCTCTTACGATCTGTCAAATGGCCCAATAAAACTCACACATTTTTTCGCTTGGAAACGCGCTCTTAATACAAGCGGGGAAAAGGAAGCCACAGTTTAAAAATAAATTTCTTATAGTCAGCCTGCAAATTGTTAAAAATAATACCTACTGCTGAATTAAGGCACGTAAGTGCTGCTAAAATGAATGCAAACAACGCGCGAAGCCCAAGATCTGGGATGGATATTTTTAATCACATCGCACTTTCAAAGCTTGCCGCAAAAATTCTCTACAAAATCCCCGCGCCGGCCTGGTGAAACTCACTTAGCTCCTACCACGAACTCATGCATTTTACTTAATAGGACAGCAGCTTTAACTATAAAACCCCAGCCGAGTCTACACTGTTAGCCTACAGACACAACTACATACGGTCAACTAACGCCAACGCGCACCGAGGCGTCAAAATTTCGCACATTTCGCCGGGTTCGCGTCCGTCCCGTACGCTTCGCTGTCCGTCTCCGTCGTGTTCTGCCATTTGTAGAGCTCATTTAATTTTTATTGTTGTTTATTGCTAAACGAAATGTTCATTTTAAATGTTTGATTACAACGATTTGTGAAGTTCAGTCGAATTTGTGATTTGCGCGCTGACGGAGCGATCGCGAGGAATGCGATTTTTTCAATTGCACTCAGATCGAGTCCACTGAAGCCGTTCAGTTGCGGCTTATCAGTCGCCAAATCTGATTCGCATACAAAATCAAGAGGAAAATCTAAACTTTTCAAGTGAAGCAAAAATTGTGACCAATTCAAAGTTTAAATGAAAGTGAGGAGTCCCAGCCGCAGCAATGCAGTTTCTGAATTTCATTTGCCTCAAACAAAGTGCGTTGCAACCAAAACTCAAAATTATTTTGTGAAAAATCATGCAAAATCGAATTTCTGGTGACTGGGTGACTAACTAATTATAATTTTATGTTATCATATGCGCACATTTATCATTTTATAAGCCAAAAACCAAAATATTTAGCCAAATGCAAATAGCAAAATAAATGGCCTAGATAGGTATATTGTGTATGCATGTTTGTTTGTGTTTGTCAATTGTTAAGCATCATTATTTATGGCAAAATATTGAATTAGAACTGTGAGTATTCATTTTTGGAAATGTGTTTCTAATAACAAAAATTTCGAAAACTAAATCAAATTTCAAAAAAATTTTCTGAAAAATCTTAACTTTTGTATTGAGATCAAAAGGATTGCCTTACACACTTTGAGCAAATTTACTCCCTTAGACTGACATTCTATTTCATTACAAAAGTCGACCAATTCGTCCTTGCTCCTGGCAAAAAACGTAATCAATTATATGTGTACCCAAAACAAACGTCTATTTTTGTAGATATTCAGCCGACTTAAAAGAAATTTATTTAAAAAGTTCGAAAAACTACGATCAAACATAAAATGCAAGCTTGAACATTTCATGTCCGACCACCGAATAATAATTGCTCCGGTCCATCAAAGTCAATTTTAATAACCTTGGAAGGAAGCGTCTCCGACCCCATAAATTATATACATTCTTGATCAGCATGACGAGTTGCTCCACTGCTTCGTAGTAACCAGTTCAAATGAGGTGGCCAGGTACAGTGTTGAGATCCAAAAGTTGCTAAATATGCAAGACAAAAAAGGGCAAGAAATAGCTAAAAATAAATTTAAAACCAATAAGGGCGCTGTAGTCCAGTGCCCCGACTCCAAAATATGCTGTACTCTTGACTTCGTCGAGTGTTTTCCTTAATTTTCTTGCCGAATGCATACACCAAAAATCTGCAACAGTGCCTATTTTCTTGAAGTGTACTCCTCGTGGAAGAGTATGAGGTATGATTCGACGCTCACAAAATGCAGTCACCTCACATACTCACTCATCTCGTACTAGTATTTCTATGAATGGGTGTCTGAGTAAGCTGTGGTCAGATTTGTGGTAATCGTTTTGACTACGTTTTCGATGATTGATTTTTTCGATCGGCCAACGCACTCTCACTGCATGGTGTAATTAACAAGGTGAAGCTGTCAGCATATGCTGAGGGCCAGTAGATGAATGGCTATATGATAGAAAGAGACGGCAGACCATTTGCTTGCCTTTGCTTGTGTGTTGCGTATCGCTTCACGCATTCACAACGCACTGGCCCTTCAAACAGAGAGAGCCCAGATCCGTTCTAATTCACCTTGTTCATTCCACCATGTCTTACAGCACACACACTGCTAACATTTAGGTATGTTCAATTTTTTTTTGCTCACGCTCTCATTGTTTTTGTAAAAGTTACTATAAGCGCCGTTTTGTTGTTCTTGTAATGACAAGAGAGAGCCACAAGAAAGAGAGAGTGTCCAGAGAGAGATTGAGAAACTCAATCAATCCCCAAGAAGAGGCTCTCTGTCTCTGTCTAACACTCACTAATGCATTACTTCGGCAAGCATACGGTGTGAATCGTCGAGTGTGTTCGGCCCCCCGGGGCATGACTGGGGAACACTGGTCGAAGCTTTCACCAGTATAAGTGGCAAGTGGAGCGAGTGTTTTTTGGCACTTCATGTGCGAAACACAAATATGCCGCTAGTAGAAATACTACAGAAATACTGCAGTGGTTGAAATACTCGGGTTTGAAAATATCAAGTACTTATGCAGTGCACTCGTGCGGATCTCTGGTATAAAAACGTTACGCCCCGCTGCCAAAAGCAAAATTGTTTTGTTTATACATAACTTCGGTGCTTTAAGTCCGATTTTATTATTCCTTTTAGAACAGATAGATATATCAAAAATTTAAAAAAATTTAAAGAATCTTGTTCTGCATGCACACAATAAAAGTTTTTATACAAACTTTTGTTGCTTTAGATCTGCTAGTTTCTAAGATGTAGATGTTCACACAGATGGAAGGACAGATGGCCAGCCGAACAGGGCTTAGTCTCGGTTATTGATTATTATCAAAAACATATATACTTTACAAGAAAATAACCCGGCTTGCTTCGCTAAGCTTTTTAAACCGAAATCTGTATCAGCATTTCTTTTCCGACTTGGGTGTGGATTCCACTAATTGGAAAATATTTGACTTAGTTTTGCCCCCCGTAGAGCACACAAACCGTATTTTACATTCATCGGCTTAAAGCAGAAGTTAACTCTTATGCCCCGCCCGCGGTTTAATATAAAGTCCCACCTGACTGGTGGTGAACTTTTCAAAATTTGAGCTTACAAACCCAATTTGATAAAGATCGGGCCAAAAATAAGGATTGGCCTTGAACACACATTTTGGGACACTTTCCACCAACTCGTCAACCATTAAAATTTCGCGGTTTTTGAACCATTTTCCGCCCATTTCTTCAACTTAGAAACCTTCCCGGGCAAGCGTCCACCATTCCACAATGTTTCACCGAAATTAAGAACTTAGCAAATATCGCGGTTTTGGAACCATTTCCATTTCCTTCAACTTAGAAACCTTCTCGGGCAAGCGTCCAACTAGTCCCCAAACTTTCATTCAGGCCTGTTACCGTTTCCGAGTGGAATTAAAAAGTAAAACGACCGCAATTCCGAATCGTTTTCATTTCGGTGTTTCCGTTTCCGAGTGAAATTGGAATCGATTGTCTTTTCGAACGAATGCTCGAATCGTTTTCGATTTTTAATTCAGCCATAAGACAGCCCTTACAATTTCGATCAGCACTGCGCATGCGCTGATGCGGAATTGCGAACAGCTCGGTTTAATTTCGATCGATCTTCCGTTCGCTTACACGCAATTGCCGAGGTACAAGCATAAAAAAAAATTATTTTAAATAAAATTGTTCGCACGATATATCAATGAATACTTCAAAATCTCTACAATATTAGACATGTTACAATAAAAATATTTGCAAGATGAAAAAAATCACCGTTGCCAAGAAAATTGCCATTTACTTTTCATTCCACTGACTCTTAGGCAAAACTTTTGAAACCGATTAACTTGATAGTTTTTCGGAAACAGTAACAGCTAACAATTCCGATTCCGCATGATCTGATCGAAATCGGAAACGAGAACAGGCTTGATTGCAATCGGAAAAACGGTATAATTTTTGTTGTGTTATAGGCAGCTTTTCAACAAAATCGGATGAATATATCTACCCAAATACCCAAATATCGATTACAAATTAATCTTTATTATCCGGATAATGGTAATTTCAATTCTTAAAGCTAAGCCAATTTTACATCTTACCTGAGTTCTAAACTCAACATTAAATTTTGTCTATGACCTGTGATTGATCACAAGAAGACAGTGCCAAGATAAAATGTTGTGTATTCACTCAAATCATTTGTAAATGTCAGCAAATGTGTTGACAATACATCAACTAAATGCAAACATTAAGCCATAAAAACAAGCTAATCTACGCCGAAAGCCAGCAGGCCATTGACAAGTGCCAAGTACTTGTAGTACGAGTAAAAATACTACAAAATGAATATCTCAATTCTTTCAAACTCGCACGTCATTTGTTTGCCAAGCAAAATGTTTCGCAATTAATAAAATTAAATGCAGTTGCAATTAAAAGTTCAACCACTGCAACTCGTCATGCTGGCTGTTAATGTGTCAATATTAAAATTATTAAGCTCGCTCAATAAATTTTCTTCATCTATAAATAAGCTTTTCATATGAGTAAATTCCAAGTGGAAAACACTTAAAATGTGTTAACATTGGACACAAAAATTGTGTTTGTACTCTTGCCAAAAGGGTATAGGGCACTTTAATCAAAAGTTTGTTCCAAAAATATTCACGTTTCCCAATTGACGCACAGTCTTTTGGGGGGATATATTAAGAAATACAAAGTTATCCCTCTTAAAAATATTGCTCTTTTTAACAAATTGATATAAAGTCTCAAAGTGTATTTTACTCTGATGCTCTGATAACGATCACCTTTGCCCGCTCCTCAAACCCCAACTTCTTCGACTGCATGGGAAATGATATGCAAACAGCGAGTCGCAGACGGATCTATAAATAAAAAGCACGCAGAAATGAGAAATGTGTGAGCGAATTTTATTTTTATAAACCGTCGACAATGGCGCATAAAAATGCACAGAATTTCGCGCCATGGCATGCAGACGAACGACTCTTTACATATCCAAAGCCATGCCAGAGATATTGTTGAGTATTTGCAAATCCTCCAAATCCAATTTTCAAATTTTCCATGACGGGTTTCTCTTTTTTGGGGTCTTCTCTCCCAAATTATCTAGCCCACAGAGATAACACTTTGAGAGTGGAATGGGATTGTGGCTTTGGATGGGTGCGGTGTACTTATTCAAGTGTGTGCGTGTGTTTGTATGAACAATATATTCAGTCTCTGCTCTACTTTTGACTCTTTGTTGTTGCTAATTGTTTTCGTTTGTTATTATTGTTGTTGCTGGAACTTTTTAACTTATCGTGCGCGTCAGAGCTGATAAAACGCGACTAAAGAAAGGAAAAAAACCAAAGAGACTAACGCTTAAAGCATTGAAAAGGGAAAAATAAATATTAAAGCCGAAAATTGAATACACCATAGAACTAGAAAATTTTTGGATAGTCATGCACCTATTACTACTCTGCACACAAAATTAGTCCGGGAAATGAAACGGTCAATGATGGTGCTGGTACCGCAATGGTAGGTTCAGAGTCCTACAACACTTTTTCAATAAGCGCTTTTAGAAATCACTCAAGACTTATATCAAAACTGATTCTTTTATTCTTTTAATCTGATACCGAACCGTCATCGGAGTTCCGATATCTTTGGTACCAAAAGGTCTACTTCAAACCCGAAACATTCTAAGTCGAACCAAACCGCTTGTGAACCAAACCAGTACCGTTTCAACTTATAAAACCGTCCTTTAAACATCCATGAAAAAATTGTAAAATGAATTCATTAGGAAACATTATAAAGTGTAAAATAACTTGCTCAAGACTTATTTTTGTACTACAGGGTGGCTGATGAATATTGCAACATTAAGAAAATCAAATAACTTTTTTTTTAGTGTATGGAATTCATTTTTATTCATGTTAAAGCTCATTCAATTTTATTAAATAAAGCTTAATTAGATCCAAAAATAATTGAATTTAAATGCCCCCTGCTCGTTGATGCATGTTTGGCATCTTATCAAAAAGTTGGTCATTAATGCTTGGAGAGTTGACACAGGAATAGCCGCAATTGTTGCTCGAATGGATTGCTTTAGTTCATTCAAATTTGTCGGTTTTGTTTTGTAGACTTCCTGTTTGCAATAACCTTACAAGAAAAAGTCAGGTGCAGTAAGGTCGGGCGACCTGGCGCGCCAACGGAATGTGGGGTTTCTGGATATCAGCTTATTGGGAAATTTTCGACGCAATTCTGTCATAACAGGCTGAAACCACACAGACTTGAAAGGAATTCTCTTTCGGCGAAATTCTAGATAGAAAAACTCAACATGCTCAAGTAACGTTCTCCAGTAACAGTAACGGTCTGACCGTTTTCTTCGAAGAAGAAGGGCCCGACAATGCAGCGTGATGAAACTGCACACCACACTGTGACACGAAGTGGATGCAATTCCGTCTCATGGAGTATTTGTGGGTTGGAAGCACTCCATATTCGACAATTTTGTTTGTTTATGTTGCCGGTTAAGTCGAAATGGGCCTCGTCAGACATAAATAGACAGTTCAACATGTTTTCGTCCTCTTCCACCATTTGAAGCATCTTCTGGCCAAATTCCAAGCGAGTCGGCAAGTCTGCTGCGTTCAGTTTGTTGGCCATTTGAATTTTGTATGGGAATAAATTCAAATCATTGTGCATAATTGACTGCAATGACTATCTACTTATACCCATTTGAGCAGATAAGTTCCTGGTCAAAACTCTTGGATTGTTTTATATGGCAGCAGCTACCGCAGCGATTGTTTCCTCAGTTCGATCTGTAGGGTTTCGATGGTAAGGGGTTCTTTCGACTGTCCCACGCTCGGCAAAATTGTTAAAAAGTCTCATTGTGGTCCATCTGTTCGGAGGATCGCCGCCAAACGTGCGCCTATACTCTCTTTAAACCGAAACTACGGACTCCAGGTCAGTTTGCTGATAACTGAATTGGTACTTCAAACTTTAGAGGAAAAAATTCATTTTAATACTGTATCACAATTTCTTCACCGGAATATAATTGTTATATTACACTGCTGATTCGCGGCATTATCATTCCGAAGAGAAAATTAAGCATAACTTGAGATCCTTTTTAACAAAAAATGTCTATGATCTAAGATTCTATGAATTTAGCTTCGAACCAAAACACTCTTATGTTTGATATGTAAAGGAACCTTTTCGAGAACCGACCCTCGAGCTCGAACTTCTGGACTAAACCTTCTCCAAAATTTCAGAAGTTTTTGATCTGCAGATTTTGAGCTTAATGAGCCTTGTTTCCACTCCCACTTCCTCAAAAATTTTGTGATTCAAGACCGGTTTTTGTACTAGATTTGGTCTGTAAATCACAATACTTTTGTGGAAGAGGAATTGAGAACAAGGCTTAATACATATGTGTGAAATGAAGTCTTTATTGCCTTAATATACCTGATTATTCCAAAGAAATTTCTGTATCGAAATATCGATAATATCAATCTTTTTAAAAAGAAAATATCAATATCGAAAGAAATATTAATAAAGATATTGTTAAAATATCCGGTAGCCTAGTACCCAAGGATCCAATACGAAATCGAACAGCGTAAATAGGTGGAACTATTTACCAAAAGTTAGTATTGGTTACGAGCCAGAACCTGAAGCGGAACCTATATAAGATTCGGTCTGATTCCCTACTGTTAGCTGATCTAAACCAGGCCTGGCCACCCATGGCACCCTGGGGCCCGAAGTCACTCGCTGATTCACACCGAAAGCTTGCCGAAGTCAATAATCACTGAGTGACAGAAAGAGACGCATAGTTTTATGTTCTCTCTATTTGGCCAGGCCTGATCTAAACCAGAGGCAGGCAAGAAATACATTCACATTTTTGCATTGGTGTGTGTGAGAGCAGCGCAAAAATTTCTCTCTTTTCCAGTAGCAACGACTGCGTCGCGAACACGTAACGCAGCGGAGCTTTAACAGTTTATACCGTGTGTGTGGAAGCAGCGCTGCTTTGAGATTTTTCGTATGCACGCCAGATAGCAAGCTGCCGGCCCCTGATAGATAAACCCACACTCATAGCCTTGCGACTCGCATAG
Organism: Lordiphosa collinella; assembly: GCA_018904265.1. Lineage (NCBI taxonomy): Eukaryota > Metazoa > Arthropoda > Insecta > Diptera > Drosophilidae > Lordiphosa > Lordiphosa collinella. The sequence goes on along the minus strand of JAEIFV010000105.1, from coordinate 462,654 downwards.
TACTGTATCAAATCGTTCTCTCTCTCTCTCTCTTTTGGTTTCCGTTGCACTCACCACACACCCCGCTGTTGTTGTTGATATTTGCTCAATACATTTTATTTTTGTATTTTTCTAATGTACTTTTTTTCTGTGCTCCACCGTTTGCCTGCCACCCCTCCTCGCATCGCCGCGGCCCACAACGTCTGTGCTCCAACAACACAGGCAGCCATTGGCGCACTTGTTACGCGCCGCTGTCGTTGTTGACGTTGGACGTTTGGGACGTTGGCTTTGTGGCTGTTCTGCTTTGTGCGCTCAGTTGTTGCGCGGTGTTGAATCCAAACGCGTCGAAATCGCGTCAAGCGACGAGCAAACGGCACAGACACAGGCGAAAAACGCGCGCGTGCGTAAAAAGGGGACACACGGACAGCAGGAGGAGGCGCCAGCTGAACCAGCAACAAAAAGTAATTTTCTTTCCACAATTTTGCGTAAATTGTTTTGATTTCTTTTGCGTGGAATCAATAAAAGTGCACCAGGCCTTAATGGAAATTTATTGAACTCTTGTGATGAGCAAAGTCGGTTGCTCGGTCGGTCGTGTGACAACGCAGTGAATGTGCTTATCATTTGCACATGATCGTGTGACTCGAGGCTCCCCTCGAATATTGATTTATTTGACATTTGCTAGGCGCCGTTGTCTGTCTGACGTTGGTGGCACAGTTTGTCCCCCTCCGCATGTTTCTATTTCAAAAGTTCTTTAAACAAATTTGTTGCTTTGCTTAAATTAGCATTCATATGTGCAAACATACCATACATACATATACATACGTATGTATTGTAGTTGCCCGTAACCTTTCCTGCCCGCCCTCTGATTGTTGCCAAGTGTTTTGTTGTTGTTGCCGGCATTAGAGGCGTTTCCTGTGCTCTTCATACAATTTAGTGTTTGTTGTGTAAACATTTTGTTTTTATTTCTTTCAGTCAGTTTATTTGTCTTTCTCATTATGGCGGCTTATGGGTGCTAAACTGCAAAATTCGGCAGGCAAACAACGAGTCTAGGCTGAACCTTGCCATTTGTCGTTAATTAAGACCCTGAGGTCTTGACATAATCTATCCTAAGTTGGCGGAGCACATGACTGCCCGATAACTGAGCTAGCCATAGATATGTCTGTGTCTCTGAATGATTTGCTTATCTCACTCGATTGCAACCTAAATGCTCGTATCAGCTAGAAGCAACATTCAACAGAGAAAACTTAATTACATTTTCTACATGTTCTATAAATAACTCAATGCGGTCATTGGTCCCTCACCCTCGCCGCACACCTCCGCAATTCAAGTAATTTTTATGCTACATGGAGCAGAGAATGGGAGAGAGAGCGAGCGAACGAACGAATTAATGTCCGATCGTACAGTCAGCGTCTAAAATTGTGTGTCCACTCATTAGAAATGCTAAAGAATTGCAATTTATTCATAAAACAAAATAAACGACAGCTTATCAGTTGGGCCAGTACGTGGAAATATTTGTGTGGTATTTGAATGAGCAACTGCCAAATGCTCACTTTGTTCGTCATATGTGTCAAGTGTTAAATGATTTGTTTTGATTTCCCATGTGTGCGGGTAATCCCCAGTTGATTATTTTTCCAAATATCATTTGTTGTGGGGAAGTCAAAAGATTGAGATTTTTATTCGGAAAAAATAGTAAATATTAAACTGTGTCCATCAAAGAAATGTTGCATTTTGAGATTTCCAGAAACGATAGATTCCGCCAAAAATTTGCTCAGATGAAAATGTTCTGTGAGAGGGAAGGATTAAAAAACTTCTTCAACAATTTTGAATGCTGAACATGTGTTAAATTTCTATAAATTTAGATACATTTTAAAAACCATAAGTGTAGAAGGTGATGCATTGCATAGCTTCGTTAATCTTAAATGTCTTTACTTAAATGATTCAAGGTTGCGTCCGGTAATTTCGTAAACTCTAGCGATAGCTGTCAAAAATTTAATCGACAACTGTATTGTCTGTCCCCAGCCCTGGTGTTCGATTCATTTTCGATCATTCAAAAGTTACTTTCGGTTAAGCTAATTTCAAGTTTCCTGTGCCGAACTACACACGAAAAAGCACGAAGATCTAACTTTTAATCTTTTCTGTGTAACGCTAAATAATTTGTTGTAATACTTGATTTGTCAACTACTTATATTGAAATGAAAACATACGGACTTAATCTCAAACTCTTGGTTCCACTATTAACGTTTAAAGAACTTTAACTCTACTACGGAACCCTGTCTTGTAGAAGGGGATGCTGCCAGGCTTGATATCAGCTGTATAAATTTTTTTAAGAAGCTGTTACTTAGTTGCGCCGCCTGGTTTGGCTCAGCGGTTAGTGTGTGCGAGTGGTCGTGGGTTGGATCCCGCCTCGGAACATCTAATGAAAAGTTTTTCTTTGAATAGGCGGTCAACCTCACTGTTGTTGGTGCCAGCTTTCGAGTTATTAGCCATGAAGAAGCTTCTCAAACTGCCGTTCGGATTCGACTTTAAGCTGTAGGTCGCTTTCTATTTCTCTTGTGCGAAAATTAGAAGCATACAAGCCAAGAGATTTCGAGGAGATCGGCTTTGGCCCCTTCGGGGCAGTGTTAAGCCATTTGACAACTCAGTTTATAAGGACGAATAGAGCGTTAAGCATCTTCTCTGTCACTGGCCCGCGATCAGAAGGAGGTGTAGGTTAGACTTTCCTAGTTCCTAGTTAGACTTTTCTAGTTCACAATACATACAGCCATGCTACGGCTTCAATTCAGTGCGCTCCGAAATTCGCCAGTTTTTATTATCGATAATGTTCCATTTTCAACTTGTTTTGCGTCACTTCACATAACAAAAACAGTTGATGAGCGCCTATCGATAGTCATATATCGATATATACATACCTCGGCCAAATCGCAAATTGTGGTTATTGTGAGCAGTTTAACCCCTTGCTCAATTTCGTGTGTCTCTCTTAAAAAATTGTTAAAATATACTCTTAATGCAAAATCAGTAGGAGACTCCGCAAGAATAATCTTAATATGTTAAAGAACTTAATTAAAAATAGTTCCGTGTGGGTGTCTGTTTGTGCATCAACCTATAATTAGCATTTACTTTTCATTTCACGGACTCGGATGTCGCCGGTTTAAAAACGTCAAAACTTTGCGATTTACGAATGTCGGAGCACTAACTTTTACGATTTTGCGAAAGCGAAAATGGGAGCATGGCTGATAGTTCTCGATTTTTAAAGCCGGATTAGCAGGATTCAGCTATAAGTTCCAAGAAAACACTTCGAAAACGGAGAATGTCGTCGAGAAAAGAATACGTATTATGTAAGATGCATAGTCCCGATTAATCGTATAAGAAAAACTCTCCTGGCTAAGATTAAATAAGGGTGATTAAGTACTAAGGTCGAACTAAAATTACACTTGGCAACAAAGTCAAGTATATTGAAGGATTGATGCTGATTCTTGATGACTTTCGTGTGATGAGCAAAGTCCATTACGTCTAGATTTTTGTTAATTTGAGCATAAAGTTGCATAAAATGCCTATTTTGACCATTTTTAGGAACGTTTTATAAGAAACCAATACACTTGTCTTAACTCTCTTTAATATTATTGTAAAGTTCTTTCTTAGCTTTCTTAAATTATCCCAAATATTTCTTTGACTTTTTTTTAAGAGAAGGTATACAATTTTGAATGCATTCACCTGAAATAACCAAATTTTGTACCGCCTATAGGTCTGCCATCGATGTTGTTGAAAACTTTCAAAGGAACTCAATACAAATGACTTGCCAAATATAGTTATTTTGAGTAGTATATTTCAAAAGATTTGAGCACATGTATTTAAAATGGGAAATCTTCGCTTAAAAACTAAAGAAATGTTTGGAATAGTTTATTTTAAACCTAACAAGATAGAAAATCGGTAACCCGATATACGTATGTCCAGGACGAACGGGCCGGTAATCGTAATTGGTCGGTATTGCCCTAATACTTGACCAGCGCTGCCGCAGTCGACAAAGCCCCTTGTTACAAAATCGAAGCCGTGGCCGTTGAGTGTCGGTCATACAGGACACGATTTGTTTCGAGTAAAGATTAATAGTATACGAACAGCCAAAAGAGATAGCGTGCTTTTTTGCTTGTTTTGCTACACTTTTGGGTGTTTTGTTTGAGTTTTCAAAAGACAACAACAACATAAGGCTGTGCCCGACACAGATACATAAACGCTAAGAGTAAGTGTGAAGGTATTGACGGTTGAAAGCTGATACGGAAGAAACAGCTTGATCGGTGTCGAAAGGCGACGAGTCAACAAGCGGGGCGGGAGGTCTTATTTTGTTCATATGATCCTTATATCCTGAGATCTGTTTTTCTACGGACAGACAGACCGGGGATGTGTCGTGGTTGGATCAGATATATACTTTTGGGTGGAATGCTTCCTTCTGGGTGTTACATACTTTTGCACAAACTTAATATACTCTGCGTACTTCTGGTACAGAGTATAAAAATTAAGTCTTTAGGATAATATCAAAGAGAGTTGAAACAATAGTTTAGGATCCACACAAAATGTGCATAAAATAGAGTCAAAAAAGGCATTATAAGCCACTTTAAAGTCTGAACCGAACCGTTTTTATTTGTAGATTTCCGGTTCGGTTCACCAGCTGGGAAAAGAGGTGTGGTTCGGTTCAGAACCGGTTTGCATCCCGGATAAATTGGTCATTCTAGCTGTGAGTCCTTAGCAAAGAATATAGATTCCAGAAAAACACATTCAAGAAGTCCATTCAAGCTGTAGTAGAATATTCAATTACTGTCATATTATTAATGCCCACTCAAATTATGTAATATTCAAGGCTGAAAAATTCTTCAAAAGGTTCGATCCTGAGATGCGATGGGCCCTTAAGGACTAAGGTTCAGTTCGTGATTAATAGTAGATTAAACCGAATTCAATATGATTATAAGTTACCGGTTTTTTAAATGGGAAGGCAACAACTTCACAGCTGGACGTTTGATTTGTTTTCCTGCTTGAACACGTAGTATACCGATTATAGATATAGTTCTTAACCCACATTTTCACTAGGCAATGCAAAGAAATTTGTATTAGCTCTCTTAAACGTGTTCTGAATAATTTGTTGAACCGAACCATTTTCCAAACAGAGGATGAATCCCCTAACCAGTTAACAATTTCATACTTTGTAAAAGGACTAGTAAAGTAAAAGTAAAATTGGCTTGTCAAGATGACACAGCCCCAAAGGGCCAAATCTCTTGGCTTGTGCGCTTCTAATTTAAGCACAAGAGAAAGGGACCTACAGTTTAAAGCCGAATCCGAACGGCAGGTTTGAGAAGCTTTTCATGGCTAATTACTGCAATGCTGGCGCCAACAGCAAAGAGGTGTGGCCGGGTGTAAAGTTTATTCAAAGAAAAAAACTTTTCGTTAGATGTTCCGAGGCGGGATCGAACCCACGACCTCATGCTCAGCGGTCGCGCACACTAGCCGCTGAGCCACCCGTCCACTAAAAAGGATTAGTACTATTAAAATTTCCTAGTTCATGATATCTCTAATGCTATTCCCCGAATAAAGTTCCAGAAAACTTTTTAGTACCCAGTAGATCAGCTGCAGAAAGGGGCATAACCAAAATTATCTAACCGATTCAGTAGACAACGATAATCGAATTTTATTTTGAGTCACTCATCTTTGAAACCACCGCATTTCTTCGTTACCTAAGATGTGTTTAACCAAGCTTAAGTTTATCTTCTGCTCTTTACAATTTCAAAAAGTAGCTATTTATCATCTGTTCCATATACTTTTGCTCTTTTACTTTCTGTGCTTTTTGTTACTCGCTCCCTTTCTGTTCTTTCACGCATATTTCCCAGAACTAGCTGGACCGACTTTGGTCGAAAAGCTCGTCTATCTCGTTATATCAAATAATTGACGATAACAAAGGCAAGGCCCTACTTTACCCCAAATTTTACTCTCTTTGCTTTATTGCAGAGGTTGCTTACTTCGCCAACAATACCAACCACAACAACAATAACCACAGTTGCGCTAGCAAGGAATCCGCAGAGGAAGAGACTAAGGAACCACGTGTCTTTGGTTGTTTCTCCAAGAAAGAGCCAGGTGAACAGGTACAGAGTGAACAGCGTGAACAAGAGGAGCCCGGAGAAAACTCCAATTCGGGCAGCTACAACGTACAGCAAGAGCAGCAAAGATCCAGCTTAAGTAAAACGGAAAGTCCCTCTATCTACAGACAACAGAACGAGGAATTCCGCTCGCTAACACCGCCAGAGCAGCCGATAGCCAGTGTTATCTGTAAGCAACCCAAGCCTAGGCACACCCAACGCTCTCAGAGCCAACCGGCGATTTCGCAGCAGCCCCGCAGACGTCCAGGTACTCCGCCACCTTACGCCGCCGCAGCCAGAAGCATGACCTCCATTCCCGCCACCCTGTCCAGCAATAATGTGGCTGCTGCTGGAGCAGCGAACGTGCCGGAGAAGCAGCCGTGGCCCAACTCCAAGGACGACTACGAGTTGCGCGATGTGATTGGTGTGGGAGCCACCGCGGTGGTGCATGGCGCCTACTGTATACCCAGGAACGAGAAGTGCGCCATCAAGCGCATCAACCTAGAGAAGTGGAACACCTCGATGGATGAGCTGCTCAAGGAGATTCAGGCCATGTCGTCGTGCAATCACGAGAACGTGGTGACTTATCACACGTCGTTTGTGGTGCGCGAGGAACTGTGGCTGGTGCTGCGCCTGCTTGAGGGCGGTTCGTTGTTGGACATCATCAAGCACAAGATGCGAACGGCCAACTGCAAGCAGGGAGTGTTTGACGAGGCCACCATAGCCACGGTGCTGAAGGAGGTGCTCAAGGGGTTGGAGTACTTCCACTCGAACGGGCAGATCCATCGAGACATTAAGGCGGGCAACATTCTCATCGGCGACGATGGCACCATTCAGATAGCCGACTTCGGTGTGAGCGCCTGGTTGGCCACCGGACGGGACTTGTCGCGCCAAAAGGTGAGGCACACTTTTGTGGGCACACCCTGCTGGATGGCGCCCGAGGTGATGGAGCAGGATCATGGCTATGATTTCAAGGCGGATATATGGTCGTTTGGCATAACGGCCATTGAAATGGCCACTGGCACGGCGCCCTACCACAAGTACCCACCTATGAAGGTACTCATGCTCACGCTGCAGAACGATCCGCCCACCTTGGACACGGGCGCGGACGACAAGGACCAGTACAAGGCCTACGGCAAGACATTCCGCAAGATGATTGTGGAGTGCCTGCAGAAGGAGCCCTCGAAGCGACCCACTGCCAGCGAGCTACTGAAGCACGCCTTCTTTAAGAAGGCCAAAGACCGCAAGTATTTGACCCAGACGTTGCTCCAGTCGGGTCCCAGCATGGAGACGCGCGTCCATAAAGCCGCCAAGCGGCAGCCCGGGGCCTCTGGACGCCTGCATCGCACCGTGACGGGCGAGTGGGTGTGGTCCAGCGAGGAGGAGGACAATGGTAATGGCGGTAGTGGTGGACGTAAGCATCCCTCTTCCGACTCTGAGTCGGAGGATCGCCCCATGAACAGATTGGAGCGCGCCGATTCCTCGGACAGTGATCGTGAAGAGGCCTCTCCCGAGATAACGCATAGCGTTTCCTCGGCCACGGTCACGCCCGGAGCCCCAGCGGCAACGGCACCGGTCACCCAGGAACTGACGGCTGCTGTGGCCCAAATGCCACTACCCAGCGAGGCGGCCGGCGAAGCGCCACCCGTCAATCTGGTACTGCGCATGCGCAATCTGCGCCGTGAACTCCACGATATACGCTTCGAGTTTGTGGTAGGCAAGGACACCGCCGAGGGCATTGCCACCGAGCTGGTCGATGCCGGACTGGTGGATGCGCTGGACACGCATCCTATGGCCCAGCATCTGGATCAGCTGATAGCCCAGTGTGCCACCATGAAAACGATAACGTTCCAGCTGAGCTCAGGCATACAGCCCGGCGAGGTGCCCGACGAGCGTTCGCTTGTGGGCTACGCACAGATATCCATAACGGACTAGGACGAGCTGTGCCCTTGACACCAACTCCTCCCCCCTCTCTGATACGTAAAGCCGGGCCAGGCCACGCCGTTTGCCGTTGCTGCTTTTAGCACTAGACTAGAACTAACTGTAAATGCTAGTGATAGATCTAAACGCGAGCCGATCGTTTACTATAGAAATTATCTTAAACATACTTATAATTATGCGCATTGTAATTACTCCATGTGCCCCCTCCTCCTACCTCCCTGCCGTAGTTAGTCGCAGACCACCTTCCCCCCCTCCACATGCTAAAAGTAGCTAAAAGTAATTGAGAATTGTGTACTTATTCGTTCTTCGTTTCACGTTGTCTTTAAGTAAAGCTTACACAGTGGTGGCTTCAAAACTTGGCACACTTGGTATGCTACATATCCGGCCACCACTCTAAATGCAGTGTACCATTAATGTTCTCGTACATCAGTTGGTTGGAACTTTATTGATTGAAAACTCGAAATCAAGCTACAAAATTTGTAGTGTGCTCATCTGGTTTGTAATGAAACTAAGCAGAGTCAGGGGACTTTAGTTAAATCTAGGCTTGAATTAAAATTTTTTCAAACTTTATAAGCTGATATTCAGTTTTAGAACATTTCCCACTTAATATTATTTTCTAGATTCCGTTCCGAGCTTCCCAAGAGTTTCAAGAAATTGTTTTTTTTTTTTATTAGGTCCTGCTTCGGAAGGTAGCTTCTTATAATGTTGGTCAAGGTTTTGGGGTATTCAAGATTTTTACAAAAGCCAATTACTTCAAAAGATGCAGCCCAGCTCTCGTTTTTGAATTCAACCCATCGGAAGTGGTAAACGATTTGGTAGTTGTTTTCAATGTTTTGAATTGAAAGAAACTTAGAAATTCTAAGTTTCATAATCGAATTTCTAAAAGAAAAACATACAAATGTTGCTTCCTCATTATATGATAGAAATCGAATACGGAACTAAAGTAGTAAATGTTCATTTTATACGTTAATTTCTGTTTCCAACCCAGGTCTAAGCCCAAGCAACTACATAAAATGCTAAATTGGCGACCGTGAAAAAGAACTTAAGACTTTAATTTGATTAATTCCCCTGACATTGAAATGGATACAACATTATTTTGTAGCTATGCTCAATTCCGAATTCTCCACCAATGAAGTAAAACCAAGCTGCTTGTATGTATATAATATTACATATTTTTCCAGTAGCCAAACTTGTCTAACTAACCAAATTTTTGGCCACACAGTTGTAGTATGTAAAAGGCCAACAAACATGCCCTGCCCACCCCAGAGGCGCCTCTTATTTATTCTTTAGCAATCTAAACTATTAATTTGTAAATTGTAGCGCCTAAGTTTTGGTATTTACTTTTTTTTTGTCTCTTTAATTTAATTTTGTAATTTGCAAGCAAGTTTTAGTTTATAAGCTCGCAAAAGTTGCACCTTAGCTTCTAAAATTTAAGTAAAATTGTAGCAGAGATTCGGCTGAAAGTAGAAAAGGTCAGGTACAGTTATGTTGCCAGCAGTTAGTTAACAATTTAACGTTAGTAATAAAACCAACATCAACAAGAACCGCTGTAATTATGATGAAGTACATAAAACAATAACTTTAAACAATGAAGATCATTAAAAAATATTTAGTAAAACAAAACAAAAATGAAAAAAAAAAATAAATTGTTTTTTGTGTTTTTATTGGCTGTCCGTCGGTAGCAGACGTAGTTTTCATTTCACATTTGATCACTTTTACCATTATTATTAACTATGCTGAAATGATTTTTCAACCACGATAAGTGCCTGGGCTCGAAAGCAATGAGGAATAACTAGAAAAGTTACACATAGACCACATTTCAATTGTTCCACCATAGTAAATCAGATTATTTATAAAGTCAAGGTAACAATCAATTTCTTGGAAAAATAATATTCCATAGTTAGAGCAAAGAGGATTAAATACTCAGAGAGGAATTCGCTCTCTTAAATTTAGTCCGAAAAAAACCAACAGTTGAGTCGATCTAGCCATGTCTAGCCAGATAGATAGATAAATAGAGAATTCCATGCCTGAATCAAGTATGTTCAATGTCCAATGTAATGAAAGAATGAAAATTCTTAATACAAGAGCGAACTTCGTGATCCTAGAATTAACAATTTATCCTCCCTCAGTTTTATACATAGATAGAAGGTTCGTTCCTTCTGGAAAAATTACGTAGTCAGGAATATTTATCGATCCGCCAAGGAATGGTAAAGATCGGATGAACGATAGTCGAGTTATAAGGAAAACAAACAATTGTGGGTTGCACCGGTCGCAACTGAGATGGGCAGCACTTCACAGGTACAGAGTATGTTATAGTCTGGCTTGACCGACTTTCTTACTTGTTTTGCTTGGAATACCCCATATTTTCTTGATCAGCATCAATAGCCGAGTCAATTTCAGAGATGGTATGAGATATAGGTTCGACATGTATGAGACAAAAACTTCTTCTACTTGCTGGCAGATAAAGATTATCTCAAATTTTTGGCACGACCTCTGCCGCCTCACCAAATTTCAAAAAACTTCTAAACTCCGGACATATTATATAATCAGGATAATTTATCGATGGTGAAGATCGGATCCTAGTCAAGTTATGAGCAAAGGAGTGTTCGCTGCTACAACGCAGCAACAGCGCTGCAAAATATAATACATCCTGAGCGTATACTTTCCCCATTTTTCTTTCTTATTGACTATATATGTTTCCTGCTTTCAGCAATTAGCAGGCTGAGTAACAGTTCTTAAGTTTAAATTGTTTTAGTTTTGACAGTAGTAGGCCTTGGAATCATCGTTTTGTTAACCCCAAACATTTACTCTCAACGGAATTCATTTGTGCTTTGATTTCGTTCAACAGCACTCGTTTACTTCCGATTTTTATTTGGATTTTTTTTCTTTTTTATATTTTTATTTCTTTTTAGTCTTGCTGAAAAACAAAAATCGCCAATGCTTTTTGCGATCTTCGAATAGTTTTTCTGAAGCGTTCGTTCTTCGACTCTGACTTGATCTCATCAATTGTGGCAAAAAGCTTTCCTTTTATTCATCTCTTCAGTTTTGGGAATTGGAAAAAGTAGCAGGGAGACAAATCTGATGAATACGGTGGTTGAGTCACGATTACGGTGTTGTTTTTTCCACAATTCCGATCGTTTGAGCCGTATTGCTTCATGCAACCGTTGCTTAACTTCCTTGCAGTATTCCTTATTAACTGTAAGACCTCTTGGCAGTAACTCATGATGCACCACACCATTGTAATCAAAGAAAACAGTGAGGAAAACCTTCACATTTGATCGAACTTGGCGTGCTTTTTTCGGTCTTTGCTCATCTGTGCGCTTCCATTGGAATGATTGGGCCTTGGTTTGAATGTCATAACCATATACCCACGTTTCGTCACCAGATATGATCTGTTTGAGCAAACCCGGATCTTCGCTGACGTCATTCAACAATTCCTGAGCGATACTAATGCGACGTTGCTTTTGCTCAAAATTTAGTCAAAAATCGAAGAGCACACGAAAACGTGACTAACTTTTCAGTTTCCCATGTCCCGTCAGTCTGTCTGTCCGCCAAAGGAATGGTAAAGATCGGATAAACGGTTGTCGAGTTATAAGGAAAATCAAACGATTATGGGCAGCACCGGTCGCAACGGTTATGGGCGGCACTTCACAGGTACAGAGTATGTTACAGTCTAGCTTGACCGACTTTCTTTCTTGTTTTTCTGTTAAGTTAACTGTGAGAGCGAATTACTCTCTTGGTATTTAATCCTCTTTGATTAGAGCAAATACACAATAGTTGGTTTTGCAAGCGAAAAATATTTGTACTTGGATCACCATTGCCATTTCTAGTTTTGGGTTATGTCACCTTCAGCTTTAAATCTGGAAACCATTACCTTCAAGGGTGTAAGCTAAGAAGTTAGCTTTTTATATTCGTTTTGTGTTTAAAATACTAAAGGGGTCGCAGAAACGCTAGGTATTTGCTGGTATGAAATAAAGTTTTAAAACCAAAAATAAAAACCAAAAAAATTTCTAAACAAACAGATCAATATTTGCTATGAAATATAACGTTTTGTTGCGCGCGACAAAGGTCTTTGGTCTGTCCCAGAGTGAAAATTTTATTAGTTTAATAAAAATTAATCAAAGCAGCTGGGGTGTTGTTCAGCGACCTGGTGCTGCACCGGTGGTGGACTTGGACCTGAACCGGTGGTGGACCTGAACCGGTGGTGAACTTGGACGTGGACAGGCGGTGGACTTGGACCTGAACCGGTGGTAGACTTGGACCTGAGCCGGTGGTGGACCTGAACCGGTGGTGGACTTGGACCTGGACCGGTGGTGGACTTGGACCTTGTGGGGGACCTGGAACCGGTAGTGGACGTGAACCCACCCGGTGGTGGACCTGGATCCGGTGGTGGACCTGAACCGGTGGTCTTAAACAATTTTTTCTGCTTTTAAGAAAATGCCTTTCTCTTATTAAGAAAAATTTGTCTCTATATTAGAAAAATTTTTTTAAGAAAATAGTTTTCTATGATTCAGAAAGAGATTCTAATTCTAAGAAAATAGCCTTTTGGTTAAGAAAAGCTTTCCATTATATTTAGAAATTGTTTAGGACGGATTTCAAAGGCGAATATCTAATTTTAAGGGCTAATTTGGGATTTTTTTATGAGTGTAGGAACCTTTATGATTTGCCAATAATTTTATTTTAAATGCATCGCCATTGGTACCCTGGGTAATGTAATCACTCATCTTCGACTTCTTCGAACACAGCTAAATTCTCAACTCCAGGCGGAGATATTCAGGCTATTGTCGTCGACGAAGCAGGCTATAGTCTCGATGGGTCACGGGAAGATCTCCGTACATGGCCTAAAAAAAAACTGCGAAACGAGCTGGCCATACCCGTTAACAGGCGCCTGTGGCTTTTTAGGAATCAATTTGATACAACTACGAGAGCAGCTTTAAGTATACGTAGCACCATGATACAATTATACCAGGTACGGCGCACATTAAAAAATGTGGACTGACAGCATTTGCTAAGTGAGCTAGAGAGAGTATGTAAGAGAGAGTGTGTAACTGAGATAGAGTCTGAGAGGGCACATGCACACTAATTTAGTGTGTGTGAAAAAAAAACGATTTTCAAAATTAAAACTTAAATGCATGAACAAATTTTATTGAATGAGGAGCATCAGCAAAGGCGAAGACCTTCATTTCTGGGTTTGATGGATGCGCAAATCAGCAATTTTCTGAAAATAGTAACAGTACATTTTGAATCAGTACTTTTTTTTTAAATATTTGCTTATTCAATATTCTTACCAGTTGACACACCAAGGTTTCTCCACAGCTTGAAATTTCCTGTTCCCAAGTCCGACACCATCGCCACAATGTGATATCCCGCTCCATACAATTTTTTAAGGATATCAAAGAGAATGTCCACCCTTACAGGAGTGTCGTAATTGAAGAATACTGGCTGCTTTCAGGATTTTCGAAGACCACGCACAATCATGACTTGGACGTAGTTGTATGGAGCATTTACTGCCTCTCGTGAGTGGTCGTACTCGAACACAGCTGCTACTTTCATTTTGTAAAATGAAAGATCGCAAACTTTGTCTTCGTCGACTAAATCAACTGCGTTCTTCATTAGCTCTATAATAAAATCCAAAGCTACTGGTTGAACATCCACCTTCTGCGACCACTCTCGCAACGTCCGCTCTCTAGGCAAGGGAAATCCTTTTTTTTAAGATGTCGGTATGTGTGGCCCAGCAGCATGAAGAAAAAACCCCATAGGACACAACTTCTAGATTCCAATTAAGATGTTTCCCTTCACTTGCCAATCGTCGGACTTGAGAGTTCGTGAATATTTTATTCAGGAATATTTGCATAGATTCCAATATTACAATTTTCTGCTTTAAGTCCGCATTCTCTTTTTCCAACTCAGTAACTCTAATTTTCAATTTCGCAATCCACGACTTCTTTCCTGAAATTGCAATCACATTAACAAAATAATATATCAAAGTAGATGGGTAGGGTGCACTTACTCAGTTGGGCTTTGTTTCCGACGCAGTATGTTTCGTGAACTGGAACACTCCTTTCGGAATGGCACATTTTGGCAAATAAAAGTCGCTATCTTTAAAATGCTTATCACATATATTACTAAACTTATTGAGTGAAACTCCAATTGACTCCGACCACGCGCTTCTTTCGTCATCTTGCGGAGCACGTCTCAAGGCAATGTTTGAGACTTTACCTCGACATACGCAACAATAATGGCTCGACATTCTCACTATCTATGAATAAATTAGCACACGCACAATTTTATAATGAATTACCGCAGGGCGCTCACAAAATTGATGTAAATCAACTTCAGCAACAACAAAATGGGCTGTGTAAACAAAAATCCTCCCCTAAATTTGCCGCCCGGCAATCGGAGAGAAGAGAGTGTGACAACCTTTCACATGGAATGACAGCAACAGACTGAAATAATGTGGAATAAATTGAGAGCACAAAATTGACCTCAATCTCTTGGCTTATGCGCTTCTAATTTTCGCACAAGAGAAAGGGACCTACAGTTTAACGCCGAATCCGAACGGCAGTCTGAGAAGCTTTTGCATGGCTAATTACTACAAAGCTGGCGCCAACAGCAGAGAGGGGTGACCGGGTGTTAAGTTTATTCAAAGAAAAAACTTTTCATTAGATGTTCCGAGGCGAGATCGAACCCACGACCTCTTGCACAGCGGTCGCACACACTAGCCGCTGAGCCACCCGGGAATTAACCGAATTTTTTTTGCTATGGCTATAACTCCAAATAGTATTTTGATAGTAGTTTTTTGTATGCTATTTTTATAGTGCTCCAGATTGAACTTTGTGCTCAGGCTACTGCTCTGCTCCTATCACATTCAGAGCAGGAGAAAAATATTAAAACCACGAAATAACATAGCATTTTGAAACCCTGCTTTCATCATACTTGGGCAAGAGTAGGACCATCAAATATTCAATATTATATGAACACTAGCTGAAACGCGATGTGCGGTGCTACACTTGTTTTAACAGTTTCTATCTTCTTTCAAAGTGCACTCTAAAATCCAATTTCAGTGTGACCAAAGTAATTTTTTCGATATATCGTTTCTAAGAATATCGATAATTGGTTATTTCGCCACAAAAAATATTGTATAGGAATAACCCTTATCGTCTAACTACAACATCTAGAGATTTACAAATAGAGTCACTGGGAAACGGAATAAGCAGAACTTATTTCTTGAATATTTTTAAAAGCTCACGTTAGAATTTTAATAAAATCGATATATTGGATGTTATAATGAGAATAGTGGGCAAAGCTTAAACTAAAAATAAAATGGGACAAAAAACAAGAAAGCTAGGCATGAATCGATTTTGCTTGCTTTTTCAGCATGTTGGAGCGGGCGAGGCACCGTTAGCTACACCCTTACTTTTTGTTCTTATTCCCGTAATTGAAAAGGAGGTTCAATACAATTAAAATTTTGACTACAATTTTCGAAAAGCCCCCTTACAAGCTCGTACACTTTTTAGCAGCCGTTTTTAAGAAGACTCGATTGTATACTTAATTTTTAGTAAAAATTACCAACTAGTTAGCAATTCATATTCTTTGGTCCCAAGAAGCCAGTATATGCCTAACTTTTAAGATATAATATAACACACTATGTAAGCTGTAAACAAAACATTTTATTTTTAGATTTCTACTTCATTACATACTTAACATCTAGCCATAGGCTTTCCAATGCTCAGTGTCAACTAGATACGTAATAAGCTGATGCTCGCACTCAATATATTTCAATTGTTTACAAGAAATTTTGAATTTAAATAAAATAGCATTTGGTTTCGAAAATCTTGTCAATTCATTTGAAATTTATAAACTTACCAAACTTTTGCAGTCATTCAAGTTAAACATGTCCGATTACTTTGAGGAATTGGGCCACACACCCACCGGTCCGGAGGGTGCCTGTGACTTTGATCGCAATTTTCGTCGGCTGCAGGTGCTGGCCATTATGAATGGCATTGATATGGAGATTGAAGTACCGGAGGCTTCTAAACGTGTCATCGCCGAGTTGCCAGTCCACGAGATCACCGAGGCGGAGGTCGATGGTGAGTTGGAGTGTCCTGTATGCAAGGAAAAGGCTACGGTGGGCGAGAAATACAAAATCCTTCCGTGTAAACATGAATTTCATGAGGAATGCATTCTGCTGTGGCTGAAAAAGGTAATGTAGAGGAAGTCGTTTTGAATCAAAGATAACTTATACTTACGTATAAATCGAATCTAGGTAAATTCATGCCCCCTTTGTCGCTATGAGCTGGAGACGGATGACCCTGTTTATGAAGAACTACGCCAATTTAAGCAGGATGAATCAAACCGCCGTGATCGTCAGAACACTATTATGGATTCTATGTTTGGATAAATTTGCACTTCTGTTTTCAGCAAAAGAAACATACAAATATTTTAAAGGGGAAGGAACATAAATTTTGGCTTAAATTGCAAAAATATATATACAAAACAATCAATATTGTTTGTTGTCTGATTACTAATTGAGGGGGATTGGATACTCTGAAGAACACACACAGATGTGTCTCCCATTTCCCAAATTCTGATTTGGTTAAAGGTAAGAAAAATATAAATGATTTCCAAAAATCTTTTATTCCTTTCGAATGATGCTGGTGACGTGATAATTGGACCCTCGACGCTTGCTGCCTTTCTGACGTCGTATCTCCAGTTACTTTTGACCATGTTAACTTCATACGGGCCAAGGTATTCACTAGCCAGCCTAAGGCTGCGTCGTTTTGATCGCTAACAGATCGCCGACTTTATACTCGTACATATTATGACGTTTTTTGTCAAAGTTTCGCTTGTAGACTTGATACGTTTATCGTCTTTACGTGGTCAACTTTATGCTTATCCAGAAAGTCCTTCAAGCCAGCTGCACCTCTATCGCTAGTAAAGCCCTTGGGAAAACCAAACACCTTGGACGCATCGTCAGTTCGCCCTGGTTCATTTGAGGAGGACTTGCGAACGATACGTTCCTCCATCAAGTCATCTACTTTCTTCCTTACTGCATCTCCTACATCTGCTGACAATCGAGAAGGCGAATGGTGAAACGGTTTAACCACTCCATCAGGAATAATCGTCAGCTCAACGCCCCTCGTGAGAATAGGGGTAGTTTTAGTGGGTGAGAAAACCTACGCGATGTTCCGCCATAGCCCCCAGGGGCCGAGCGCAATCGGCTATTTACACGCACACGAGCAGTGTTGCCAGAACATGAGGTTCAAAAGTAATAAAAAAAAGTTGCTAAAAAAATAGCTAAAAACTAAAACTTAAAAACGATTGTTTTCGGACTGAAATCCAATAGATTCTTGTAAAAAATTAATTTGTAATGAGTTACGAAAACAAAAATACTTTTAATGAGGTCTGCAAACTGCTCTGGAACAGTATTGGCAGAATAAAGGATCCAAAAGCTGATAAGTTTTCGCAAAAAAATTGCTAGAAATAGCTAAAAATTGTAATTAGAAATTGCAACACTGCAGACGAGCCGACCGCATGCCGAAATCGGGCATCTGAGCGTAAGCAGAGCTCTCTTTGCCTTCATTCGCTGCCCAGCCGTCGTTGAGGGCAGTTCAAAGCTGGGCTGTGTCGCTTTGATATCGCACACCAATACACTCTCTTTTTTTTTTGCCGCGCTCTTATTGAACATCGCTGATATAAAACATACAAAAATCTAATTAAAAATAAAATAAGTTTTATCAAATTATGCATCCGCCACGTGGGACCATAAGGTTGTGGTCGGATCGGTTAAAAACTTTTACCGTATCCGTTATTCTGAATGTTGGTATCGAATTCACCAAGTTTCAACTCTGTGACTGCAATTGCCGACTTTCTGCCAAAAATTTGGCCATCCAGCCCAGTGTGCAATGTGATTTAGAGGGAAAGAGAAAAAATTTGGGAAATTGACAGCGCGATTAAACTTTGACGCTCGAAACTCACACTTTGTATTAAGATACAACTACTCTTACGGATTTCAAATGATATTGGATGCCTTGCTAGTGGAAAAATTAAATAAAATTGTAGCAATCGCATTTAGATGCCAGCCGAGAGCAGACATCAAAATGGGTCTCGAAGTGTTAAATTTGTTGGAATCAGCAAGTCAGCCAGCGGGTAATACTTATTCGATACAATTGATACCAGGCTTTGCGCTCTATAGCTTTTCTCGTACCTCATATAGATCCTGTTAGCTTACCGTTTCTCACCTCACCATGGCAGGTGACTTTAATCGTTTCGGTGTACTTGTACTTCGTGCTGAAACTGGGTAGGGATTGGATGGAATGCCGAAAGCCATACAACCTAAAGAAGGCGATTCTCATCTACAATCTGTGTCAAGTGGTCTACAACTCGATTTTATTCGGTTTGGTATGCTGACTTAAGATGGCATTCAGTTAAAATTAGACAAATAGCTTATATATTCTGCTTTTAGGTCACCTATCTGCTCGCCTTTTCATCGGCGTACGACTTGCGTTGCATGACACAACTGGCAATGGATCATCCCCTAAAAAATTTTGAGCGCTTACTCGTTCTTGGGTACTACCTCAATAAGATAATGGATCTTATGGATACGGTCTTCTATGTGTTGCGCAGAAGCTTTAAGCAAATCTCAGTGCTTCATGTGTTTCACCATACACTAATGGTGGGTGGATTCGCCTTTTTTTACCATTTCTTTGGTCCTGGCGGAGAGTTCAACTTGATGGGATTGTGCAACACATTCGTGCACGTCGTCATGTACTCCTACTACTTTGTGGCGGCGCTTAATCCACAAGTGAAGCGAAACCTTTGGTGGAAAAAATACATCACCATTATTCAATTACTGCAGTTCATCGTGTTGACGACATACTCGTTAGGTATGATGATCTTTCATCCCAGCTGCCCCGTTTCATGGAAAGTGCATTTGACACAAGGCTTCATATGCTTTCTATTTATTCTTATGTTTTCGAATTTCTATTACCAAGCTTATCTGAAGCCGAAAGGTAAGAAACACCAATAAAAATATATGGTCATCACATTTGAAATGTTGGAAAAGAAAACCAAAATGTAATTGCATAAAACTCACATTGCGGCATAATCGATTTCTTCAAAAACCAACGTAAAATTATTTACTCAAAATAAATTATTTACCGACCTAATCGATGTAGCCATATCCGCCTGCCTGAGCAAACAGATAGTAAGAGATAGAGCTTCGGCATGTAAGAGACATAACTTTTTGCCACGCCTCATACCCACAGTTATCCAGATAACTGGTTGGTACTTTCTAGACATATTTAGTAATCCGCCAAAGTATTGGTGAAAGTCAAATGGACAAGAGTCGAGTTATAAGGGAATCAAACAATTCCCTGTAGTTTAGCTGTTGTGAAGGCACTACCAGGCCTAACGACCTGATGCATTACTGGTGTCAGTCGCGTCATTAACAACAGTTAATGCATCACAGCACTTGTCTAGTACGTGAACTATAGTGTGCACCCATCACACCACTAACGACTGGTAATGCAGCGTCGTACCGATCGGTACGTTTTCCGAACATTCCCATACAAAATTCGTTAGGCAAATGCATGGCTGGTGTTTAGGCTGGTGGCTGGTGCTCACTACGGAAAGTAAGGGGATTCGTTAGCGCCGCACCTGTGCAGCTGACTACAGGGTTATGTTGGGCAGCATCGGCCCACAGTATTTGGCGTTGCAAAAATAGTAACTTTTGAATGGAAAGATGAAGTTATTTGAACAATTTCAAAGGGACGATGATATAGAATTCCTGTACCTTTGAAATTTTCTTCTAAAAGATTGAAAATATAGGTATTCATAGCATTAGTGCTTAATAGACTTAATATTTCTGATGAATATTCTCGTTGGTTAATTCCTTAATAGTCCTGATGTGTCTGAGAGATGAGATACGGGCATCAGAGGAGGCAGTTGTTGATCCAATATTTTATGGACAGTAGGAATAAGTTTTTTCTCTGGATACTTTGTACGTAAAAGATCTCTTGTTTCCTTGGCAAATTTTCCATATGCATGCATGCATCAACATTTTCGCCGCAGTTTAAGACATTGAGAATGATGTTAAACAGTTTGATGACATCCAGATGACTTCCTGTTGTCTGAGCAGTTGCCACATCGCTGTTGAAGAATCTCCGGAATGTATTTCCATCATTCGTGTTTCCATAGCCCAGTTTCGGGCAGTCGACTCTTAGCCCAAGCTCCGCCAAGAACTTCTGCTGTATATCCTCTTTCCTTCTACTTTCCATTGTTATACCCCTGCAGAGGGTATAATAAAATTGTCCGTATGTTTGTAACGCATAGAAGGAAGCATCTCCGACCACATAAAGTATATATATTCTTGATCAGCATGACGAGCTGGGTAGATTTAGCCATGTCCATGTGCCCGTCCGTTTGTTTCTATGTTATCTCCTCCGCCAGATTTAAAGCTATCCTCATCAAACTTTGCACGAAGTCGTTTGGTACAAGTAGGCTAAACATTTGTCGGAACTGGCGGGATCGGATGACTATAGCATATAGCTGTCATAGGAACGATCGGTCCAATAACTAGTTTTAGTTAGAAAAACTTCTATGTTTTCAATGTAATCTCCTCCAAAATTTGTATTTCTTAGTTTGCTATGCTTTTCCATAATTCCACCAAATTTGGTCCAAATCGGACATCAATATAGTATAGCTGTCATAGAAAACTATAACCTGAAAAGTAGTCTTAGTTAGAAAAACTTTTTTGTTTTCCATTGAAATGTTCTCAAAATTGGCTTGCCTTTGTTTTATTTGCTCTCACACGATTCTACAAAATTTGGTAAAAGTCGGATGACTATAGCATATAGCTGCCATAGGAACGATCGGTCGATAAAGAAGTTCTAGTGAGAAAAACTTTTTTGTTTTAATTGGGATCGCCTCCAAATTTTGTATATAACAGTTTGTTATGCTTTTCCATGATTGCACAAAGTTTGGGCGAAATCGAACATCTACGAGGTGTGTTCAAAAAGTATCGCGAATTTTGTGTTTTTTCAAAAATTATTTGTTTATTCATGAATATCTATTTTGTCCCCTTCAAAGTAATCCCCATGAGATATTATACACTTGTGCCAACGGTTTTTCCAATCCTCGAAGCACTTCAAAAAATCATTTTTTTTTATCTTGTTCAGCTCCTCCTTCGATGCCGTCTTTATCTCGTCAAGCGTAGCGTAACATCGTCCTTTCATGGGCCTCTTCAGTTTAGGGAACAAGAAAAAGTCACAGGGGGCCAGATCTGGGGAATACGGTGGCTGCGGCATCATTAGTGCGTTGTTTTTGGCCAAAAAGTCGCGCACAAGCAACGATGGTTGAGCAGGGGCGTTATCGTGGTGCAAAAGCCAATTTTTGTTCTTCCACAAATCCGGGCGTTTCTGGCTGATTGCTTCGCGCAAATTGCGCATAACTTGCAGGTAATATTCCTTATTGACCGTTCTTCCCTGTGGCAAGAACTCATAATGCACCACGCCCCTGCAATCGAAGAAAATTGTCAGCAAAACTGTCAAATTCGACCGAACTTGGCGCGCTTTTTTCGGTCTTGGTTCGTGCGGCAGCTTCCATTGAGATGATTGAGCTTTGGTTTCCACGTCATAACCATAAACCCACGATTCGTCACCAGTTATGACCCTCTGGAGCAAATTTGGGTCGTCGCGGACAGAGTTTAACATCTCATTAGCAATGTTCATGCGATGCTGTTTTTGGTCGCAATTGAGCAATTTTGGTACGAATTTCGCGGCGATCCGTCTCATGCCCAAATCATTGATAAAAATCGAATGGCACGAGCCAAGCGATATGTTTAGGTCCTCAGCAACTTCCCTAACGGTGATTCGACGATTGGCCAATACCATTTTCTCCACTTCATTAATTTTTTCGTCTGATGTTGAAGGGCTCGGGCGTCCGGCACGCTCTTCGTCGTTCACATCTTCTCGGCCTTCTGAGAACATTTTGTACCACCGATAAACGTTGCTTCGGTCCAAGGTAGCTTCTCCGTATGCCACAGTCAACATTCGGAATGCATCCGCGCACTTAATTTCGTTTTTCACACAAAATTCGATACAGGTTCTTTGATCCATTTTTTGAATTGGTAAAAATCGAAGACGATCCAAAACACGTGCAAGCAAAGCAGCTGTCAACAATTAAGTGAACATTCAAAATGGCCGAGCTTGTCGGCATAAGTGAAAGACATGAGTAGCAACATAACGCCACAAAAAAATCGAAATTAGAATATACGTAACCCGCGAAAATTCAAAATTCGCCATACTTTTTGAACACACCTCGTATAAAAAAGGGATGTTCCGCCATAGCACCCAGGGGCCGAGCGCAATCGGCTATTTACACGCACACGAGCCGACCGCATTCCGAAATCGGGCATATGAGCGTAAGCAGAGCTCTCTTTGCCTTCATTCGCTGCCCAGCCGTCGTTGAGGCCAGTTCAAAGCTGGGCTGTGTCGCTTTGATATCGCACACCAATACACTCTCACTTTTTAGATGCGCTCTTCGTGAACATCGCGGATACAAAACATAAAAAATGTAATTAAAAACAAGAAAGAAAGTCAGTCAAGCCCGACTATAACATACTCTGTACCTGTGAAGTGCTGCCCATCACCGCTGCGACCTGTGCTGCCCATATATGTTTGTTTTTCTTATAACTCGACAACCGTTCATCCGATCCTTATTATTCCTTTAACGGATCGATAAATAATCCTGATTACAAAATATGTCCAGAAGGAACGAACCTTCTATCTATAAAACTGTGGAAGATATGACGTTTTTACAAATTTGCGAAGGCGGGAGGGGGCGTGGCAAAAATTTAAAATAAACTTGATCTGCCTGCAAGTATAAGAAGCATATGTCCCATATATGTCAAACCTCTATCTCTTACCATCTCTGAGATCTGTGCGTTCATACGGACAGACAGACGGATCGACTCGGCTGTTGATGCTGATCAAGAATAGATATACTTTATGGGGTCGGAGATGCTTCCTTCTGGCTGTTACATACTTTTGCACAAACTTATTATACTCTATGTACCTTTGGTACAGAGTATAATAAAATAAGTTTTATCAAATTATGCATCAGCCACGTGGGACCATAAGGTTGTGGTCGGATCGGTAAAAAACTTTTTCCGTATCAAATTCACCAAGTTTCAACTCTGTGGCTGCATTTGCCGACTTTCTGCCAAAAATTTGGCCATCCACAGCCCAGTGTGCAGTGATTTAGGGGGAAAGAGAAAAAATTTGGGAAATTGACAGTGCGATTAAACTTTGACGCGCGGAACTCACACTTTGTATTAAGATACAACTACTAGTATGGATTTCAAATGACATTGGATGTCTTGCTAGTGGGAAAATTAAATAAAACTGTCGCAATCGCATTTAGATACCAGCCGAGAGCAGACATCAAAATGGGTCTCGAAGTGTTAAATTTGTTGGAATCAGCAAGTCAGCCAGCGGGTAATACTTATTTGATACAATTGTTACCAGGCTCTGGGCTCAATAGCTTTTCTCGTACCTCGTGCAGATCCTGTTAGCTTACCATTTCTCACCTCACCATGTCAGGTAACTTTAATCGTTTCGGTGTACTTGTACTTCGTGCTGAAACTGGGAAGAGATTGGATGGAGTGCCGAAAGCCGTACAACCTAAAGAAGGCGATTCTCATCTACAATCTGTGCCAAGTGGTCTACAACTCGATTTTATTTGGTTTGGTATGCTGACTTAAGATGGCATAAAGTTCAAATTAGGCAAATAGCTTATATATTCTGCTTTCAGGTCACCTATCTGCTCGTCTTTTCATCGGCGTACGACTTGCGTTGCATGACGCATGTGGCAATGGGTCATCCCCTAAAAAATTTTGATCGCTTCGTCATCTATGTGTTCTACCTCAATAAGATAATGGATCTTACGGATACGGTGTTCTTTGTGTTGCGCAGAAGCTTTAAACAAATCACAGTGCTTCATGTGAGTCACCATTCACTATTGGTGGGTGGATTCGCCGTTCTTTACCACATCTTCGGTCCTGGCGGAGAATTCACCCTGATGGCATGGTTCAACTCATTCGTGCACATCGTCATGTACTCCTATTACTTTGTGGCGGCGCTTAGTCCACAAGTAAAGGGGAGCCTTTGGTGGAAAAAGTACATCACAGTTATTCAGTTACTGCAGTTCTTCGTGGTGCTGACATACACGTTAGGTGTGGTGATCTTCCATCCAAGCTGCACCGTTTCATGGAAAATTCATTTTATACAAAGCTTCATATGCATTCTCTTTACTCTTATGTTTACAAATTTCTATTACCAAGCTTACCTAAAGCCAAAAGGTAACAAACTCAGATAACAATATATGGTCATCACATTTGAAATATAAATGTTGGAAAATAAATACAAAATGTAATTGCATAAAACACACATTGTGGTCTAATCGATTTCTTTCAAAACCAACGTAAAATTATTTACTCAAAATAAATAACTTACCGACCTTATCGATTTAGCCATATCCGCCTGTCTGTCTGCATGTGCAAACAGATAGTAAGAGATAGAGGTTCGGCATGTATGCGACATAACTTTTTGCCACGCCTCATACCCACAGTTATCCAGATAACTGGTTGGTACTTTCTAGACATATTTAGTAATCCGCCAAAGTATTGGTCAAATGGACAAGAGTCGAGTTATAAGGGAATCAAACAATTCCCTGTAGTTTAGCTGTGAAGGCACTACCAGGCCTAACGACCTGATGCACCACTGGTGTCATTAACAACAAGTAATGCATCACAGCGCTTGTCTAGTACGTGAACTATAGTGTGCACCCATCACAACACTAACGACTGGTATTGCAGCGTCGTACCGATTGGTACATTTTCCGGACATTCCCATACAAAAATCGTTAGGCAAATGCATGGCTGGTGTTTAGGCTGGTGACTGGTGGTCACTACGCAGAGTTAGGGGATTTGTTAACGCCGCACCGGTGCAGCTGAACTACAGGGTTATGTTGGGCAGCATCGGCGCACAGAATTTGGCGTTGCAAAAATAGTAACTTTTGAATGGAAAGATGAAGTTATTTAAAAAATTTCAAAGGGACTTTTAAATTTTCTTCTAAAAGATTGTCAATATAGGTATTCATATCATTAGTGCTTAATAGACTGAATATTTTTAGTGAATATTCATTGGTTAATTCCTTAATAGTCCAGATGTGTCTGAGAGATGAGATACGGGCATCAGAGGAGGCCGGCAACATGTTGAAAAGGTCCGTGTTTTCTTTATGTCAAGATATTTTGCAGGTGTTCGCTTACCTATATCTTTTGTAGTCCTTGTTTTTAGATTTTTGGGCTTCTTCTGACAACTCTCCCATCGACAAAAGTTGTATTTGTTTTTCTCTGGATACTTTGTACGTAAAAGATCTCTTGTCTCCTTGACATATTTTCCACATCTGCATGCATCAACATTTTCGGCGCAGTTTAAGACATTGAGAATGATCTTAAACAGTTTGATGACATCCAGATGACTTCCTGTTGTCTAAGCAGTTGCCACATCGCTGTCGAAGAATCTTCGGGATGTATTTCCATTATTTGTGTGTCCATAGCCCAGTTTCGGGCAGTCGTCTCTTAGCCCAAGCTCCGCCAAGAACTTCTATTGTATATCCTCTTTCCATCTACTTTCCATTGGTTTTGGGTGGGTATTGTCATCAGAGTCGTCTCCTTGTCGTGGAAGAGGAGATGCCAAAATGAGCACGATTTCCATACATCTGATCCTCGCATGCAATAAAGATATTCCTTATTCATAATTATGGTCTTCCGTTTCCGATGTTTCGAACTCCTGAAAGTCTTTGCTTCCTCTTGCAGGTGGTCGTTCAATACTTTTCCATCAACCGTAGTCAAAAAACATTAAAACCCAATCCGGACGAATTTTTCCTCCTGTCGATTCGACGGGAATTGGCCTCAGAGCAGATATTTCTTTCTTTATATTGTTGTTTAAAGTGCTTTTAGTTTAGTTCGGACGTTTTCTTCGCATACTTGAACATTATTGGGCGGCAGAAATGTACTGAGAGAATTCGTCCAGTGATTCACATTTCCACTTTTCAGCCGCAGTGGGACAAGTGAGGCCATGAACATTTTTGCATCACTCCGACTCCTTCATCGGAACTAATCACTTGCTTGTAAGCACTCTGGGGCCAAGGATTCTTCTCGAGTAACCTTGGTAAGCTGCACGTTCGGTAGTGTATTAATGTTGTCCTTAATGCGCTCAAGACGGACAAGACTAGTTGATCTGTTTCTCTCAAAGTCTTTTGAGTATTTGACGGACACAGTGTCTCCCCGCTAGATGTTCGGTGCTGATTTCCATTGTGGCACCTTGAAGCTTCCATTTTCTGGTGAACGTTGAGCTCTCATCGATTGATTCTATTAGATTTGGTTCTGAAAAACTAAGAATTATTTAAATTAAATGAATGTTTATAAATGTTTTACTTACTCTTTGGGGGACTCGAACTCGGGACCTTTGGACTTGAACACGAATGGGATGCTCACTCAACCAGTTGCAGTATCGCACATGCTGGTTGTCACACGGCTAAAACTTTACTTATATTGAATAGCCCTAAAGTATACTACAATATATTTCTGGTATGTTGTCGCTTTTATGGCAGCTTGTAATTCTCAAGTTGGAATTCCATGCCTTGGGAATATAAAAGGGGTAACTGAATTTCGCCGTTCGAATATGTTTTTAGTCAATTTTGTTTTTAATGGAAACGCCTCCAAAGTAAGTATTTTTTAGTTTACTATCCTTTCCCATGTTTTCACTAAACTTTTTTGTTTTTAATGAAAACGTCCTTATCATTGGCATACACTTATTTTATATACTTTTACACAATTCTACAAAGTTTGGTCGAAATCGGATGACTATAGCATATAGCTCCCATAGGAACGATAGGTCGAAAAACTAGTTCTAATGAGAAAAACTTCTTTGTTTTAAATGGGATCGCATCCACATTTCGTAATTAACTGTGTATTATGCTTTTCCATGATTTCACCAAGTTTTGTTGAAATCAGACATCTATATAATATAGACCCCATAGAAAAGTAAGGTCCAAAAAGTAGTCTCAGAAAAACTTTTTTGTTTTCAATGGAAGCTGCAAGGGTATACAAAACTTCGGCCGAGCCCTTTTTTTTAAACTATTTCCTTAAATAAAATGCATTCTGTAATACAATGAATGCTAAAGCACGTTGTTCACTGCCTCGTAAGCTTCTTAAGCAATTGTATCACTTAATGTTAATTCAGACATTGCGAATTTTTGCATTTTTAGTTCTTGACTTGGATGATTTTAAACAATAGCAGTCTTTGTTTTGGTCTATTTACATTTTGCAGCATTACTTTTTCATGAAACTAAAGGCCATGTCACTCCGTCCGTCTGCCTGTTCGTATCATTCGTATGGGTGTAATATACATATATTCTTGATAAGCGTGACAAGACTGAGTTGATTTTAGGGATGTCGGAAATAATATCGAAATATCGATATTTTTGTCCAAAAATACGATATATCGTTATCGAATATTTTCCGAGGCGATATATCGGATATCGTATATTTGTAGGCGATTTTTTCAGCGATATTTTGCTTGCAGCGATACACAGGGAAAATTGTGTAATAAAACTGTTAAGCACACTGGGCCGGATGGACAAATTTTTGGCATAAAGTCGAATTTTTCATGACAATATTTTTTGATATTAGCTATATATTCTAAAAGAGGATGCTTCATATACAACAATTCTAAAAATGAAAGCTATCGGAGTGCTATCATGGACATTTAACAGGCCTGCAAAGTCCGATCTTTGCTTGGCTGTTTGATTAGATACAAAAGAGGAAAAAATTGATCTCATCTTTGCTATAAGAGACAATGGCTGCTGGTGAACAAATAAATTGTGTGAAATATGCAAAATACAGTAATATGTATGTACTATGTAAATAATATTAAGCAATTGGATTATACTTTTTAAATAATTATCATTACTTCGTTTTGTGATACGTCCTTAGTCTGAGAAAACCTTCCAAAAACACCTTTTCCCTGTGGGCTTAAAAGTAACTTTCCCCCACTTTCAGCCAAAATGTAACTATTTTAAAGTGTTCTTGGAAGTGTGCTTTTCAACTTGTTATTAACACTTTTTGCCCGACTATGCCCGTTCTCTGACCCTTAGGAAAGATTAAACTCAGCTTAGGACATATGTTCGACGTATGGCTGGTCATTAATCGAAAAAAACGGTGGTTAACGGTTTGCACTAGGGTTGTCGATATAATATCGATATATCGATATTTTAGTTTTAGTATCAGTGTGGGAGGGCACTAAAGATGTCTCACTGCCCCACAATTCACCAAATAAACCATCCTCTAAAAAGATGAGCGAGTACTTAGAGAAAATCAACTTAGCCCACGATATGAACCCTATTACCCAAGCTGTCTGAAATCGCATTTCGATACTTAATTGCGCCTGGAAGTTCTGTACCATCTGAACGGATGGCATCCGCAATCAAACTAGTGGTTTCCGAAACCCTCAGCAGAGTGACGGGAACAGATTAAGCAGCGGGTTTTCTTAAAGTCATTGGCCAACCACTATCGGTAAAGAGCAATCAACAATCTATATGAGAATCAATCTGTCACTTTATAATTTTAGTAAGCTAAGGGCCGATTTCTCATTTTCTAGATAGCTGCTAGTTGTCAGATAAACTCGCAATTTACTCAGTTATTTGTTAGTTTATGTGACAGATAGCTCTATATGAAAGATGTGAAATCGGCTTTAAATCTGTTAGTCTTTAAGGTTAAATGAAAAAAACTTCACTACCAAGTTTCTTTGAAAATAAAGTCTAATTTCACTAAAACTAAGTCATTTTTATCTTATGCCATTGCTATTGGAAGGTTCAGATAGAATGGCCATTGGCACTGTTCATTAGTAGTCTGATGGTGTAGACTTTCAGTAACAGTTTTTCAGTTTTTTTGTAAGCTTTAGACAATATCGATATTGTCGATATTTTTAGACTCGATATATCAAATATCGATACTGAAATTTGTGATTTTTGATATTATCGAATATTGATAATTTGAGAAATATCGACAACCCTAGTTTGCACTTTCGAAAAATCAAATTTTTTTTTGCTTTTCTTATTGTTAAACATTTCAACACTATCTCTATACGCATGAGGAGCATACATACTCTGCTCGCCACTTGAATAGGACACCTCTAATGTCGATTTTATATAGTTAATTGCTGCTAAACCAAGCCATCTAGGAAATTAATTTTTGTTTTTTTTATAAAGTTTATTTAAATGTAGTAATAAGACGAAAATTACAAAATTATTCAAAAGTTGTAAGTATACAAAAAACATTGTTAACCAATAAGTAACAAATTTTGGAGTCTTCATTTTGCACCACTTGAATAGGACACTTTATCTAAAAACCATTTAAGAATATTTGAATCCTTTTCAAATAACAATATTACTTAAATAAGAAATTACTTACATGTTTTTAAACCCAAAAAAGTTTTTAATAGTGTGTTGAGCCTCCTTTTTTCTCCAAAACCTCACACATTTGGTCTGGAAGGGATGCATACAATTTTCCCAAATAATTCAACGATATCGAGCCCCATGCTAATTTGATAGCTGCAATTAGTTCGGGAACGCTCGAATGTTGCTGACCTGATCCATATATTTCACGTGTTAGCCATCCCCACGCATTCTCAATGATATTCAAGTCCGGTGAATAGGGTGGCCAGTTTAATAACTCCACGTTTTGGCTCGCTATATACGATTTAACAATTCGGGCCGTATGTATAGGGGCATTATGTTGATAAATCCATTTTAGATTTGCAAAAAGAGTTTGGAAGTGTGGATAGGCCTCTTTCAATATACCATAATACCTCACAGGTGCCATAATAGGAAATGGCCCCCCATACCATAATACCTCCAGCACTGCTGTGCAACTTATCAAGATGGTTTGGTTCTTTTCGAAGATCATGAAAATAGTAGCTATAGCCATCGGGGCCCTCCAAATTAAACTTTTTTTCGTCCGAAAAGACAACTCGTTGCCACTCCGAAGTCCAGGTGACATGTGCGCGCGCGAAATCAAGGCGTTGTAACTTCCGAGCCGGGTTAAGAGGTGGCTTCTTCTTGATTTTTAGTCTCTTCAGGTGTGTAGCATTATTAATAACACGACGCATGGTTGTCAAACTTGCTTTAACGTTGCATTTTTCCCTTATCTTGGCCAAAGAGTCGTGCGAATTGGAAGCTTCTCTTAATATAAGTCGCTTGTCCGCGATGGTAAGCACACTGTGGGTGCGGCCCTTCATGTTTTTACCATAATTAGCCTCATTATTTAAAAAATTTGTTATGGCGTGACGGCTCCTGTCGACTTTTTTTTGCTATTTCGGCAATAGAAAGGCCAGAATCCTTGTAAGCTTGGATTTTTCCTTTCTCCGACTCAGATAATGAAGTGCCACGCCCCATTCTAATTTTTTTTAATTTTATATACACTTCAATTAAAGCAAAAAGCTTAAGTAAACCAAAATTTGTGTGCACGTGTCAACGATACCGACCAAATAAAATGCATGTTCTATTCAAGTGGCGCAAAAATTCCATTGAATTTTTGCGAATGCTCACATAAAGTGCAAACAACTTTATAACGGTTATATTCCAAAACTTGGAATATACCAGAAAGAGCGAAGAATGCTTGCACAAAGATAATATGCAAAAAATACCGTTATTCTACCATTTCGTTTTCGAGTTAAGAGCAGTTTTAAAGAGAGCATACAGGGTGTCCTATTCAAGTGGCGAGCAGTGTATGTTGTTTAAACGCGTTTTTCTCGAAACTTACTACGTTTTCAAAGTCCATATTCACTCCCATTTAAAAACTACTTTACCGATTGATTTGAAACTTTGGACACATTTTCTACATATAAAATACCTCCCCCAACTTTGACTAAAACATTTTATTGTTTATACCCTTGCAGAGGGTATTACAAAATTATAGAAAAGATGTCTTAGTTTGAAAAATAGGGGAAAGTTAACTCGGCCGAAGATTTGTATACCCTTGCAGTTTGTTTTTCTAAATAATACTATTAGATGTCCGATTTCGACCAAACTTAGTGCAATCATTGAACAGCATAACAAACTAACAATTACGAAATTTGGAGGCGATCACAAGTAAAACAAAAAAGAATTTCTCACTAGAACTTTTTTTTCGAACGAAGTTTGAAAACAAAAAAGTTTTTCCCACTAGAACTAGTTTTTCGACCGATCCTACCTATGACAGCTATATGCTATGGTCATGCGATCAGGCCGGTTCCGACAAATGTGCAGCGTATTTGTACCAAAAGACTTCGTGCAAAGTTTGGTGCGGATAGCTTTAAAAGTGACGGAGGAGATAGCATAGAAACAGACAGACGGATGGACGGACAGACGAACAGGGCAAAATCAACTCAGCTCGGCGTGCTGTTCAAGAATATATATACTTTATGTGGTCGAAGATGCTTCCTTCTATGCGTTACCCTCTGAAAGGGTACAAAAAAATATTTTAAAATGTTCCTTTAAGGGTTATTAATACATAAAATTATCAACTTTGTTAAATGTTACTTATGCTTTGAGTAATTAATTTCGATACGCTAGTTTAGCGAAATCGCCCACTGTGCTATGTGATATGCAGCACTTCACTAGTGCAGAGTATACTACAGTCGGGCTTGACCGACTATCTTTCTATTCTGGATCTGGATGTTGGTATCAATTTCACCAAGTTTCAACTCTGTGGCTGTATTTGTCGAATATATGTCAAAAACTTGGCCTAGAATAAATCTAGGCAATTGACAACGCGATTAAACTTTGACGCTCGGAACTTACACTTTGTATTAGGATTCAACTACTAGTATGCATTTCATTGACATTGGAGGTCTTGCTAGTGGGGAAACTAAATAAAATTGTTGCAGTCGCATTTAGATACCAGCAGAAAGCAGACATCAAAATGGGTCTCGGAGTGTTGAATTGGTTGGAATCAGCAATTCAGCCAGTGGGTAATACTTATTCAATACAATTGTTACCAGGCTCTGGGCTCAATAGCTTTTCTCGTACCTTTACAGATCCTGTTAGCATACCGCTTCTCACCTCACCATGGCAGGTAGCTTTAATCGTTTCGGTGTACTTGTACTTCGTGCTGAAACTGGGAAGGGATTGGATGGAGTGCCGAAAGCCGTACAACCTAAAGAAGGCGATTCTCATCTACAATCTGTGCCAAGTGGTCATCAACGCTATTATATTCGTTTTGGTATGCTGACTTAAGATGACATAAAGTTAAAATTAGGCAATTAGTTTATAAATTCTGCTTTCAGCTCACCTATCTGCTCGCCTTTTCATCGGCGTACGACTTGCGTTGCATGACACCACTGGCAATGGATCATCCCCTAAAAAATTTTGAGCGCTTCCTCATTCTTGGGTACTACCTCAATAAGATAATGGATCTTATGGATACGGTCTTCTATGTGTTGCGCAGAAGCTTTAAGCAAATCTCAGTGCTTCATGTGTTTCACCATACACTAATGGTGGGTGGATTCGCCTTTTTTTATCACGTCTTCGGTCCTGGCGGAGAGTTCAACTTGATGGGATGGTGCAACACATTCGTGCACGTCGTCATGTACTCCTACTACTTTGTTGCGGCGCTTAATCCACAAGTGAAGCGTAACCTTTGGTGGAAAAAGTACATCACCATTATTCAATTACTGCAGTTCATCGTGTTGACGACATACTCGTTAGGTGTGATGATCTTTCATCCCAGCTGCCCCGTTTCATGGAAAGTGCATTTGACACAAGGCTTCATATGCATTTTATTTATTTATATGTTTTCGAATTTCTATTACCATGCTTATCTGAAGCCGAAAGGTAAGAAACACCAATAACAATACATGGAAAAAGACATTAGAAAAGAAATACAAAATGATAAATACAAAGTTTGGAAAGGTTTTTTTTCACTAAAATTAATTTTTCGGCAAATCGTTCATTTGACAGCTATATGCTATAATCATTTGAACCGCTCGGTTCCGTAAAATATGCAGCGAATTTGTATTTAAAAACTTAGTTTGAAGTTTGGTTAAAATAAGAAGCTTTTAAACAAAGGGGGGAGATAGCATAGAAACAGACAGACGCAAGGAAATGGCTGAATCAACTCAGCTCGTCAAGCTGATCAAGAATATATGTACTCAAAGTTGTCGGAGATGCTTTCTTTCATGAATTACTTATATCTGGACAATTTTAATATACCCTCTGCAATAAAGCAAAAGCTTGTGGTTCTGACTCCTGAGTACTAATGAATCTCCTAACCACCAGAGGTAAGCATTTTTTATAGCTTCAGCAATTGCGAAGGTTGTTTAGTTAAAAGTCAGGCAAATTCGTTTACTAATTCAACTACACGTTGTGCAGAAAGGGTCAGTAAGCAATAATATATACAAAAATCTTACTATAATAAATTTGAAAGTTTGTTTCCCAATCACTCAGAAATGACTGTACGGATTGGGATACAATTTTGCACACGAATAATAATAATTGATAACCTGAAATAGTACGTAGGCTATTTAACTTTCTATTAAAGTTAAAAAAAAACCAAGAAATTTACAAAAATTTGAATTTTTCTTATTAGCTTAGGAGGCTCTAATAAACTTCAAACATTCTTAATTGTGAGAAGTTGAACAACCGCCAAGAGCGCCATGTAATATTCTTCGAGGGAAACCGTCACATTAAAACGAACTCATACTTCATAGCGACGGTCTTTTAGCGTCGAACTGGAACGGTGGAAAATGGAACAAAAATATATTTTTTTGTTTATTTTAATTCTCTCCCTAATTTCAAAGGTTTGATTGACGTTTGAATAGATTTGAGCATTGGAGTTACTAAATATTTGG
The DNA here is from genome assembly GCA_018904265.1 of Lordiphosa collinella. Taxonomy (NCBI): domain Eukaryota; kingdom Metazoa; phylum Arthropoda; class Insecta; order Diptera; family Drosophilidae; genus Lordiphosa; species Lordiphosa collinella. The sequence goes on along the minus strand of JAEIFV010000105.1, from coordinate 428,666 downwards.
ATGAATATCTCTCTTCCCTCCAATGCTCGCACAGTGCTCCTTAGCAATATTTAGGTTTGACTAGGCATAGCGACTTGATATCGACGATATAATTCCGCCAAGTACATTTTAAAAAATTGAAGAAGTTTTTGATATTTTTGTCTTGTAATCTCAAAATAAATCAACAAAAAAATTTTTTTTAACATTTCTTTGCAAAAAAATTTATTTTATCAAAAAACTTAGCCCAGCAAAAAATAACCTTTAAAAACAAAAAAACAAATAAATAGCCGCATCTGTTTTTTAGGAAACTTGAAAATTGAGGAAGTTCTAGCCATTTTTGTCATGCAATCTCAAAAAAATCAATATGGAAAATTTGAAAAAAATTGCAAATAAATTTTTTTTTTGTGTTAATTTGCCCAAACATCTTTTTTAAGCTATTGAATTAAGTGTAGAAACCAAAAAAGAACGTTTTGGCGTTAAAAGTCATAAGTATAATGTCCGCAATCGTAACATAATTTATTTAGATAATTTCTGCATCGAATTTGACTTCTTTCTGCACTCATTTTCAATTTTCAAAATAAACACCACCTTAGACACAATAAATTTAACAGCACATAGGAGCCCTAAAAATAAAAGTTTGAATGTTTTCTATGCCTCCTATGATGAACAAAAAATCATTGAAACTAAGTCTGTATGAGCTTCAATCCTTTAATTTCGTACTTAAGTGCCAATAACTTCTTTATTCTTCAACGGATTTAAGTGAAATACATTGCATTTGAATTGTAATGGATGTTCCTATTACGGTCAGCCAAAAAATTAATTTTGTAGAATTTTATTCAGGGAGAAAATCGCGTTTGAAATCTAGCTTTGTTCAAAAAGTGCTAAATTGAAAGCAAAGTTGCCGATTAACACCTTTATAGCGGCGAAGTTTACCAACGGATTAAAATGTGATGTACGAGTGATTAATAGGGCATTCAATTCTCTGTCAAGTGTATCTGACCATTTTAAAATCCACAAGCCAAAACTGAAGTTACACACATTTTTATAGAGTTACCTTTTTCACAATTAAAAAACTAGCTTTCTCGCAATATCTCGAAAACGGCCCCGCCAAAGAATTATTGGTCTTGATTTTTGAAATCAGCGGAAGGATTTACAAATGAAATGACTGCCAAATGTCCGGTATCGGAAAAAGTTTATTAATTTGTAAACTAGTGTTACCAAATTTTACAATTCTTAAACGAAATCAGTTTGGTTCTTTAATTTGTCAAAAAAATTTATTTTGCTTATTCCTCCGATTAAATTTCAGATTTGACAATTCTTTAACGAAATCTGTTTGGTTTTTTAATTTCGGATGATCCAGTCCAGAGATATCGTGTACGCCGTAAGGCTATAAGATCAGCTATAGCACCTTTCCTAATTATAATTTTTTCTATTAAAAAAAGCTAAAATACAGGTAAAAGTCACCTTAATAAGTGTAAACATTTTTGCTTTAATAAATTAAAAGGTCTTCACAGTAAAAATGTTTGAAAACTGGCTTTTTTCAAGCCAATTAACTGTATGTAACCCCTTAATAAATTTAAAGGTCCTAGCCAATAACCTGAATGTAACCCCTTAATTAGCACAATCATTCAAAACTACAGCCAATAAAAAATTTCGACAGTTCTGTTTCTTAAAATTCTACCAAAAACGATCACCAGCAGCCATCCATGGATTGATGATGTTTTGACACGGCCGTTGATTTTTTTTCCTGCAATCGCTAGTAATCTGCATTTCTCACTCACTTTAAATTTTAAACCGTAACGGAGGGCTTTTCAGTGTTGAAAAATAATGCAGTTGCTGGCAAAGTGCTGCGAGACGCAACTCGAAAATGTACTAACGCCTTAAGCAGGCACAAAGGAGAATGGCATAAACGGCATAGCGGTAAATTTTCATTCGATCTACTGTGGTTCAGCGCTTCGCTTCGTTGAAAATTTCTGGGAGCTGAGCTCGGTTTTGTCTAGTGTTTGTGTGTGAAATCAGTAAATTAACATTTAAAACGCGTTCTAAATAGTTGCTGAGTGTTTTATGTACAACATGATTGCCGACGATAGCGGTGTAAAGCATTTCGATCGCAAATTTGTGGCAACCAATTTAAAAACTTTGCTGCGCTGCCCCAAATGCTCGCATGGTTATGGTTTTGCAGTAAATAAAACTAACGGAGATGGTAATGTTGTTTAATTAAATGAAACATATTTATTGTATTGTTATAAGTGAATTTTTAATACATATATGTATGTATTTACCTTATGTATATATGTATTTGGCAGGCCATGACTTGCAAGCACAAGGGTACATACATATACGTATACATACACAATACACGCAAGCGAATGCTGATGTTTGAATGTGTAGGAATTTGTGCTTTTCAGTGCTGCCCATTTCAAAGAATTTGATTTGCTGAAATTGTGAAATTAATTAATTTTTTCCATAAGTTTAATGGTTTTCAAAATTGATTAATTTTGCTATAATTTTCAGAAACTAAATTTAAATATTTTATTATATTGCAATTTATATTTTTATGACTTGCAAGCACAAAGGTACATTCATATATATATACATACACACACGTACACGCAATGCTGATGTTTGAATGTGTTGGAATTTGTGCTTTTCAGTGCTGCCCATTTCAAAGAATTTGATTTGCTGAATTTAAAAATTGTGTCAAGAGTTTTTAATAAAATAATTTAATAATTTTTTAAAATTTTTCCATAAGTTTAATGGTTTTTAAAATTGATTAATTTTGCTATAATTTTCAGAAATTAAATTTAAATATTTTATTATATTTTATTTCAATACATTTTTTCTGAAATTTTCCTTCAGTACTCCAGAAAATATGTGTACTCATGCAGTGAAAAACTATAAAAAAAAGTTTGCATATTTTCTATGCTGCCCCTGTTTCTTCCCTTTGATTTATTTTTTCTTTCCATTCAACAGGCAATCACCGTCCCTTTCTATTGCCTTGTGGCCACACTATGTGCGAGGACTGCGTGTTCCAGAATCGCCAGGATTTGCAGTGCGCCGTCTGCTGCAGTCCAGCACCGCCCACTCTGAAGGCCAAGGATCCTAAATCGAAATTTGGCGTCAATGTGCGTGACTACTATGAGCTCAACTATCATGTGTTGGGCGAGACCAGCAGCCTCAACTACTATCGCCGCTATTCGGAGGGATCGGTGAATAAGTCGTTGGTATTTAGCTCCATCAGCGAAATTGTGATGGAGACCAAATGCAGCGAGTGTAGTCACACCGTCGCCATGGGCGAGTGCAAGCAATGCAATGCCTTCTATTGCAAACGCTGCTTCGATTCTGTGCACAATCATAGCCGTGTACTCAAGGTGCATGTGTTTCAGCGTCTAATGGACAAGAAGAAGTCCTCTAACGTGGGCATACGCGTGGGTAACGAAATCTTTAACATGCCCTCCCAAGGCGTCTGCAACTTGCACAAATTGCCAAAAAATGTCTTCTGTCAGCAATGCAATCGCACGAGCTGCGAGCAGTGCGTTGGCAAACATCATCGAAACCATAAGGTTCGCCCGCTGGCCGAATTGGTAAGATAAACTAGTTCAAGAAGATGTACAGTCATGGACATACATACAAATAGCACAGTTGAATTTAACATTTCATTTCAAAATTTCTATACTTGGTACAGAGACTCTTGGACTACCTTCCAAAAATCTTTTTCAAACTTTTATATTTTGTTGAAATTTCGGATCTTTATATCGTTTTTTGGGGTTTCTATGGGATTTTTCTTTATAATATCCATTCTTTTATGCTTAAGCTAAGTTTTTATGCCTAAGAATTATTATTATGTACAGAAAGTTCATCATATGGTTCCATTTTGTTGTTAAGAACTCCATAATATATTATGTTTTAACGTCTTTATGGGGTTACATGGGTTTCGTCCGGGAAAACAAGGCCTATTTTCAATCATTTTTTTTAATATAAAAGATTAAATATTTAATTCAAACTTTTTATTGTCTTAAGGAAACACGTTAAATGAGGGATTACTGAAATTTTTGAAGAAAAATATTAAAAACTCTGCCACGTAGTGGGAAAAATGCGTCCGCGTTGACATCATAACTCCTAGCAGGATCGTTTTAAGTGAACATAAAAAACTAGAACTTAGACGAAGGAAAAAGAAAAAAAATTAAAATTGGATTTTTGGCAGAGGTTTTGACGAGAAAATAAAAAATTTTACTAAAATTTCGCGGCATTTAAAATATGGGCATTTCTATTCTGTCTAAGGAAGACGTTTCTACACATTCAAAGTGAAAAAAAGTAAAAATAAAAACTGAATTTCAATTCGTTTTTTAAATTTATTATATAGCTCTTAGCCAGCACTTTAATTAGTGGTAAAGTCAAGAGCAAGTGAAATTCGGTTTCAAAAATATTGTCAAAATAAGAAGCGATTCGAATGGGACAAAAACAGAAGTGAGTTTCGAGCCAATCTATATAAAGACAAAGTTTAGCGAACTCTGACACAATTCTTAAGCCCAAATATTTTTAATATCTTCCTTATGAATTGTCCTTTAAAATGTATTTTGTTTGATTTGAAAATCGTCTGTATTTTTTTTTCAAAAATATATATTTATGTGTGTCAATACGTATCATGTCGAACGCGACATTTTTTCCATCAAGATACTTAGGTGGTTCCTGTTTAAGGCAAAGCAAAAACTTAAGAGTTAATTGCAATCACATTATTTGTTATGGTCTCATATGTATCGTTTTTTAATTCTTTGTACCATCCGAACAATTTTAGATATAAAACGTGAATGAAATCCATAGGCACTTTTTTAAGAAAAAACGTAAAAAAACTATCAAAATAAGAAAAATCGCGCTTGCATTCACGTTTCGAATGATTTAGAAAAATGTAACTTTTTCCCTGGGAAAATATTATAAAAATTAGTGTTTTTAACTACTTTTAATGTTTTGGTTTTGTTGGACCTTTCTGTGGAAATGACCCATATCCTTCGTCCAAGTCCTTGTTAATTGCATCTTAAAGACCTGTCTGAAATTTAGGGATGTCGGATATTTCAAAAATATCTATCAGGCCTGTTCCGGTTTTCACATATTTCTTCGATTTCATGTGAAAACAAAATCGAACGATTTGGTTTTAGCTATTCTGGTATTTGAACGATTTACATTTCGAATGTTTCATTTCCAAATTGTTTCCGTTGACTACACTTTCACCTTAATCAACTGGTGAATCAAAACAATCCAATAAATAATCACTCAAAATAGTTGATAGTAGTTGAATATAAGTGTTTAAACTGTCGTTTCCATTTGTTTCATAAACAAGTGAAAACCAGAACAGCTTCAACAAAATATGTGAATTCGATTTGGATGGCACATTGCAAAATTAAAGCTTTTTATTAAAAAAAATATCAATTTGTTTATTCAAAATAATTTTTAAGGGAATGTAAAAATGCAAAAAATATCTAAATACACTAATCAATGGTACCAAATTAACTGTAAGCCATTATTTTGACGTTTTTATGTACAAAATCGCATTTACTTTTGAATTCATCGGCTCCAAGCAATTTGAATTCAAGTCGGGTAAATCTAACGAATTGTGAAAACCGGAACAGGTAACCAAATCGAATATTTTGGGCGATATTGAAAAAGTATCTTTTCGATATAAATATTTTAGGGTAAAAATATCAATTTCTTTTGAATAATTGGGTCATTAGGGTAACTAAGATGTCATTCGACACGTTTTAAAAACTACCTTCTGAGTTCAAAATCTAGGTATCAAAGCTAGAAAACACTACATAATATCAAGGCGGCAAACATCTGAAATTCTAGAGGAAGTTTGGTTATTCTTTTATTTTTTTCAAAATCGTAAAATGCCGAGCTTGGATGTGGTTTTGAAATTATAATGCTCCAATTCCGAACTATTAAAATATTTCTTGTCCGATCAATAAATTGTGATAGTTTTATAAGTTCTGAAAGAAACTGACTAAAGAGAGTCTTCGAATCAAACCTTTTTCCTAGCAGAGGGGATCTGTTCTGGTTTGTTAACAATTTTAGAAGGTCCGGTTCGATTGACCCCAAAACCGAATCGGTTTTCACGCCCGGACTGCAGCCTTGCAAAACATAGATTAAATGCTATGTATTTTATATACGGATCATATTAATCATATGCTTTAGTTAATGGCATCCTAACGTATCGCGGTTCCAACGTATCCTCCAAGGACATGCAACCATTTCTTAACTACACATGATATTGGTCAGTATCTTAACAAATTTAAAATCTTAGAAAATTTGTACAGTGTGGTTTTCCATACAGTCAGTTTCTAAATTTGACCTCTATGGGCGGGCTACTAACCACATGTCCATTACAGCCGGGAATTTAGTATAATAATGGCAATGAACCCTTATCTTTGGTGAATTTTTAAAAGCATTTAAAAAAACTTTGTGTGATCAAGAATAACTGAGTATGAGGTATTGCTACCTGATGCCTCTTGTTTCATAATTTATTGGTGCCGTTCATAGGTTTTTTGAGTGTCGCTCTGTGTAACAAAAGAAGTTCAAAATTGTATACGAATTTATGATTAAAAAACTCCGTTAAATTCTAATTTTGAAACAAATTTATGATTTTAACCCTTTACATGGTGGTGATGCAGATCTGCATCATACCGAATTAATACAATTATTTTCCAGTGTGGACTATAAAATTGTCAAACATGAATTTGATGCAGTTCAGCAACATTCCTTTTTTATATTATAAGTGTTGGTAACCCCAAATTATGTCGCTAACTCAAGAGCTGGTCACTTTTCTCGCCAATTTTGTGAATGTGGTAAACTCAATTGGTTGCGCCGTTTCTCATTAAAATATTAATAATTTCAAAAATTTATATAGGTTGAATAATTTGCATTTATAAAGACGTAAATATAATACATATTTATATATTGTCGAGTTTTTGTGTTAGTCGCATTAGAAGAAGAAGAACTTTCTCCTTAAACACATTTGATGCATCTTTTTTTGAAAAACAAACTAAAACCGAAATAAAATAAAATAAAGTGTATTTTTTATTTTCATTTATCTACCAAACAAAAAAAGAATCATAAAATCGGAGTTGATGCCATGTAAAGGGTTAATAGTCGTCATATTTAGATGTAGCACGCATATTATTAATTGTTGCTCAATTCTTTGATCATCAAAATGTTAAGCATTCGAAATCTCTAAAACTATTACTCGAATAGACTGTGTTTGGAATTCCGTTTAGGTCAAGGCGCCTTTCCGTCTTCTATGTGTGTGTGCTTATGGTAGCGAGCTTTACACCCACATTTGTGTTCCTTGAGCATAGATTGTGGACACCTCTCTTCTAGACAAAGGAACTAAGAAATGATTGATCAAAACATTGTGCTATTTGTACATGTATAGCTGTACTTTCGTTTCCTGTTCTTCCATCACAATCACCTCTTTTCCTTCGATTTCAGAACCTTCGCTTCATCAATGAGATTCCGACTTGTAAGACATCTATTAACTCGGCGCTACTCAATATCAACAATTGTCAAATGGTAAGTGGTTTTCTTCCGATTTTTACTATATCTCGTTAAGTTTTATTTTACTCTAATATCTAATAGATCGCTATATCATATAGGTTTATAGTTGCAGTTTTTACATTTTACTATTTACAGTACTTGCTCGCTAAGAATAATTTAAGTCATACAACCAACAACAAGTAGAAGAAGAATTCTCATTACAAATATGGCAAGCTCTCTCTCTCACTCGATCGATCTACCCCTATATCTAGGCACTACTCTCTGTTATAGGCATCAGCTGTCCCGTATTTCCATCGGTTTTGATCTCAATCACCTCCAACTTCTCTACGCTCACTTTGGTGGTCTCGAGCTTCTTCGTCTTCTCTGCCGCATTTGTGTCACGCAAACTTTGCAGTTTATCCTCCTCCTCGCTGCTGCTGCTGCTTTCTGGTGCCGTCGGCTCGGGTTCATATTCAATCTCTTCCGGCTGCGGCGTAGAGGACACTACAATGGGTTTGAGGCCAAACGTTTGAGTTTCCTGTGTACTTGTTGGTGCCATCACAGTTGTTGGAGCCGCTTCCCCGTATGTGTCGTAGGTGCCACGTTCCGAAATGTCGTCGATTTCATCATCGATCAGCAGATTTCGCTCGGAGCTCTGCTCGTAGACTTGTGCATTAATGGCGCTGCCTTGCTTGGGCGATGCTTTGTGATTCTTGGGCAAAACCGGGGTGGATGAGGCCATGGCGGGTTTCTCAGCGGGCTGGTTGCTTTTGCGTTGCTTCTCCACACGCATTTTTTCTTCCATTTCCTGGAATTTCATGGCCAGATATCTGTTAAAAAAAGCAATTTATAATGATTGTTAAAGAAATTTTATGTGCAATACGCACTTATCCACAATTGGTCCATTGTAATCCTCTGGAAATTTTGGGTTAAAGGGCAGTATGTACTTGTAGAGTCGCTCGTTGAGCACATAGAGCTGTGCAGTCGTTGAGCATTTCACATTGAACCACCAGTCGCAAGTCAAAGCAATCTATGGGGAGACAAAAAACAATTGATTATCCCCAGTAGTTTAATAAACCCACCCTTGGCACACGAACCTGACTAAAGATGGTGCCATTGGGACATAGGAATGAAGCCTTGCCGCCATTGAGATCGCAATAGTGCCACACCTGGCAATTCGTCTCCGGATCACCAAAGAATCCCTTGTAACGCTGCTTAGTGCATTCAAAGCTGGTTTGAGGAATTTCCGCATAGTTGGGGTAGTCAATGCCAGCACGACCAGTACTGGGTCCGGGATGTTTATCTGCAGGAAATTGGGCAAATTGAAAATGTTTGATTAAAACGTTGCAGAAGGAAGAGGTACTCACTTGGGCCGCTCTGCTTTAGTAGTGCCCCATCTTGTTCATTCGTTGTTCCCTGCTCCTCTTCGCTACCCGTGTGGTAATCATAATCGTTGCTGACGCTGGGCTTGATCTCCTGATGGTGTGGCGGATTGGCCGCAACTGTTTGAGTCTGTTTAAGGTTCTGTAGTATGCGAATTAGAGTTTTAATGGAATTATCAATGTTGTCCGGTGTCAGTGTCTGTGGCAAATGATTGCTGGCCTGCAACTTGTGCAGAATTTCGGCCAGCGATGAGGTTCTTATGTCCGGCAATTGATCCTCGTCTTGATTGGGAATGACAGGCGGACGTTCGTGGGCGTACTTGTAAATGGGTTTCAGCTTAATGGGTGTCACGGTGGAAGGCTCTCTGCTGTGCATCTCACCAGATGCTGTTGGTGGCTTGCTGGATACATAGACATATTTGGGAGTGATATCAACAGTATGGCTGGGTGTGGGTGGTGCAGCAGGAGCGGGTGTGGTTACAAAGATAGGTCTTCTAGTAGCCTTATAAGACTGAACTGGCTGAAGGCGCAAAGTGGGCTGCGGTCTGTACTGAGGCGGAGGACGAGGCGTGGAAATCTCATGTAGTTGTGGTGAAGGCTGGTGCTCAGTGAGGGGTGCTGTGGTGGTTACCAGTATGTACGCATGCTGCGGACGCACCAAACGAGTTGGTGTGCCTGGCGAGGAATTATGCTGATGCTGGTCCTCGTCAAGTGATTGTCGTGGACCATCTATGAGGTAGTCTATATATTGCGGTGATGCTGGAGAGCTAAACAGGGAAAGGTGTTAAAGTATATGCAAATCCGGGATGTGTTTTGGCATTACTCAAGCAGTTCAAGCGGTTTCATCCTAATCTTAACTTACCCAAGCGCCGCATCCTTTACAAACTCATGCCGAGGCGACTGCACACCCACATGTCCCATAATGGCACGCAATGGTATATGCAGCACCTGTTGACCAGCGGCCGCATCGGGATGCACATAAAGCCCTTGGTATTTGTGCGACTGACTGTGAGTTGGATGTGGCTGCGATGATTGTGAATGTGGGTGACTGTGTGAATGCTTGCCAGCTAATGTATTGCTTTGCGCTGGCAATGGCTGATGATGGTAGTCGAAGCTCTGCTGCTGCGGTTTCTGGTGTTTCATGCGTTGCTGTAAGTAAAGCACGTACTTCTCCTGAGGCGTCAGCAGCTGCTGCTGACTGGACGAGGGCGGCGCCATATTGAAGTAACTCTCGTATTTACTCACATGCCCATAACCCGGTGATTTTTGATGTATTATCAATGCAGTTTTCAATGGGGAAGTTGATGAGGATGTGGTGGGGGTTGTCAAACCATTACTGTGGGGGTCAGGCAAAAGCGTAGTATGAGAGTGTGATTGAAGGATTGTCTTGTAAAAATGTTCAGCCTCCGAGGTGACAGATTTTTGACCACCCACCCTCGAGGCAATTTATGACATGAGTTTTCAATTTGAAAATTACGTCAAGAGAGAACATAAAGCGGCCGCTTTGTTCACATCATGATTCGCCCACTTTGCCCATTGGCGGCGCCTCATGAAGTACATCAAACTGCAATTGGCCATCGATCTTACGTCACATTTGCTGAGACGAGACCGAGACAAAGTCTGAGAAGGGGTTGAGCCATACATTTAATGCAATTGATTTTTCCGCCCAAGGGCTTTGCATGCAACGACTCGGCAGTCCGTTTGTGCGGTTTGCTGCATCACCAGCTTTAATGTTATTGATGAAGGGAAAGGTCTAGATGTCCATTTAAAGATAATTGCAATTTTTTTTTAAAGAAAAGATGCTCAAACCCAAAACGATTAGTTAAGTGACATTTAAAAATATTTGGTGTGCTCTTAATAAAATCAATCGGGGTTTAAAATGATTGAACTACTAAATCCTAAAGAAGCGCAAATGTATCTTACAGGCAGAAGGGAAAATATTCGCTAAGCTAAGTCTTAGAATTAAACATAAAAAACTTTGGCTCGGCCGAAGTTTGTATACCCTTGCAGCACATATAAAATGATTTCTTACATTAATTTTCGCTTTGAACAATGCTAGTTAAGTGATTTCCAAAGTTGACCAACGTCGGGGTCGCCAATATAGCGTTTAAGGTTGTGCTTAATTCACTATAAATTATTTATTGTTTCACTTAACGTAATTAATACAAATTGCTGGTTGCGAGCTGGCCCGAGGCAGCCAGCTCGAAGTTGCACAGACTGACTACCACTAGAGATAAAAGCTGCATCATAGAGTGACCATAGTCGCCAGAGTAATCGATAAACGCTTGTATCCAGTGGCGGCAGAGTCGCCAAACTGGTATAGGGATTAAGATCCTACTTAATCTGCTATAAATATTTATTGTTTAACAAATAGTTTGATATAAATGTTTGGGAGAAACCAGCTACGCCTCCAAACTTCGTATTTCTTAGTTTGCTTTGCTTTCCACGATTTGTTCGAAATCGGACATCTATATAGTAAAGCTCCCATAGAAAAGTAAGGTCCGAAAAGTAGTCTTATATAGAAAAACAAACTGCAAGGGTATACCAAACTTCGGCAGAGCCGAAGTTAACTTCCCCTATTTTTTTATTTGTTAAAACACATGAACAATTCGTCTTCGCTTAGTTTGTAGCCGTCAAAGTTTCGATTACGATAGAAATTTGTCTTTAATGCTTTATCTAACGAATGTTTGTTAAATCTTCGTGTTCCAAAGATTTACATGAATCGGTTGCCTATCTACCAAGTTTTAAAACAGTTTGCACAAAAACAAAAGTGGAGTTCCCAATATGAAAAATCTAACTGATGCATATGCACCCAGCACTTGGGCTGCAGTGTCAACAGAAAATACATGCAAACCACATAAAAAATCGTTTCTATTCAGATTTTGTTAAGTGGGTGTATAGAGTAAACCAGCTTCGATTTGCTAAATTAACTTTTTGTCTTGACATGATTTGGTCGGTTATGGAGTCTGATGAAATACATGCAACATTTTTAATTTGTATTCTACATGCGATTTCAACTGAAATTGCCATTGCAACGATGACGAGGACAAAGACAAAACACGACATTTGGGGGCGTTGCGGGTGTTGATGAAAAGTGAGTTAAATTCAAAGAAGCCTAGATACCATGCACATGGGAAGAGGCCTACTTTGCTCGGTTAGAAGCCGTCTCTCATGCCACAATAGATATTACCTTGGTGTTTGCTCCACTGGCTCCTCCTCCTGCTGCTGCTGTTGTGGCTGCTGCTGCTGCACCACCTCCTCCGATGACGATTGATGCTCCTCAGAGGTGACTGCATCTGCTGCTGCATAATCCGTAACGATTTGTGTTTGATGGGAATTTTTATGCGGCGACGCTTGAAACACAATTTCTGTCGGTGGCTGCTTGTTGTTGTAATTTATTGCATTGCCATTATGCTGCTGGTGCTGCTCATTGTTGTTGTTGGCGCTGCTGGGCTTGCTCACTGGCGTATAAATAATGGGTATAAACTGTCCCGGCAGTGTGTTCTGCGCTGTAAACGGTGTTAAATTGATTTTTGATTGTTTGCCTCGCTGGCGATGAAACTGCAACGACACCGAAGGCGGCGGCGAGAGCATCTCGAACTGCGGCAGCTGCTGTTGCTCCTGCGGCGGCGGAAGCGGTGGAAAATGCTGCACCGTCTTGTGCTGTGTAAATTATGAATTTCATGATGATTTCGGTTTATTTACGCGCAAATGAAAACAATTTACTTGCCTTATGCGTTGGGTTCAATGGTTTGTAGGCAATAAAAGTGGCGCCCGCATTAGGTGGCGTTGGCTGCTGCTCCTTGGCATGAACAGGTGCGGGATGTGGATGCTGATGGCTGCCTATGGCCAATGCATGATACACGTCGCCTGCTCCAGACTGATAATGCGGCGGCGGATGAGGCGGATGATGCGTAGGCGGGTGCTGATACTGGTGATGGTGCTGCTGCTGTGGCATGTAGGCCAACGGCACGGGTATGCGCCCTGCTGCAGGTGCCTGCAGTTGTGAACCGCCAGCGGCTGCAGCATGTTTGGCAGCATATTGTTGATTAATGGGCAACTCTGGTGCGGGCAGATAGAAGGCCATGTAGGGTATCAGGCGACGACTGCGCTCCGAGGCGCTCAACTCGGAGTCACCACCCATAATGGTGCTCTGATTTTTGCCATGGCAGTGGGAGGGAAACCAAATAACTGCAACTGCAATGGAATAAAGCATAAGTTGAGACATAAGTTGAAGAAAAGTGCCCACTAATCAATGCACAACAATCTTGGGATTGGTAAATTGGACAATAATAGCGGGTTGGGAAAAAGACAAGGAAATGCCATATGCCACCTACAAGGTAATCGGAAGATCCCTAGCCAACTAAGCTGCTCCAGCTTGGTCGCCTGCAGTTAGTCGCGTGCAAAAAAGGCAGAACTTAGGTCGGTCTCAGAATGGCACTTAATGATCCGTGAAAACCATCTCTACCAAGAAGTCCAGTGCTATTATCCTTCACCATATGAAGGACCATGTAGGCCACGCTTGACTTGAGGTCCCCTTCCTCCACTCATAAGCAGACTACTTGTCAAAATTTTTTTCAGGGGGGCATGAAAACGGGTTGTCAGGAGAGCAAAGAGAAAGAAATTTCATCCCGAAAGCTTTTATGTAAAGCTCAGCTAAGGGCGTTCTCTCTCATAGTTTGTGCAGATTTTTAGTTGTCACCCGCTACACACTACCCGCTACATCACAATCGTCCTGATTACAGGAGACTGCCAGGCGCTTTTGGGACATCATTCGGCTAGCACATTCTCTTAAAAGTCGCTCCATTCCTTTTGAAGAAGTTTTGCATCTTCTTTGATATGCAAGAGGCACATACTTCGTTTTTCACCCTGCAGGACCTCAAATTTAACTTGGTGAAAAGTCCTATGAAATGTGGACAATTTGTCCGAATTTAATGGACATAAGGCCCATAACATTTGTGAGTTTAATTTCGATGGTTATTACCAGAGCTCGCAAAAAACTCTCAACACTTTCAACGTGTCGGCAAAAAACAGTTTGGTTACGGATACAACGAAAACAGGGAGCGAAAGACAGTTTCAGTTGTGTTTTTACTCAGTTCTGTTACGCTGTTAAAAATTCAGGGTACTAGACGCTTAAAAAATATCGCTAAATTACTTTCGGTTGTTGATCTTCAAAACTGCATACTTGAAATATAAATACTTAGAAGCGTGGACCGATTCATCTTTAAACCCGGCTGTGCCCTTTAGGAAATTTTTGTGTCCTGGTAATTGTTCTCATAAACTCAACTGACTTCCTTGCCCCAGTCAAGGACTGCACAATTGTTTTTGTACCGCAGTTGGGTAACCAGCCTAGAGAGTATGTTTGCTGTCACTTTAGCCTACATCAGTTTCCTGCTGTAATCAAAAACATTTTCAAGGCACACTGAGATGTTGAAAAGTAAAAAGTATTTCGGATATTATTTCGTTGTGAGAAAATTCTGTTTTTAGTAGGCCATGATTTTTCATGCATTATCCAAAAATTATGTGTTCATAAAGTTAGTAAACAATTTTTCATTTTTGTATTTGTTTTTCAACCCTTCATTACGTTTGTAATTTTGTCTAAATTTCTGGATTAGAATAGGAAATTTCGTATACCTGCTATAGAGTACCATTAAATTAAAGTTTGTGAAGTCAACCAACGGAACGGTAGATATGTTGCGCATTCATTGTGGATCATGGCTAATCATTCCTCACACACAGTTGGTACCAAAGAAACAATCCATTCAATTCCCGAAACAAAATGTCAAAATTTGCTGGAAATCTGGGTAATCGTCAGCTCGCTACACGCAGCTCGGACATAGACGCACTGGCCGAGCGCGGCTACAACATTGGCCACAAGATCGGTGAGGGCTCCTATGCAACTGTGATCACCGCCGGCTATGCTGATGATACCGGCCATGGGGTCCATCTGGCTTGCAAGATAATCGACAAGGCCAAGGCGCCCACTGATTTTGTGCACAAGTTCTTTCCGCGAGAACTGGAGATCCTTACCAAGATCGATCATCCCCACATTATCCAGATCCACAGCATTTTGCAGCGCGGCCCGAAAATTTTTATCTTCATGCGATATGCAGAGAACGGCGATTTGTTGTCGCACATCAAGAAGACTGGTCCCATTGACGAGAAGCAGTCCAAGGTCTGGTTTCTCCAGATGGCCAAGGCCTTGAAGTATCTGCATAGTCATGACATTGCCCATCGCGATCTCAAATGCGAGAATATTCTGCTCTCGAAGCGTCTAAACATAAAATTGGCCGATTTCGGCTTTGCTCGCTATTGCCGCGATGACACTGGCCGCGAGCTGAAGTCGGAGACTTATTGCGGTTCAGCGGCATATGCCGCTCCGGAAGTAGTCTGCGGCCGACCCTACGATCCAAAACTGGCCGATGCCTGGTCACTGGGCGTGATACTGTTCATCATGATGAACGCCAAAATGCCATTTGATGACAGCAATCTCAGCAAACTGTTGGAAGATCAACGTGAAAGAAAGTTTTCTTTTCGCCGCAAGCTGCAGGATTTGATTTCTCCAGAGGCCAAGGCCACCGTGTCGGTGCTGCTGGAGCCAGAGTCGGATGCTCGCTGGAATCTGCGCGAGATTCTCCACTGTGCCTGGCTACGCACTATTGAGGAGACACAGTCCTCGCCCTAGAGATGAACGACGACGGATCGTTGAGGCTCACAGAGCCCGTTGATTTCACAGATAGGTGTAAATTGAAGTTTAAACAGAAATTCATTGGTATTTATCAGAATCGTGTAAAATTTCCACTGCTTGGCAGCCAACCTCCGGGTTAAAATGTAACCACACTTATCTAATTGAATAGTATTTCTAAATATATCGATTAAATGTCCGGTTTATAGATCGTTTTTATATTCCTGCACAAAAACCAAATCATTTTTCAGTGCCATGCAGAGGATCGTCATGAGCGACGCTCGATAGACATAAGCCTCAATCGTTGTCGTCTCGACGCATCACCGTACAAAGAGCAACGCTGGGTTGACGAAATTATTGCGACTGACCCCAGCCGTACCAGAGAGCAATCATGCTGGTTTTATAAGTACAGTCTAGACTAAAATTCTGATGCCTGGAGATCTTTCAGGCCAATCGGACAACACAATTTGGTGCAGCACCTGCAGTTGTGTTCAAAGCTATGGGTCGCCCATTCAGCTGATAATTCCGATAACCGAACGATTGCCGACGAGTCTCTGCTAAATGGCATTTGTGCAGGGTCAAAGTTATTCTGTGGCTTTTGTACTTTTTTATCAAAAATCATGCTATGGAAGGTATTACGTTTTTCCACTTTGCGGAGCGTGACGAAAATTGAAAATAAGCGTGATCTGCCTGCAAGTATAAGAAGTTTTTGTCCCATACATGTCGAACCTATATCTCTTACCATCTCTGAGATCTGTTTGTTCATACGGACAGACAGACGGACATGGCTAGATCGACACTGCTGTTGATGCTGATCGAGAATATTTATAGTTTATACACTAAGCAAAAACTGCGTTCCAAAATGCAGCACAAGCTGACTCCTTTTTAAACCATTTCGTTCATGAATTTTTGTTCAGAAAAAAGCCTGACGTTCACGGCAAAACACCAGCTCTGGTCACACTACATTACATTAAACAAGCGCGTTCGTTCAAAATGCGAACAGTTGTTCGGAAATCATGAACAATTGGTATTCTAGTGTAAGATTTGCACTTATGCTGCTTTGAAATTCCCAAGCAGTTATAGCCATGCTGGCATGGGGATCCCTCTGCTTCTGCTCTAATGATAGAACAAGGAGGTTCGTACCCCTCCTGTCCGGTTGACCAACCTCCTTTGTGGTGTTGTGTTTGACTATTAAAGTTATGGTGAAACATAACATGACCTTTAACTTGCTAGTTTGAATATCATAAATGTATTAAAACCAAAATGTTCAAAAAAATGTACCAAAATGGTTCGAAAATGTGATACCAAAGTGAGATCGCGATGTTCCCAAAATAAGACCGAGATGTTCCAAAATTGTTTCCAAAATGTTACAAAAAAGAGCCTCTAGTGGTCTTCAAACGTAATCAAAATATTTCTTAAAGAAGGCCGAAAGTTTGTAAGATGACCACAAAATGTTTCCAAGTTGAGCACAAAATGGTATTAACGCAACACCTAAACTTTAATGAAGATCGAACAACGGGTGTTAAAATTGCGTTCACGAAATGACACCGCCGTTCACAGTTCACGAAAAAGCGGTAATACTCTACTTTTGTCAACGAATGGTCTTGATTTCGGTAGAGTCTGTTACATACTTTTGCACAATCTTAATATACTCTGTACCTATGTTATAAAGTATAAAAATTCGATTGTGGGAAGCTTGGGTTAGTCATTTAAATTTCTAAAAAATGGCTTGAATCAAGGTTGAACTTTAAAAATACCCAAAAGATATTTTGAGATATTTCAGTTACTCAAATTTAATCAATTTAAGGCGTTGAAGATGATATTAAAAATATTTAACTAAACTAAGCAAAATTGGAAAAATGAATATTCATTTAGTGATTGTGGCTTTTGCCCATCCACAGCTCCCATGTCCTGTGTGGCATGTGTTGCAACGTGCAACTGAATTGGCTGCCATGACAACGACAATCTCCAAACTTGGACAAAGAATGTCGCCATACAATAAGTGTCCGAAAATACGAACCAAATCAGAGCTGTGGGGCTGGCAGATAATTTGCATTGGAGAACGGGCAGCAGCTTAAGTGCCAAGCTGGATGGCTGAGGCCTCTCTATGTTGGCAAGCAGCGAGTGTGTGTGAGTGTTGTACACCCACTGAGCTGCTGAAAGAGCTACCTGTATTTTGGTCAGGTCCTCTTGTCACTGCCTTAATTTTGTATCTAAATGTTTATTGCTGGCGTTTTGTTGCTGCTTGGTTATAGAGTTAGTCTTTGTTGTTTTCTTTATGTCCAAAGTGTTTTTATTTTACGACTGTTTTTCATGTGTTGCTTGGTTGGTCTGGCCTGTCCCAGCCTGGTCTCCCTCCGGTACACCTGTGCGTGTATGCGTAATGCCATTTTGTATTAATTAATATAAATGTGTGTGTGTGCGCTGCACCGATGAATGCCTGCCGGCACTAAAATGTTTTGTGATGGCTCATCTGATATGCTAGACGAGTTGGAGTTGCAGAGTGGCTCGTTTCAAATTAATTTCCAGCAACGTGTCCGTTTTATGTATGTGACTGACTGAGCCTCTCCGCCATAAGCTCTGACTGGAGCTTATTGGACTCCTTCATCTTTGCCATTGAGGTCAATAACTGCTTTAAAAAATTGATATTGCTCTTTTCACTTATTAATTTTCGGATTTGGATTTAATTGTCTTGGTCCATGAACCGTCGGGTCTAAGTAGCGTTGCAAATTTAATTGCCAATCGCATGCATAATAACCACAATATAATTAAAGTGCGGTTACCAATGCAAAATGACAAAATTTTTGTCTGCTAAAACGCAAACTTGTGAGAAAATCCACATTAACTGGTTTTTATGATTGCCGAAGCCGCCGCAGCACCGTGGTTCGCAAGTCAAACTATTAAATATTGTGAGTACAAATAAGCTTTATGGGTTTATTTTAAACAATTTTGAAGTTTTTACATTCCGCTTTGGTTTTTTCGTAAGAAGTGAGGTGCTTTTTTATACTGAACTCAGTTTCCCGGATTTTTCACCATACTCTGCTCTGAGTCGGCGAAAAATTGCTTGTTGTGTCATGGATATTGGTCCAACAGAGCCATTACCTTAGCGTCTTAAATTTTATTGTACTCTCATCATACTCCTGGTCACTGAACCATTTACTTTTATTGATAATGCAATCCATTTCCATTAACTGCACTTTTCTTAGATGAAAACAAAAAAAAAACAATGCTTTCTGCTCATGGCGTATTCTTTATTCAGAAGGAACTTTGACATCGTTATATATAGAAATAGATCATAATCGGCAAAATATTTCACATGAATAGAAACCAGGTATCATGAACCAAACCTTACGGAATATATAACAAAAAATAACCAATGATGCTCCCCGTATAGAAAATCACAGACGGAAAACTTTTTCCAAACCCTCTGACACTTTAAGACAAAAATATTTGCAAAAATGTTGTGATTTATATTAAGGAACAAGAAAGAAAGTCCGTCAAGCCAGACTATAGCATACTCTGTACCTGCGAAGTGCTTCCCATCACCGTTGCGACCGGTGCTGCCCATAATTGTTTGTTTTCCTTATAACTCGACAACCGTTCATCCGATCTTTACCATTCCTTTGGCGAATCGATAAATAATCTTGATTACTAAATATGTCCAGAAGGAACGAACCTTCTATCTATAAAACTGTGGAAAATATGACGTTTTTTCCAATTTGCGGGGGTGGGAGGGGGCGTGGCAAAAATTGAAAATAAACTTGATCTGCCTGCAAGTATAAGAAGCATAAGTCCCATACATGTCAAACCTCTATCTCTTACCATCTCTGAGATCTGTGCGTTCATACGGACAGACAGACGGACATGGCTATATCGACTCGGCTGTTGATGCTGATCAAGAATATATATACTTTATGGGGTCGGAGATGCTTCCTTCTGGCTGTTACATACTTTTGCACAAACTTATTATACTCTATGTACCTTTGGTACAGAGTATAAAACGTTAGCCGTGTCCAGCAGCAGTACCTGCTCCGTGATCAGCTATAAAGTTAAAATGATCTTCCTGATGAACTCGTTTGATGCGAAAATAAGAAAATCCATTGACGTATCAAGGGAATAGTAAGCTGCTTTTAAATGATAGTGCGATTACCATCTGTAATTGTAAATAAAATTTATATAATATATGTGAGACCTGCAACAAGCTTTTAATTTTCGATCACTCGTGCATTTACTAGTCTCGGTTGTACTCGTCGTCGAGGTTCAGAACGAGCAAACTCTTTCTTTCGCACAAGTAATAATAACGTGGAACAAGCTCGTTAAAGCTTTGGTCGAAGTTTGCAATCAAGCCCGCTGTGTTGTGTGTTTTACTCGAACAGTTGGCTGATCGTAACAGCGCGCAGCAGATCATTGACTTCGGCTACAAGAACACGCGGTGACTCGCGGCCGAAACTACAAGTCAACGCGAGTACTTGTACTAGGCAATGTGCGACTTCGGCGATTACTTCGGCAAGCATTCGGTGTTAATTTGCGAGTGTATTCGGCCCCTCGGGGCATGGCTGAGGAACACTAATTTATAGAACAGACTTATTCTCTCTCTCTCTCTCTTTGCGTGTGTCTGCTGCGACGCCGGCAGC
This sequence comes from Lordiphosa collinella, assembly GCA_018904265.1. Classification (NCBI taxonomy): domain Eukaryota; kingdom Metazoa; phylum Arthropoda; class Insecta; order Diptera; family Drosophilidae; genus Lordiphosa; species Lordiphosa collinella. Next base: position 408,462 of record JAEIFV010000105.1, on the reverse strand, counting down.
ATTATGATTTCCTATCCCATGGGATAGGTTTTTGGCATTTTGGGCATCACTGCTCTAAGAAGACGGTGGGGACGAATATTGATTTTGGGAGCAGTCTAACAATAACAGAAAAAAATCCCCCTATAGTTGAGAAACCAGACACACACTGCCTGTATTTGTTTTTGCAGTCGTCCCCATCGCGCATTCCGCACCCGCCGAGCTGGCACCGTATGCCGAAACGCTACAGTTTTGTGGTTGTTTTCGCTTCTTGCTTGTGTGCGATGACGAGGAAATTTTTAATTCGTCTGCGTGGCGCCAGCTGCAGTAACATAACTCTCGGGAACAATGGGAGTAAAAAGATCAAGGGCCTGTCCATCGCTGCTCTAAAGTGTTACCATAGAACTCTTTCGCGAATGAGATTGGCTCTCCTTTCATCAACTCTACATAAATTTTTGCATTCATTCGAACACAAAACAAATCAGCGACTGGCTTTTAGCACTTAAGTCTGGCCATACCATAAGAGAACCACCACCATGGTTGTGTTTGTGGCAAGTCTGTTGGGGATGTCGCTTATTTCTTCCATGTCTATGATGTCCATTTGGGTCGTCCAGGTGATTCTAGACTTAATCACTAAACATGACGGTTTTTAATTATTCGTCCCACATCTTGTACTTTTTGTAAAAAGCCATGCGTGAGTTTTGCTTGAGGCGTGGTTTGTATAGTTTGGACTGATACTGAAGATGAAGAAAACAACAGATTTGGAGGTGATAAGAAGTGACCACTTTGACAAAGCGACATGAAGAAGGAGAGAATGAAAGTGGTTACTCAAAAACAAATGTAAAAAACAACTATTATCAATTTTACTGAGGTATTTCGACAGGCCCCTAATGAGGGAGGGCTTGTAATGTTGGAGTATCGGAGATTTGAGCTTATTTAGATATTTTCTGAAAATTAGAGCTAGAAATTATATGCGAAAAGCTTAAAGATTTGAGCTAAGAAAGTTCTGAAATGATCTTGATTATAAATACATTGTGACCCACTGAACCGAACCAAACCCGAGGTTTACTTAACTTCCAAAACCATATTATGAATGGCACCAGAGAATTTAATCATCGTAAACCACTGAACCGAGCCTGCCCAATTGGTTTGGTTTTCTGATAGAAAACCTTTTGAAATCGAATTGTTTTTGAACATCTGAGTAAAGGCCAACCCAATCTCAGTTTGAACCACTGTGCCGCTTCGCTACAATTGAGTTTTTTCAATTACTCATGGCATAATTTTCTCAGGCTGCCAATAATTTTTGTTGTTGTTTTTGTTGTTGTACAAAAAAAGAGAAGCGCGCGCATTTTTCTTGCGGTTTAAACGATGCTTTGAAGGTGCAGCGGCAGGAAATGGGAGACTCTGCTTGTTGGCCAAATGAACTTGTCATGCCAACCCAGGCCAGGCCCATGTCGAGAGGCCCTCAATAGAAATTTCAATTACATATACAAGGAGAATGCAGAAAATGCAATTAAGCGGGGCACAAAAACAAATAATCGCCACACAAAAGTTGGCAGCTGGAAATGGAGGTGGGGCATGAGGATGCCCCGGGGTTCATTCCTCACTGCTGCTGTTGCAGTTGTTATCATTGTAGGTATTGCGTTTTTAGCTGTTGTCAGTTGGTTTATGGCGAAAACACATTAAGCGAACCGCATAAAAACATTTTAGCCGCAGCCAAATGACCCCCTCCCCTTCAACTGTAGTGGGTTCCATTCATTTGCTCGCTGAAGCGTTCCAAAAATGCGCGTGCCCCACTCCCACGCGGATACGGATGCAAATACACTGATGCTATGGATAGACCATATTTGCAAAACACTTTTGCATGCATTTTGCATAAAATTTGCGCTTCTTATTTTTGTGCAATTTTGATGTGATTTTTGGTGAGGAGGTGCGCACCTAGGTGACAGCCAGACATCCTCATTGGTTAGCAGGGCTAATACGCTTGCCCGGAGCGAAACATTTCACGCTTTTTTGACATTTCTGGCGCATAATTTGATTAGATTCCGATACGTCGAGTAAATTGTTTTGGTCGGTTTGCCAGAGTAGCCATTATACATGCTACTAGAATAGCGAAAATGCTGGGGAGTTGGTTTCGGATTGTTTTCTAATTTGATTTGATTTTGGACAGTGCTTTGTGGCATCCTCCCGAATGCAATTAAATGCAAATTTATTGCGTAAATATTTACTTGAGCGTAAATGAATTTTAATTTTGTCATCGGTTTTTGTGAATATTTTGTCAACAAATTGTCGCTGTCGTCGTGGAGTGCCTGAGGTTAGCGAGTGAATGGTGCACGAAACTGATTTGGTTGGATTTGATTATGTGGCACTCAAACTCACTGCACACAAAATATGCTGGCACTTTTTTGACCATTTTTAGAGCAAGCCCCTTAGCACAACTGCTAAATAAGTCCACAAGTCTCTAGCCCCGGCTGTAGGCTAAGGAGTCAAATTCAAATCGCTGCCTGTCCCGCATGCGCCGAGCAACAGAAAATTAGCCTTCGCGGGATTTATGGCCAGACAAATTATAGAGGCCATAAGCTGCATTAAAGCCTCGTACTAACTTGGGTGGTGGGCAACAAAGAAAAAATAAAACATTACCAAACTAAAGTGCGAATGATTACTACTTTTGTCTAAGTATGGATAACGTTATAGTGATCTCTGGGGTTAACTACAGGGATCTTACAAGTTTATACTACGTTGCATGAATTTACATTAAAAAAAAACTACAGCTTGGGAAGACGGAAACGATTAAAATTAGCTGCCTAAGTGACAGTTAAATTTTTGATTTACTACGGCGATGCCCACATACTGAATTTTACAGAAAATACTTATTAGGAAATAACTTCGTGAGAATATAATAATTATAATAGAAGTTATATTAAATAACATCTAGTAAGTGCCGATTTTATACATATCTTCCTCATATATAAATAAGAGAGCAAATTGCGAGTTTTTGTGACACATGGCCGCTTTTAAGAAGGTTAGAAATCGGCCTGATATTAGTTTCATTTCATCATTTTACCAAGAAAACTGTTTTCAATAATATAGGTAGTAACTAGCGCAATAATCTTATATATACGAGGTGTGTTTAAAGGAAAAGTAGAATTTGGAATTTTTTTTTTTTAAAGTACTTATTTATTATATCAATATCCATTTTGTCCCCTTCGAAGTAATCGCCCTCGGATATAATACACTTGTGCCAACGCTTTTCCCAATCCTCGGTATGGCCATCAGCTCGTTCTTCGATTCTGACTTGATCTCATCAATTGTGGCAAAACCTTTCCTTTCATTGATCGCTTCTGTTTTGGGAATAGGTAGAAGGGTAGCAGGGAGCCAAATCTGGTGGTTGCGGCATGATTACGGTGTTGTTTTTGGCCAAAAAAACACGAAGAAGCATTGATGTGTGAGCTGGTGCATTATCGTGATGCAGATTCCACGATTTGTTTTTCCGTAATTTCGACCGTTTGAGCCGTATTGCTTCACGCAAACGTTGCATAACTTCCTTGTAGTGTTCCTTATTAAATGCACGACCTTTTGGCAAAATCTCATGATGCCCCACACCTTTGTAATCAAAGAAAACAGTGAGCAAAACCTTCACATTTGATCAAACTTGGCTTGCTTTTTTCGGTCTTAGCTCATCTGGCCGTTTCCATTGCGATGATTGGGCCTTGGTTTCAATGTCATATACCCACGTTTTGTCACCAGTTATTACCCGTTTGAGAAACCCGGATCGTCGTTGACGTCATTCAACAACTCCTGAGCGATACTAATGCGACGTTGCTTTTGCTCAAAATTTAGTCAAAAATCGAAGAGCACACAAAAACGTGACTAACCTTTTCAGTTGCCAAAAACAAACTATTAATCGAAATTGGCTGCTAATGCAAACATATGATAAACATACCTGTCCGAATATAACAAAAACAAAACATCGATAATCGAATGTACACAGCCCGCGAAAATTGAAAATTCACCTTTTCCTTTGAACACACCTCGTATTAATCTTAATTCGTAAAGGGCTACCAAAATCTATCATTATTAAATTGAAGAGTTACAGTTTTGAAAAATCTGCCTGGATTTCGCTCGTACTTAACAGAATTCAAAGCGCAATATTTTTTGAACGGCGAGGTTTTCACCCAATTTGTTTCCAGCTTTAAGAGTAGAAAAAGTTGTGTCTAAAAATCAAGTTAGTAGCAATAAAAATCGCAAATTTTGCTCGTGAAATAAAAAAAAAGTATTTTTGTTACGACGTACGTTACCCAATTTAAACATCCAATTTTTATAGCCCAAAGAGTTTTTAAGTGTGTTTTACCATTAGAGTGTACAAAGTTGGTCAAGAAAAAAGTTGGTATACGTAAGGAGCTTCTTTTCTTAGTTTAAAGATATTTTATCGCCATTTGAAAATCCATTTTTTTTGTGAGAAACAAAATATTTGTATAAAGTAGGTAAACATTTGCGCTGGTACTGGTACTATGGGTGGTCATAGGAGAATGTTCTCAACATATTCTTAAAGGTACATATGTGGCCTATTTATTTAATATTTTTTCGATTGCACGAATTTCACCATATTATACTGATCATTCGATTGCGATGGAACTTTGGGGAATGGTTTGGACGCTTGCCAGTGAAGGTTTCTAAGATTAAGAAATGGGAGGGAAATTGTAGAAAAACCGGGAAATTTGTCAAACTATATCGTTCATGCGATTGCGATGAAACTTTGTGGAATGGTTGAATGCTTGCTTGCGAAGGTCTCCAAGGGCCGTTTTCTCATGTTCCTGTTTTTGCAAATCTAGGTAGGTTTCACGCATTTGCATAGCTCATGATCAAAATGAGCAGTGCAAATTCACGAAATTTACCTAGATTTGGCAAAACAGGAACTTGAAAAAACGGCCCTAAGTTGAACAAATAGGCGGGAAATGGTCCAAAAACCGGACATATTTGCTGTTTTTCTCTTCCATTTTTTTTTTAAAGTAAGAAAAGGATTGATTACAATTGAACTTTGGAAACAACCCCGCTTTTCGACTAGGTGTCTTGAATATCCCGCCGAAAGTTGCGAAAAGAGGCAGCGGTAGCAAAGCAGCATTCGTGTCGGTGTGGATGTACGATTTGATCCAAACAGTACAATATTTCATGGCTGCATTTTCTTGGTAAATTCAAAAATAAGATGAGGCAATGCTGAAAAGATTTGAGCTTGACAGCGAAAATGATTCAGTCATTAAAATGACAAAATATTAATTAATATCGTTTAACTAAAATCAATATTGAATAGAAACTAACTCTTTAAATAAACTTGATTGGTTTTAGAAAATGTATTAGAAATGATCAATTCATAAGGTAAAATATCTTTTTGATAAACCTTAGATAATATATCGGAACCTGCCGGAACTATCGGTCAAAGTTCGCATATTTTCTGACTATGCACCAAGTGGTTCTGGCCAAATGTTGATTTAACCTTAAAGAAACAACCTCACCTTTCATATAAATAAAACAAATGCATTGTTTTTGAAAAATTCGGGCACAACTTTAAATGGCAGGTGTCTTTTTGCCACAAAACAAACATCCGCCCCACTTGACCATAACATTTGTATCGCTCACTACTCATGTCGCCGTCGCCTTAGTCATTTGTTAATACAAAAATATTCACTTTTTTGTTATTTTCCACGTTTTCCGTTCGACAATTGCGCCAGGCGGGCCAGAAGCAGAAAAGTGAATGGGTTTTCCTATCGTTTTCGTTTGCAAATGTCGCAATCTGGCACTGGCATCGGAGTGGTGACGTTTCGCGGCAAAGCCGCCCATTAAATAAACAACCGGCCAGCAATCAAACTGCGTTCATCAAAGTCACAATGTACGTTGTCAACTAAAATGTGGTAGAATTAGTTGCCAATCGGCCACATTAAAAAAAGAAGTGAGCGCAAGCTCAGTTTTTAGAGGCTGCCAGACAGGCGTCTGTCTTTCCTACATCTCGATGAATTGATCGGTCTTCAGCCAGCCATGCAAATGTTTTTACTGTTGTTGTCTTATCAATTGACCGTTAATTGCACGGAAAAGCGTTATGCGTCTCGGCTCTCTTGTTACACTTTGTGGTTACAGCAGTTAAAATTTGCATATTCATTTGGTGAGATGAACCCTGTGCATTTCACGGTCAGATGAGGAAGGTTGCAATTTCTGCGCAGCAAACGTTTCCTAGTATTCAAATGTTTTCTTAGCTTAATTTGAATACGAGGGCAGTTTGATTAGATAGTGACTTTTTGAATGAATGTTGTGGTTAACTTCCATCGATAGCTGTCACAAATGTTAATAAGGACTGTGTGGTTTCAGCGCGGGTGTTCACTTTCGTTTCTACTATAAACTTAAAAGTTTGACAAATCGCAGCAGTCAGGCCAGACTTGCCTGTAGTCATATAACAGATATTTCTTGATTGTCAGCAATATTTATACCTCTTTTACAATTTCCTGGGACCTGCGACGTTATGACTCATTTCTGGTAAATTTGTCTCACACATTCTCCAGTCTAATTTTTATTTTGTGGCTGCCGTTTCTGACCCAAACGTTTGACCCGCGCTAAATGTGACAGCCCACGGGGTGTATGGAGCACGATTTGTTTGGCCTGCTGACAATCGCTTAATGTTGTGCCCTAAGTAATTTCTTAGTGTTGAAACAATCGAATCCGTCTCGGCCGCCAGGAAAGACCTCTCGGTTCTGGTCTGGCCTTTTTACCCTCCTAGATAATTGCATAATCAACTTTTCCACAACAATAAAGCCATCATACGCCAATGTTAGCCATTGAAAAATGATTACGCAAATTAAATGTAATTTGTTTTCGCATGCAAAGTAAAAGCCAAGCCAAATCCAAAGCAAAGGCACAAAAGTGATTTTTATCAACCGAAGCGCAGCCAAGCTAAACAAATCTAAATATAATTCACTTACAGCGACTTCCAACACAGAAAGCGAAAATGGAAACATTGCATAAATTAGGCGACGACGACGACTACACAACTCCAATTCGCTTTATGGCGGCTCCAATCGATTTGCAGCGCTACAGAAATCGATCGAAAGAGATCGCTTAGATTGCGCGCGAATGGCCTGCCGCGCTTCCAGACAAGGTCGACCAGCTGCCGCTAAATGTGATTCAGTACTGTTGGATTCCCAAGTGACCGACAGTCTGAGATCCGCCAGCGATTCATAGAACTCTCAAATTGCGGTCGCCGTCAATGATTTGTGGCTTGTTGTTAATAATAAAGAACATGGATTAATTAAAGGCGGAAATTGGCTGGGTCATTTGTCCGCTGCTGAGGTTAAAGCCATTGCCTCTACTAAATGACACGAAATCCAGAATTAATCGCTGTGCACTTAGAATTAGTGGTAGTCATTGTTGGTCGTGTGTTGATATTGAAACAACAAGCAGTTGTTAATTAGACCTCCATTGTCACGTTTCTCATGGGCTAAGGCTTTAGCTAAAGATACCAACAACTAGTATGGGGCATAGCGTGCATTTTGAAATGTAAACCTGAAATGGACCCAAAAGAAACACAAACATTTAGGGGTGATTACACTGTGCGACAATTAAAATTTGATCGCATCGAGACCTTAAAAATTTTTTTAAGGTTATGATGGTTGTATAAAAAGCTTGGCTAGGTAAGCTGCCGTGTTCTTTTTATTGCACTTTGAAGTTTTTAGCTACTGATTCAATTTTAAAGCTCCAAATCTCGTTAGCTATTTTAAATTTCGATTTCAATTGTAGTTCTTGATTTGAACTACAAAATACTTTTTCGAAAAATCAAAAATTTTCGTTGAATCGTCATGGATTCCCCTCGATTTGTACAGTTTTTACGACTTAGACTTGAAAACAGTTACGAATTTGACTAAGCAGTCAAAAATGTAGCTTAGACTAAAATAAGTGAGCAACTTCATTCGATTGATTCTTCATTTATTTAACTGCTATAGTTCTAGAGCCCCACAATAAAAAATGTTAAATTTCTCCTAAAATTTTTAATATATCGAGCTCATATTTTGCACTATAGTGCAAGTGACGTTTCTATAATCTCCCAAATTTTAATAAAGATCGGAATATAAATGGCAGAGTTATAGTATAGTATTGTTTGTTTATTTTTAATCTTTGGCTTTGTAATTTTTTTAGCTTGTATTTTAAAAAATAAATTACATAGTTGTCTTAAAGGTGTTTCGCTTTTTCCGTTCTACTTAAAGTTTTCGAATACGTTCTTTAATTGTTAAGTTTGGACACACTCGTTTTCGTTGAAGTCAATAGTCTCTCTTCTTCACAGAAAAGTTTATAAATTGGCTTTTCCACCAGGATGGCATGCTTTTCAAATTATTGGATATGCTGTTCTCGATGCGCCACAATAAAAATGTTATTAATTGCGTCCGTAAAATTTTTAATATATCGAGCTCAATTTTGCAATAGTTGTGGTATGTGCCCAATATCTATAATCTCCCAAATTTTAATAAAGATCGGAATATAAATGGCAGAGTTATATAAACGTTGCATACTTTTCAGAGCTTGCAAACAAATTGGCGATGTGTTTCCTTTAATGTTAATGGTCTGTTAATTAACATAAGGAAATGCTATTAAACATAACTTCCACTGAGTAACGGGTATATCGAAGTTGAGCAGGGCCGACTTTAACTCCGACGAGTCTCTTCTTGTAACCAAAGGACTCGAAATAATTCGACACTTATTTGCCCGATTTCGAAAAATCCGCCAAGAATAATGACCGGGAAACTCTGAATGCAAAAATCAGTTTTTCATACGTTGACTTCCGATGTTGGAAAATCTCCCTAAAAATTCTGTTTACAAAACCCTTTATCATCCGATTGACTTGAAACTCGGCTTGTAAGTAGAGCAGGCCTGGCCAGCCATAGCCCCTGGGACTCGAAGGCACTCGCCGATTCACACTGAATGCTTGCCACAGTCAATCATGACGTGAGTGTCAGAGACAGGCAGACATATTTTTTTGTCCTCTGTATTTGGCCGTACCTGAAGTACAGTATTCAAATTATTCCGAGGCTGGAAAACTCAACCGATCGACTTGAAACTCTGTTTGTAAAGAAAGCGTTTGAAATAATTTGTGATTTCATTGAAAAATCCACCCCGGTTGAAATGGGTTGCGGTGTGTTCTAAGTTATTTTTGATCCAATCCGCTCGAAATTTGGTTTGTAATTTCTATTGGCCTTAAAAGTGGGAAAATAATTATTGCATTTGGGGAAATCCATTCATAAGGTCGGGAATTGCGGTGATGAGGTTCGTTCAACGACAATCGTTATTTTCGAGCCGATCTGAAACGTTCACACAAGATTGGAAAAAGGGATGTGAGATGGGTTCAAGGTCAATCGTTATTTTCTAGCCGATTTGACTGAAGTTCGGTTTGTAAGCTCCTCAGGCCAAATAAATGGAAAAACAATTATCCAGTTTTGGAAAACAAATTTCTGATTGAAATTCCATTTGTGATTTCTTTTGAAAATTGATTTTTAAGCTCTAATTTTGAAAAGTCCACCAATCTGTTTTTACTGTCCAAGTGCCAAAACATAATTGTTTGATTGAACAAGGCTCACAAGCAAATGTTTCTCAGCCACGGGAAAATTCTTGGTCCTTTCATAATTTCAAAGAAAATATAAGAAAAAATGGGCCCTAGTGGGATTCTACTCTGAACCTTATTAAACTTTTTAACTATCATGTTTGGCAAATGTGCATAGTAGAAGCTTTAAAGCAGGTATGCATTTGCAGCCCCGTTCCTGATTGTGTTCCATGTAGCCACCAGACCAGGCATAATAACTTACATACATATATCTGCCGGCGGTCTTTAAATCACGTACTCATTGTTCAAGATATTTATTGAGGGACACTCCTAAGAAAATTGTTTTCGTGACCTTTTTAACTCCGTGAAGCTTTTACAGACAAGCAGGCACACCATTATTATGCAACCTTGGCGACATTCTCTTGTATTTTTTTTCCTTTATGAATGGAATGTTGATCTTTTATATTGAATTTGGAAAGTTGACCCCCATTTTATTTGGTATCATTTTAGATATTGCAAACGTAATGAAATGCGAATCTTTCACGCTCACTTTAAATAATAGAAAATGATTGAGCTTCCTCTGCTATAATATTAGTCAGGGTTAAAAACAGGAAGCAATGAACATAAACATAAACATAATTATGGGAAGCCCTTTATTAATAAATTATAAACGCTTGTTTCTTTTCAGGTAAGTGCGTGTGCCTTGGAAAACCTACAAATTGGGGAACCCTAGTGCTGTGCACTCTAATTGCTAGATAAGACCAAGCCGGTCAAGGTTTGACCACCACGAACTGGCCAAACTCTGCTGACCCTGTGCACTTTTCGCTCGCCTGCAAATAGACAATGAAGGGAATTTTTTGTGGCTTTGCCGGGGCATGACCACTGAAAAAACCAAAAATTTAGCAAAAGTGGAAAACATTTAAACGAACGTTGACAATTTTGGGCTTAATGGAAAAAACGCTCACAATTTTAATTAATTACAGTTACATTTTTAAGTTGACCGGCTTTTAGCATTTTTAGCAACTTGTTTGACGTTCTTTTTGACTTGCCATGTGCTGCTGGGTACCCCCAAAAAATGTATGGTTTTATTTGCAGATCAGAAGCTGTTCTCTTGGCCAATAGTTAATTGTTTGCTCGAGATCGCTTGTCTAAGATTAGATTGTGCTATTGGCTCATGCCCAAAAACAACATAAGCACCCGTTTTTTACGAGCCAAATTAATTGGCTTAACTGACTTGGCTAAGGTGTCAACTATCGTGTTTGCATGTTGCTGACTCCTGACAGTCGATTATTTTGGGGTCTTTTGCATTAGTAGAATGCGAGTTTTAGTCAAATTTAGCAAATTACTGGCTAGTTGTTGCACAATCGTCTCAAAATCATACATAATAATAAAAATCAGGCATAATCCCAGCGACTGACCTTCAACTTCAACAATTAGCAAGCGTTTTGCTTCTTTTTGGATAAATTTGCATTGGCGACTGTCTTAATTGTGGTTAATTTATGTAAATGTTTACAACTGTGCTGTGCACGATAACCTTTCCATTCCCCCCATTAATAACATGGTACCGTTGTATTTAAACCTTTGTTGTGGAAAACTAGAGAGTAACCTAAGGTCAATATTAAGAGGGGGAATATTAGTTATGTTCGTTATCGTAATTAAGCTAATGAAGATCGATCGTAAGCCAAAGACTTGCAGCTTGTAAAAACAAAAAACTATAAAGCGTACATTAATTAAAAGAAAACTAGCTATAAATCAACAAATCATCTCAAAATCGACCTTGAATTAGTTGTGTTACAAATAAGTTGGCTCTCGACTGCGAAACTTCATTCATGAAATGCAAATCAAAAGTGAAAAGTTTGTAGTAAATTGAAATAACAGGGAAGACTCCACAAATTTGAAATCCTTTAGATCAGAGGTCGGCAATGTGAGCAGAGAAGCTGCCACTGGCAACAGAGGCAATCTGTAGAAATCTTTCTTATGTTGCCGTACTCACAGACAACACAATGATGAAAAAAATGACGATGAAATGGAGCCTCGAGAACGCAATCTACAACATTTATAGAAACATCACGGATGATTGACACATTGTAGTACATAAGGCCAGGGATTGTTGTAAGCTCTTTCCAACTAAGCTGAACAACACTTGGTTCAAGGACAATAGATGCAAATATCGGCTCCTCTCAATTTCTTGGCTTGTGTGCTTCTAATTTTCGCACAAGAGAAAGGGACCAACAGTTTAATGCCGAATCCGAACGGCCGATTGATAAGCTTTCTCATGGCTAATTACTCCAAAAGCTGTCGCCAACCAGCAGTGAAGGTGACCGGCTGTGTAAGTTTTTCAAAGAAAAACTTTTCATTAGAGGATCCGAGGCGGTATCGATCCCACGACCTCTTGCACAGCGGTCGCGCACACTGGCCGCTGAGACACTCTCGGCCTACAAGCGGGTAATGTTTAGAAATTAAAGGTACAAGGCGCAGGTCTTGGTTCGGCCCATGTTTATCGCCATTTTAATAGATAATTGGAATGTCGTTAATTTTTATTGATTCAATATCCACCTGATATTACCAAATCGGTCAGGTCTTTGAATGTCTTTCATATTGGTTAAATTGGTTGAACAGTACGACCCGAGAGACGCTGTGCATCAGCCTAGTGATTCATAAAGCAACAACATGTTTGACTTGCTTGCCAAATGGTCAGTTACCACAGCTGCATCAAAAAGAAAAATGCAAGGAGGGAAGACTCCATGGGGAGCATTAATAATAATTACTATGGTAGACGGAGCAAATAGTTAATCTGAAGTTGTCATATTCGGTTGATAATATGTGCAATTGAACAAATGCAACAGCTTTAACACACTATATTCAATTGCTCGAAACACAGAACAAAAAGGCAACACCTGCCAATATATGATGGAAAATCGATTTTTTTAAGCAACAGAACATAAACATTTACGTTACAATCATAAACTTCATATGAAGATGTTTTGGAGAATTTTCTTCAAAGCCTAAATCAGTTTCTATGTGACTGTTTTTTGACCTTTATGATTAGTAAACCTGGAAGTTTAGCCGGCTCGAGGTGATGTAATGCTTTCGCATAACTTTTAAACAGGTGACACACAACACCACAAAGGAGGCTTGGTACAGCGTACAGCTGTTTAAAAACGGGCCAAAGTTTACCGGCTAAAATTACAGCTTTAAATCAGTTTATCAATGTTTTCACCAAAGTTCGGAAGTGTTCACTTTCGAGCCACGAACTTGGGCCCTCTTCGGTTCGCGTTTAGAATTGAGAGTCTGTAGCTTTTGGCTCTGATACGTGCATGTTTAAACTTAAGTTTTGGAGATTTTGTGAGTAAAGCCACCTTGATTATATGCCAAATTTGATAAACACAAATGTATTCTTTTTAAACCTGAAGTAAAAATACAAAAGGAATTTCATCTTTTATGGGAAAATTATACCATATCTTAATTCCCATTTATTAAATGCATCAAATCAATTGAATTCCAACTTTCCACTAACCATTTCCATTTTCCAGTCTCATCACTGACGATAATGTGATTATAAAAGCATTTATTTGCAATAAGCTATCGATTTAAATTATGACTTTTGTGCACAATCTTTTGCAGCCATGACTTGGCTGGCGACTGTTCAACAACCTGTCTTATTCATATGGACTTGGCTTGGATCCAAGCAATTTCATCTATGCCTCAGATCAATTTTAAACTCCCCACATGTTCGCCTAAAATATTTGCAGCCGCCACTTTCACTTGGCATCATTTACAATGAAGTCATATATCAGCCTTCAAATAATTAGGCCGTTAATTAAAACAATTGCCTTCACTTCTAAGTGAAGTCATATGCAAGGGGTGAAATTCACCTAATTATGGCACCCAACAATGGCCAGTTATGTCACGCTGTCTTGTCTCCGACAAGATATATGGAAAATATACTTGCAGTTCAGCTAGGGAACTTTTCTTCGCTCCTCTCATAAAAGTTACGCACGCGTCGCTTGTATTTTTCGGTGCATGTAATATGAATGCTCAGCTACTGGTATCACTGCAACAACAATAGCGTGTCGCTTACCAAATGTGGCATTTTGTTTGAACCTGCCCTCCCCCTTCTTCCTACTCGTTTTAATAATCATCACAAAAAAAAAAAAAACTGTCTCATGTGTTGACATTTTTCTTTAAAACTTTATTTGGCCAACGGCGTCGTGTTGTTGCCAAAAATGCGTGTAATAACTGAAAAATATTCACACAGTTTACACCTCAGCGGCTGTTTTGCTCATGCAATGTTTTTGGTTTAATTTAGCCCAGTTTTTCGGTAGTTGTTTGTTATGAAGTAATGCAAGACATGGCTTGGAATTTCCTTGCATTGCTTGGCGACGTTTATGAATAATATTTCTTATAGTTTTATTGTTTTTTTGATTTGCTTATTTTGTTCAACCTTAAATGGTGACTGATGACCCTTTCCGGTAATTCTCTGAAAACGAAAATAATTGCAAGCAACAACAAAGTACAAGCACAGCGACTTTGCGTTCCAACCGATGAAGATTTAAAAAAGTACATTTTTATGAGTTAGTAGTGTGTGATCTTTGATCGTACGGCCACACAAAGAAGTAAACAACATGCGGTATCGGGCCAAAGCAGATACAACAAATTTGACAACCCATCACATAAGACACTGTCACCGAAATAATAGTACGACAATGAGTGTGTCTTTGAGTTGACTGCATATTTTGGGTGTCTGTCACAACGCATACTCATTTTAAGCGAGAGGACTCGTAGTCAAGAAAACATCACTCTTACAGATCTCTGAACTGTTCAAAGTTATAATATGCTCTACAAGGGCATTTACAAGGGCATCAAACGAAAGCTTTTTCATAGTCGGCTTATAGCTGTATACCTTGCAGCTACGATTACCCACCCACTTGCCCTGAGCACGGCGAGACCCTATAGCTGCTGATTCATCACCGTTTTCACGTTACAAAAATTGAAAATAAACTTTTCCTGCCTGCAAGTATAAGAAGTTTTTGTCCAATACATGTAAAACATCTATCTCTTACCATCTCTAAATCTGTTTGTTCATAAGGATGGGCAGAAGGATAGACAGACAGACGGACATGAGTATATCGACTCGTCTGTTGATGCTCATCAAGAATATACATATATACTTGATAGGGTCGGAGATGCTTCCTTCTGCCTGTTACATACTTTTGTACAAACTTAATATACTCTGTGTACCTTTTACCTAGGGCAAAACTAGCGCTGTGACTGCCTTTCCAGCGAACGGCGAGTCTCGCGTCTTCGTACAGGGCCATTATCAGCTTTATAATACCCTCCGGTATACCGCATCTATGGAGAAAGCTCCATATAGCCTCCCTCTTAATGGTATCGAATGCCCGCTCAAAATCCACAAATAGTAGATAGAGTGGAGACCTCCATTCTGTAGACTGCTCCACTATTACGCGCAGGGTGTTAATGTGGTCGACACAGGATCGGTTGGGCCTGAATCCATTTTGCTCTCGTCTGAGCAGACCATTTAGCACAAGATTTTTTGGATAGAATTGGGGAGAGTGATGCCTCTCCAGTTTCTACATTTGCTTAGATCACGTTTTTTTTGAATGGTGATAATGACTCCTTCCTTCCACTTCGGGGGGATGGTTGCAGATACCCAGGCGCTTTGAATAATGGGGTGCGGAGTCCTCGACATGGTGATGAAGCCAGCTTTCAGTAGTTCAGCTTGAAGCTCGTCCGTTCCTGCAGCTTTGTTGTTCTTAAGCTTGGCTATGGCTAGACTAATTTCAGTTGCGGTGGGTGGATCTGTGCGAATGTTTCTGTTCGGGTTTCTTCTTTGCGTGGTGGTGTTGTGGACTGCGATTCGGTCGTCTTTAAAGAATTCTCTCCAACGGGAGAGCTGGTCATCCATTCCATCTTGGGCCCTGATTGGCGGTATGTTGGCTTTTGTGATGGCTTTGTATAAGCCACGAAGGTTGCCACTCCTCGCACATTGTGACCTTTGTTAGAAAGCTATGCCAGCTAAGCTTCTTTCCATAATGTTAATCTTAATATTTGAAATTTCCTTTTACCCCATAAAATTCTCAGATTCAAATTTGTATTTTTCCATTAACTTTTATCGTTACACTGTTAAATTGAAACATATGGCTGCTTAATGCAGTTTTTTCCCCAAATTGTGTTTTTTTTTTTTGGCATACCATTTTCATAAAAGAAAAGTCGAGTCAACCAAGCGGCATACGTTTTCCCCACAAATGATTTGTTGGTTTTTATGTAATTTGCTTGTGTGATATTGTTTTGAAGCTGATTACAACACTTGAGTTGCTTCTCCGTTTTGTTAATTAGACAACAAGGTAACATTTTGAGTGAACTTTCAAATTTATATTTTCAGTCAAGGTGCCGCCCAACTCATTTGGCTAATATTATTCAAGACAGTTTATAAATCGATATTGGTTTTTGGCACCGGTTTTGTCCATAAATGTTCTAAATTTATTTGCTAATTTGGCCATGGGATCCCCCGCAAATGGGCAATTAAATGTCATCAGAAATTAAAAAGCAGTCTTCCGCCTGTCTAGGAAAAGCACTTGACCGGCTCTTGGACAGCAAATTGTAGCGCGCCCCGGCTGATAAACATTTCGGAAAAATTGTGTAAACTAGCCAAAGGCCACAAAACAATCACAGCATTGGGTGAAAAGTGGGGGAAACATGGACAAGAAATGCAAATGAAAATGCTAAGGTAATTCAAATGAAAGCAAAACGTGGGCAGGGAAAATGTTGCAACCGCACGGGCTGGATGGACGCTGTCGCGTAATTGTGAAATTTGCCTAGAGGGGATAAGCAAGTGGCCGGGCAACCGGTCGGTCAGTTGCTTTCTGCAATTGCCGGCCAATAATTTTCGAAGCATACAATTTTTTAATTGAATCCAATGGAAAAGTGCACCCAGGAAGCGAATTTGCAAATGAGGAAAGTCCAAGCAGCAACATTGAACTTGAAATGCCCCCGCTGTTGCCAAACTGCTGGCCAACAGCAAAAGCAAAAGTCACTGCGTAAAAGTTGTGCAACTTGTTTACACAGTCTGTCCAATGTGTTGCAACACTTGGTGTCCGATTATATTGGTAATGCTGTTGATCCTGTTTCTTTTGGTCAAGGCGCACTTAAACGATAGTGGTTGTTGTTCAGTAATTGGGTTAAAATGCTTTTAAGGGAAAAGTACCGTGTCATGTCCGCTACCAACTGACCAATAGTTGCCAGCTAGCTATCTTCCCAGAGTCGAGAGTCGTTTAAATTCAAGAGTTTTGTCATGAAAGTGGAACGAACGTGTGTGCTTGTGGCCGTCACTCTTGCTTTCTATCATTTAAACATCTTATTATATCAATTATCCAATTGCTAATAAAGTCCACGTACGATCTCAAGCTGACCCGTCGGATCATTGAAATGTGAAATGAGAAACGCGAAACTCGCGCTGAAATCATTTCAAAGTCAATGACACAGGCGAAGGCGGTGGCAACGGAACTGTCTACCTACCTACCCACCTCTGGTGGCCAGTGCATGGTTTATTTTTTGGCAGACAATTTACTTTTTCTTTTCGCCAGGCCCGCCCTCTCCATTAATCTCTCTTTCCCCACTAGACAAGAGAGCAATCTAGTTTCAACTGGTGCCATTTTCCGCAAACTCCATGCCATGGTGTGACTTATGGGTTTTTAAATGCTGGACGCTCGACAGTCATTCCAAATCAATTTGGCCCCTGAAATAGCTATTATGCATGAGTTGTCCATTTCCCAGCACCGCAGAAAGTTGACAAACTGAAATTATTATGTAAAATGTGCAAATGTTTACCATTTAGCCTGGTCTGTGATAATTAGTCAACTTGAACTTCATCGTTGTGGAAGTTTCATTTGGGTGTTAGGGCTTGTAATGACTGTAATTCGTTTTTGCATTAGGTAATAGGCATCGTACAAATTTGGGGAAGTTATTAGCATAAGCGACTTGGTAAGTGGATTTAGTTGATACCTCACTACAGGTTTTCACTTTATGCCAATTGGAAAGGATTTAGCATTTTCCAAATCTGATTGGAAGACTTGGGGCAAGAGTTTATTTCATCGACAGCAGTTGGTCTTGGAATGACTGGCAATGTTTGACGGAAGTCGACAGTTAATTCATTGCGCCTCCAAAATATCTCGAGTCGTTGCGCAGATCATTTAATATTCGGTCAAGTGCTTTCAATACGCGTTTGTTCGCCATTGTGCATTCGTCCCTAAAGATTGTTTTAGACACTGTTTATACTTTGGCCATGGCCGAGTGTTTTGCAGTGTTGCATATCAGTTGTAATGAATCCAATTCTCAATTAAATGCGTCATTTGAATTTAATTTGAATATAAACTTTGTCAGACATTTTTACAAATAAACCAATTATTCGCAGACTTCTCACGGTACACCGAAGGAGTGTCTAGGGACGACCACAGCAGCTCCTTGGGTACCGACCAGTCTTCTTCTCAGGCAAAGCGGCGACATTTGGACAAGGCCGACAAGCTGATCAAAATTGAGGAGAAGAAGTTGGCAGTTATGAGGAGAATGTTAGAGCAGTCCGCTAATTTCGACAAAAATGTTCTAGAGCTATTGGAGAAC
The DNA here is from genome assembly GCA_018904265.1 of Lordiphosa collinella. Lineage (NCBI taxonomy): Eukaryota > Metazoa > Arthropoda > Insecta > Diptera > Drosophilidae > Lordiphosa > Lordiphosa collinella. The sequence goes on along the minus strand of JAEIFV010000105.1, from coordinate 390,278 downwards.
AGCAACAATTAGAAAATAAAATAATTATATTGAAAAATCAATACTCACTAATCTATCTGTTAACGGTAACGCTCTCACTTATAGCTATTCCTCTATTGCTTGCATTTGATAGCCGTTAGGCAATTCGCTCTTTCACAACTTCTTATATTAGAGAGCAAAAGCGAGAGAGCGCTTGTGTCAAACAAAACTAAGAAGCAGAACTCAAAAAATTCGCGTGCGCAGATGCTACAAACTAATATTTAAGATCCGAGCAAAGAGGGCGAGTGTGGATACCTTGTTAAGAATACCTTGGCCTGCTCTTTGCAAAGTCAGTCTGTAATTTGACCTTTAAGAAGTCAGTTGCTACTCTAACTCGACAGACACTTGGTCCTAACTCACATATAGTGCATACGCATTGCTAGTTGCTAATTGGAAGTTGTTAAAGACATTCGGTCGTTTAGTTAACCAGCAGGCATTTGGCCTCGACTCCACACGCTTGTTCTTTTTATTGGGCAACTCTTTGCAAAGTGAACTAACATAAGGTTTGTTAGTGAAACCTAGTGACACATGTAATCCGAACCCATTACATGTTAACATTACCCCGAAATTCTTCGCCACTTTATTAGGAACTAAAGTGGTATAATTCTCATAAATATAGCTAGTAAATTTATCGAAAATGCGACTTTCAACATTAACCACCATGAATTAGGGGTAATCTTTGAACCTTTAGATCGGCACAACACCTTAGACTATACATGAAAAGTCAGTCGTACGGCAGGAGATTTTGGGACAGCCATATAAATCGAATAAAGTTGGTTTATTGTTAGGGTTTGTTTAGCTACAATAATAAAAAACTATAAAAACCTAAAATAGGTTAAGTTATGCTGTGATGGCTGAGAGCAACAAGTCTATCTCTCCTCGACATTCCCTGTTTATCCGTAACAATCTTGATGGGTTTCCTGATTTCTAATCCATCGTGTGAACAGAATAAAATTTAAAGTGCGACGAAGACCATAGGAGAGGCACACACATACACAAGGGCATCTGTCTGTTAAGGCCGTCTCATCTTTTTTTTTGCACGCTTGCTGCTTTGGAATTCCCAAATATTTTAAGCGTCGCAGGCATGGGAAGGCATTGGTTTTGAGCTCACAGTCAGACATTGATTACTGATGATTGAGGTTGGTCCTTCATGAAACAGCTGTATGATTGACCAGTCTCCCTTGTGGTATTGTGTGTCTCTGTTTTAAGTTATGCGTTAGTATAACGTGACGTCGAGCCGGCTATAAACTGCAGGTTTAAAGATATTAACCAATTATTTACGTTGATGTTTCAGTAAACTACAAAGCCCATGTTGTAAACCAACTTGTAAATCGAATTATTGGGTCAAACCCTTTGTAAATCTTTGAACCGTTCCTTACTTTCAATCGGTGTGCATCCCTGTTTACAAGACCATTTTATTTTGGTACTTTGAAACCACTTTCAACTCTACGTTTATTTTTTCAATTATGTAACTGCGAATAAAAATTCGACTACTTCTCACGGACCTCTCTACATTTTCCTTTGCAAAAATCTATTTGTTTATCAAGTTGCATATTGTTATTATAAAGGATTTATCTTGCTACATTCAGCAATTGCATTCCCAATGTCACCTACCTTCCCACCAACCACTGAATCTAATGCAGATTTCATACCTTCACTGTGCAAACTGCATAAATGAGAGAGCTCTCCAACATTTCAATTGCAAATACTTCGCACACAAAATGGAGCACGTATATCTGCTATCCATCTACACCAGCCACAGCCAGGTCAGCGTGCAGGCTTAGTTATTTCGCGTTGTAACGCGATGCCATGTCGCTGACTGTTGTGGCTACTGCCAATGATGATGATGATAAATAACTTTTAAGACCAGGCAGTTTTAGCTGCAGCTTAGCGCCCACAACAGATATGGAGGACACTGGCAATCCGCGCTACAAAACAAACGCGAACGCACGTACTTTGGATTTCTAACGATTTTTAAACTTCATTTTCATATTGACAAACAGAGTTTGGTGGTCATGGCGCTGCGCTGGAGGAGCTATTGTTGACATTTCGTAATGTATTGGAGCAGGAGATAATGGTCAGTGATGTAGGGTTGCATAATTTCAAACTGAACGACATTTGGCATAGAATCGACCTTGCTCTCGTTCAAGCACCAAGAAACTGGTTTAGTTAGCTTCTAGTTAATTTGATAGATTTAGTACTTACCACATGCCAATGGCAATAGCCAGCAGCAGCTGGATCTGTTGACTGGATTCCACATGGTAAATTTCCTGTTTTCAGATTTCTTGTGGGTGATCTGTTCAAGATTAAAGTGTTGTTGAATTAATTTATTATCCATTGTCTTGACCAAAGAGCCAAAAGAAAGCAAACCCATAAAAAAAAGAGATCAAAACAAGGCGACGAATATAAAGTTCTATTTCGGGGCAGGGCATAAATTAGTGGACAGAAAAAAAGAGAATGCTTTAGGTGTCGAACAACATGGATAATAAAGGCTAAAGTAACATGTTCTCGATGACATTTGAAAGTGTTATGGTCAGCAATAAAGTGAAATCTTCCATAAAGAGCAAAGCATTCTTCAACATTGAACTTAATAAGTTAAGTTGTGCCTTAATTTGCATAAAAATGCTTTACAAGAATCTGTTTCTATGTGTTTTTTTTGCAATGTCAACACCCAAATATCGGAATAGCTTTTTACAAAAATTCATCTAGAAATCTAAAAAACTGGATAGGGTCATTTGTATGATAATAAACGACAGGTCAGAGCTTTTAGACTCTGTTCTAGTTTAAAAACTGCTCATAAATTGTATTCACTTTTATTGTTTTATTTTACACCGTATGCAAATTTTAGTAAGAATATTGTTTATTTTTTTTGTTAATGGAAAAACTTTCACAAGATTGCTTTGTTTTGAGTCGTTGGATTATTATTTTTGGTTATAGTTATAATTCTGCTTTATGGCTTTTGGCACAGCTGCGCACAAGCAGCAGCTCAATTTCGAATGACAAAAGTGTCGTTTGTTTGTTTATTTCACGATATGTAACTGCAAATTGCTATAATCTAACCGAAAGCGGCTTTAACCGTTGCCGCTGTCTTCGCTGCTTCCGCGCAAAAATTTGTTCACCGCGCACGCGCAACGTTCCAATTGAAACTGAGCCGCTGTCGCCGCATGTTTGTTTATTTGAACGAGTGCACTGCTTGGCCAGTTATATGAACTGCTTGCCGGCTCTCTCTTTCTCTCTCTTTGTGGCTCAGCTGTTGCTATTTAACGTGGTGTGGGGAAGCTAACCAAGTTTGCTGGTGTTGCCTTAGGTCAGGTCTATTTGGATTGCTTTTTGTCTTCTTCTGTTTTGGTTTTGCTATTGTTGTTGTCTCTTGGGGGGCTTGTAATGAAGCCATCAACTGACAATTACCTCGTTGGGCTTCTTATTAAGTTTAAATTGATGGCGCATGACAAGATCTTGCCCCCATGATGGTTCTTATTTGTCTTACTTTCACTGTTTCACTGTTCAGTATATTTCACCTTTGCGCTTTCTATTGCCAAAAAAAAAAAAAAACAAATCACAAAATTATGTCTGCTCATCTCACATAATTATTTAACACGCAAACATATTGGGTTTAATGGCTTCCGCTTCCACCACCCTCATAAAATGTTAGTACATGGGCTACCTTTAATATTGAGCCATGATTTTTATTGTTTTTCAATATATTCTTCATCAAAATCAGTTGACTTTCGCATGCTTTTAACATATATAGAATTGGGTAGAGCTCCAAAAAGAACTTGCCATTTGTTTGCCAGACTTCGATATACCCGTGACACAGAGGAAGAAGTGTTTCAGCGCCTTCCTTTGTGTTAATAAACAGGGCATTTTTACTAACGATAACTTAGATATATAAAAATTTTTAGCAGACAGCGCATGCTAGCCCCAAATATATGACTAAAGTTTAGTATGACTTATGCATCGTTCTCTGTTATTTTCAATATCCATTTTATCCTTTTGATGATTTTCAGCACCGTTTGTGTATGAAACGTCTAAAAGTATTCAACGTTTTGTATATTATAATATCATTTTTATACCCCTGCTAAGGGTATTATAATTTTGCCCAGAAGGTTGCAACGCATAGAAATAAAAATGTCCGACCCCTTAAACTATATATATTCTTGATCAGGGCGACGAGCTGAGTTGATTTAGCCCTTTCCGTCTGCCTGTTTCTACGAAAACTAGTCTCTCAGCTTTGAAGCTATCGAGCTGAAATTTTGCACAGATTCATCTTTCTACTGCACGCTGGTAATATGTCGGAACCGACCGGATCGGATGACTATATCTTATAGCTCCCATAGGAACGATCGGTCGAAAAACTAGTTTTATTAAGATAACTTTTTGGAATGCAATGTAAACGTCTCAAAACCTTGTATTTATTGGTTTTCTATGATTTTTCATAATTTTACTGTTTGGTGAAAATCGGCCCCTATACAAAAGATAGGTCTAAAAAATTTTCTTAGTGAGAAAGACTTTTATGTTTTTAATCGGGTGACAAAAAAACAAAAACAAAACAAAAAAAAATGTTTTTCAATGTTACATTTAATTAATTTGGACATCAATATAGATATATGCTTTTAAACAAATTTTGCAAAATTTGATCAAAATCGTTAGGCCAAAACGTGCATTTGCAAGGGTAGTAGGAAGTTAGCTTAGCCTTCTCCGTTTTATATCCTTTTGATGATTTCCAGCATTAAATGGATTAAAATATCCAAGAGAGGACTTTAACTAAGAGAGGACCCATTCCTAATAGATACCAAAGTCATCCAATGAATCAACAACAATCCCTTTTTAACTCTGTACCAGAAGTACACAGAGTATATTAAGTTGATGCAAAAGTCTGTAACTGCCAGGAGGATGCATCTCCTACCCCATAAAGTGTATATATTCTTGATCAGCATCAACAGCCGAGTCGATCTAGCCATGTATAGGACAAAAACTTCTTATACTTGCAGGCAAAACAAGTTTATTTTTAATTTTTGACACGCCCCCTCCCGCCCCCGCAAATTGGAAAAAAAACGTCATATCACCGGCAGTTTTATAGATAGAAGGTTCGTAAACATATTTAGTAATCGGGATTCTTTATCGATCCGCCAAAGGAATCGTAAAGATCGGATGAAAGATATTCGAGTTATAAGGAAAACAATTATGGGCAGCGCCGGTCGCAAACGTGATGGGTAGCACTTCACAGGTACAGGGTATGTTATAGTCGGGCTTGACCGACTTTCTTACTTCTTTAATTTATATTCCGAAGGTGGGATTATTCTTACAGGGGGCCGGTTGATAGGGGTGCACTGCACCGGTTTGCACGTTCGTGGTTACGCCGCTTTACACAGACACAGGTGGTACTCAACTGTGATGCGCTATCATATAACAAACCTCTACTGGAGCATCCAAAGCAGAAGATACGCAAATAGTTCAGATTTTGAGCGCTGTCCCAGAATTCTCTTCCAACCGAAATTGTCGGCTTCGGTTGGTTTCAAACCTCTCGTATTTTGTGAGGAGATTTTAGCAAACTAACCAATACATAAAAGCACTGGTTTTGTAGTAGGACCATAATCTTATACACGCACATTTTATTTAGACTTTCAAAGAAAACGAAATCTCTCGAATTTCTGGGACACCGATGGATTTCTCGAGCTATTTGCAAACCAACCAAAGCCAAAATCTCTAGAGCTTTCTAGGACACCACCGATAAAGACCATTTCCTCAATTCCGCCCTCAAATTCAAGCAAACTTACGTCTCATGGGCTATTTACACTAGGAGTGCGTTATGCGTTAATAGCTAACTGTTAGCTTTTTTCCCCATACAAAAAAGCCAAATGTTGGCTATTAACGCATAACGCAGTCCTACTGTAAATGTTGTATTACTAATATGTTAAGAATTTTTTTTTAAATAATACAATTATTTGCAAAAACCATGGTGTAATTATATAAGGTGAGGTCATTGAAGTAGGCTGCTTCTTTTTTGGGTACCAGTTGTATGGTGAATAACACTCAGTAGCAAAGCGGATTTCAATGTGGAAGGTTGACTCCACGCATGATTTTTGTTTGAATTTTTAAGTTTGTGATTTTTGTGAAGTTGCCTCGTAATGCCTTGGTGTGGTGTTTGTCGAAACAAAAAAAAATTAATTAATTCGGGTACCAGCAGACCCAGAAAGGAGACGACTATGGGAGCATGCGGTTAATGTTACTTTTGTTGGGGAAGACTGCAGAATATGCGAGTTGCACTTCGAGGCTAGCGACTGGAAGTTAACAACAAGTAGAAACAAGGCACCAAAGCGGCGTTTGCTTATGCCAAATGAATTACCAAACAAGTAAGGGAGCTGCAGTCGAGTGCCCCGACTACAAAATACCCTGTTCCCTTTATTTCGTGTGTTTTTTCTTTACATACACACACACTCACACATACACACACCCACTACCACCATACACACTCAACATACACACAAACGCATGGCATGCAGCCGCGCGCGATAACTGACAATGCAAGCCCCCCCCCCCTCCTTCCTTTCCCACAAGCAAAATTGATCGTATGTAACTCGGTGTTTATTGTCCGATTAGATCTTTCAGATAGATATTGGGCTTTACTGATATACTTAAGTTGGAAGGTCTATCTAAAAATTGTGGCCGAGTTTTTGCGCTCAAAGGGGGAGGGGAGGGAATTTTCCAAATCTGAAACAAACTCGTTTTGAATCGGGTATACACTATACAAAAAGGGCTCATTATAGTCCGGAACGGTTCATACGAAGACGGAGGGCTAATCGACTATATCAGAAATATCTATAGGTCAAATGCTTCTACCTGTACAACTTGCACAACTTCTACCCCATTTTCAATGGGAACAGGGTATAAAAAAAATGGCATGTAATGAAATCCTATTAAATGATGAATATGCAGATGACGGCTTAGATGGGTGTCATATATATATAAGTTCATGTTCTCAAACAGAGTACGTAATAAATTGAACTAACATAAAATATTTTTGTACTTTGCATTAATGTTTGTGTTGTACACATCAATTTTTTAGGCCAGGGATAATAAAAGCTGGTGTTCTATTAGAAAACCTTAGAACGAAAAAGAAATCCTGGATCTTAAAAAAAATCGATTCTTCGCTTCTTTAAGAATTAGGTAGCATGACCGAGAAGATGGAAATACTTATGGGATCAGTTGGGTAGATTTTCACTTATAACCAGTTGCAAAAATTGAAAAGCTCTGGAAAGCGCACTAATTGGAAAAGGCCAGACATTTCGGATGCTATTTGTCTTCATAATTCCAGACCACGGGCGTACCGTCATTTGTATAAAAAAGGATATCCCTTTCCTAGTCTCTCAACATTGCAGCGGTGGTTGCGAAAAATACCAATAGAGACAGGAACGCTGGACTTTGTGATTGAGCTCATGGAGAAACGCTTGGAGCTAAGTGAAGACTATAAAGTGTGCGTACTGGCTTTCGACGAAATGAAAGTGGCTTCTAGCTATGAGTATAATCCATCTAAGGATGCTGTATTGGACACGAGCAACTATGTATAAGTGGCAATGGCCCGCATGCAAGCTTTACCGTGCTGGATATACTGTAGTAGCAATTGTCAGCGATTTGGGTCCAACAAATCAAAAACTATGGAAGCAGCTTGGTATAACAGACAGTAAGTTTGTTACCAATAAGAAATTATAAATTATTATTTATTTATTATTACGTATTTCAGACAAGTCATGGTTTGAAAACCCCGCGAATAGCGAAACAAAAATTTTCGTTTTTGCTGATGTGCCCCATTTAATAAAATTAGTTCGAAACCATTTTGTGGATTCTGGATTAGTTATTAACGAAAACCTAATTACATCGCAGACTGTGAAACAAGTTGTTTCATTTAAAGTGACGAATGACCACCTAAACGTTCGTTCTACTGGAAGACAAAAAGTGAAGCTAGCAACACAGATGTGTTCAAACAGATCAGCAAGTGCAATACGTCGCTATTACACTCTCGGATTCGATATTTATAATGCATGTGATACAGCTGACTTTTTTTAAGCAATGACCCTGTTCCCTTGATTTCGTGTGTTTGATGTATTCAATACCAAACTGTCCACAGCTAGAACTATGGTGGCGGCCACACAACCTTTCGGATGCGCAGAAAGATATTCTGACGAATATTTACATAATAATGAGTCAGAAAATACTGCCCGATTCCCAAAAATGTGCTCCTTTCCAAAAAGGCATTCTAGTTTCTAATGCTTCTCATAATGGACTGTATGATTATTTAAGAAAAAAGTATGATATAGAATACATATAAACATCAAGGCTGAACCAAGACATCCTAGAGCACTTTTTTGGGTCGATGAGAGCTAAAGGTGGTCTTTATGATAACCCCAGTCCGCTACATTTTAAGTACAGACTACGAAAATATTTAATGGATTTCTAAAAAGAGGATATGTTTGTGATGTCCTTGTTATTGTGGTAATATATTTATGTTTAGTTTTGGTATGTTTTAAGTAAGCAATCATTATAAATTCTGCTTTTAAAAATATAGCTAAGAATACAGAAATTTTACGCGACGACACGAACGTAGAAGCCAATGACGTGCCTTGGTTAAATCTGCAGTATGATGACTTGCCTAGCGGGAATGAGCCTGCTGTGGACTTTACCACGAAGTCTGATCAGTTCTCGGACCTTGACACGTCTCGTTTTTTCCAGCTGGAGGACTTGACAGAAAACGCATTGGAGTATCTAGCCGACTACATTATACACAAGCTAAATCTTGATGATCTTCAATCCACTGACGCTTCCTTAACATTTGTTGACGAAATTTCCTGCGGAAAGCTTAAGAAGCCATCCTGCCGTATCTTAAACGGTTTGAAAAAATTGAAAATTCTCTTCTATAAAATGCACAAAAAGGCGCTTGAGGGCAAAAATGACCTGCTCACTGCGTTACTGAACGCATCCAAAAATTCTATCGAAGTTTAATGGCACCGACGAATTTTTTGAGAGATTAACAAACCAACCAACGGCAAAATCTTTAGAGATTTCTGTGTCACCCCAATAGCCAATGCTTTCGATTTTGTCTTGCGTTTTTGTTTCAGTGCTTTTGAGAGGAAGTGGCTGGTGCGTCTCTTGTATGCACTGAATCCCAAGTCACGTTTTATATTTCGCGACATGCTGTCCTTGCTGATTTTTATTTGACAAGATAAGATTTTCTGTTTGCGTAGTGGATCTCGACGAATTCGATCTTGCACGGCTTTGATTGCTTGTGGCGTTCGCACAGTGCGCGGACGGCCGGATTTCGCGCGGTCATTTATTCCATCAGTATCCTCAAATAACTTCAGGGTACGATATTCAAAGTTTCGGGTGATTTCCAGTGGGCGCAATATCCGTAAGATTTCATCTTTTTCGTAGGTGAAATGTAGAATGCCACTTGTCAAATAGCCTTCAAGTCGGAGTGGATTCGTTCAATGGTTCTCAAGAAGGAGTGTGTTCAATATATACTTTATGTGGTCGGAGATTACAAACTACTGGGCAAACTTATAATACACTTATCAAGTGTATAACAAGACTTAACCTCCTAGTCAGAGATACGAGTACATGCTTGGCTTAAGAAAAGTCAAAGCCTTATTGAAGCAATTGTCAATAGTGCGAAAAATGTGATTTTGCCCACTTAAAAATGTAAGAACAAATTGTTAAAAAGTTAGCTGGTAAAATTAGTGCTACATGCTCAATGGTCCAATTGCTTGCTACCCTCCCCCCCACTCTCCATTCTTTTGTTACGAATAAAGTCTCACCGTTTTCCCTCTATTTACATAATTGGCAAGTTTTTCAAGTTCAAAACGACTATTCCAGTTTAATTGCATAAATAAATAAATAGTTTTTTTTATCTATAAATTATTAATGAAAATCCATTGTAAGGAATTGAAATATGAGGCAAACGAAAGTGGCGACTTTAGTCGCGTGAGCCAGCGTATGAGGTCGTATTTTAAGCAGCATTGCTACTTAAAATTGTTATGGCTTTTTAAGTGCCCCAATCCTTACACTCCATTGTCTGTTCAATTGACTAGCCCAAGGCAATCGTGAACTGCCCCCCTGCCCTTCTCTCACCATCTTGATTGTTATTGAGAGGGTATATGGGGAACACGTGTCTGCATTTCCAACAGTTTAGATTGTTTAGAAAGTGCCCAAAGCGGCTTGTCCAACTGGCTTTGTGGGTGGGTGGCTGGTTGGCTGACTTGTTCAGTTTGAAAATGTTGATAAAAAGCGATTACTAAATTCAATTTAGTCACAAAGCACTGGCGACACCTTTGTGGGGTTTTCAATTATAATGCCCGACCAAAGAAATATATGTATGTACCATGACTTTTTCTTGTTTTTCCATGTTGCCAACTCGCAGCAAAAAGAGGCAAAATGCAAAAGGCTAAAGGCGTGAAAAAAAACCATCAAAAGAAAATCCATAAAAAGGGAGCATACAAAAGCAGCTTCTCCTGACAGCAAAAACCAAACCAGCGAAACGCGCTTAAATGATTTTGAATTGTGGGCAAACATTGGCGACATGGAAATAGGACTGTGGACACGGACACGGGTCGTCGTTGTCAACATTGTAGCTGCGGTGGCTGCTGGCAAAATGTTGTGGGTGATGCGGTTCCTGGTTGAAGGTGGAGGGGGAAAAAATAGTGCAAGGCAAAGCCAGAGCACAAGTTGCAAAATCACGCACCATGAATGGCGAACGCAATTGAATGGAACTGGTTGCTGGGAGTGATAAGGTGGGATGCTAGTTTGCTGTAGCGCCGCACACTCTCTAAAATCTCTGACTTTGATAGTGTCAATTGATGATAGGATGAGTGTTGAGCTTTAATACTCTTTGGGAATGGTACCTATACTTATAATATTGAGAAGGAACCAGCGCCATGATCAATAAAGCATATTACAGTTGGTATTCAGATTATGGAAATATGTTTGAGTAGAATAATTTAAAAAGTATTTTCTTTCCCAAAAACTTCATGCTTAAGCTTGGTACTTAAAAGCTAAGAATATTCTCGGAGTCCATCTAATTACATTGCTCAGAGAATGCGCTGAGCAAATTTTCAGAGTACTTTCTCAGTGCGTGTAGTTAGACAGCACAAATGCGCTCTGAGAATAAGCATGGCTCTGCCAACTCGTTTAGAAATTATGAAAATTGTTTGATAATTGTCAGAGGAATCTACGAGAATTAAACACACAATTAAAAATTAACAAAAATCATTTGGTAAACTTCACGAAGGACGAACCAGTAGCTCTGATCAAAATTAGCCAGTCGCAACCAATTTAATGGAATCTGGCCATTAAAATGCACTTCGATGCTTGCCAGCAACTGCCCCATTTGTAGCGGAGAATCCTTTTCAGGATGCATTTTCACGTGCATGTACTATTCCCAAAAATGTAGGACCACCCATTTACACACCATACGAGCCTCAACCTCTGCAGCCTTCACAGCTTATTATAGTGACGCCTCCTCAGGTTTCCGTTATGCCCACGCTTGTGGTGGATATAACTCGGACCCTAGCTGAACCGGCTAATTCAAACATTCTGATGCGATCATTTTTTGTAACTAAGGCAATAAGAATTAGTTGTGTAGTTCTGTTGCATCTGCCCACAGCATCTTCTTCCTTCGTCGCTACTCAAAATGACCCCATCAAAAAATCCATCCCTTGAATTCCACTTAGTGGAATTTTAATCCCAAAATACTCGATTTAAGACCGTTTCCGTATGTCGTCTCTTGTTGATCGTTGTAGCCATAAGCCAATCCTGACTTACTCTTAGAACAATAATTTTCTTACTGAAGTAGGGATGCAAACCAATCGGGAACAAGAACTGGTTCGGTTCAGTAGTTTATGGAACCACTCGTTAAAGCCGAAAACTGATCTGTAAAATACAGCGTTCGAATTTTCCTTCAAGAAATTTACTAGATATTCCTTTTTCGCGTGAAGGAGGGCCAAAAGAATTCCATTCGACCGCAGAATGCACATCCCCCACATCTGGTGAAAATTTTCCAAACACTTTTGCGAACAAACAGATCTCAGAGATGGTAAGAGATAGATGTTTGACATGTATGGATCATATGTTTCTTATACTTGCAGGCAGATCAAGTTTATTTTAAATTTTGGCCACTTTTACACAATTCTACAAAGTTTTGTCGAAATCGGATGACTATAGCATATAGCTCCCATAGGAACGATCTGTCGAAAAATTAGTTCGAGTGAGGAAAACTTTTTGTTTTTTATGAAAAGTCATTGGCATACACTTATTTTATATACTTTTACACAATTCTACAAAGTTTTATCAAAATCGGATGACTATAGCATATAGCTGCAGTATGAATGATCGGTCGAAAAAGAAGTTCTTGTGAGAAAAACTTTTTTGTTTTAAATGAGATCGCCTCCAAATTTCGTAATTAACAGTGTATTATGCTTTTCCAAGGTTTCACCAAGTTTGGTCGAAATCAGACATCTATATAGTAATAGATCCCATTGAAAAGTAAGGTCCAAAAATAGTCTTAGTTTGAAAAACTTTTTTGTTTCAATAGAAGCTGCAAGGGTTAACTTTCCCCTATTTTTTTTTTTACATTTCATTTCTCCCATGTCTGTAATATATTTTCTTACAGTCTTGTCACACACAACATCGACCATCCTTAAAACGTTTTATAATGTAAAACAATAAAATCTAGCAATGTAAATGACATATCAAGACTGGTTACTCTAAACGTGGCAACGGCTTTGAATATAGAAAGTCTTGGTTCCCTAACCCAATCAATATTTAATAACGCCACCCTCTGACTAGAATCTTATCATTTTATAGAGTATCAAACTTTCGCTATCATTCAAGTTTTACCTATCTTTAAAATGTTTTGTATTCACCCTGCTTTCCATTGCCTGCATTTAACAAGTCACCAGGCCACGACATCAGAACTGTATATTCCAGGCAAAATCAATTGGCATTTCAAATTGCATGCCTTTGAGTTTCGTTGCGTTTCCATTCGTTTGAGTTTTTTTTTTTTTTTTATAATTGAAAAGTGGCCAACCAACGCCGTGGGGGGTAGGTGCTAAATGCTTAACAAACTCTCCAGTTTTTGTTGTTTACAGGTTGAGAGGAGGAGGAGTACTGAAATGGCCAGGCTATTTATGTTTTGGTCTTACGCTTAAGGCAAATAGAGCCATACAATTAATGCAGCTGGCGATGCATCATCATCCATTTAGGCGTCTGTGATTTGCCCAAATGTGTGCTAAAACCAAAAACCATGCACTTCCCCCAAAGTCCATTAAAAATCTAATTTGCAGCAACTCAGCATTGTGTGTGTGGCTCAGTTGAGTTTGTTGCTGCAGTTTGTTTGCTGCATAAATAATTTTGGGGTAAATTAATTTATTCGTTGACATGTGTCCTGCGTTTATTTCAAATTGCATTGTCATATTATGCAAATGCAACGTCCTCCAACCGAGATTCTACCCTGTCGTCATTTTTCAGCTGCTGTGATTTGTTTGTTTATCCAAACGAGTTATTTACACTTAATTTGGCAATGCTTGTAATGATATAGGATGTTAGTGGGCAGTGGTGTGGACTTTTATACAAACTCCGTCTGATGTAAAAATAACACTTCATTTCCAGAAAGCGGCAATGCTCAATGACAACTGAAAATTTGAAAATTATAAGTTGTTAACTTAATTGTTTTGCCTGAAGAAGCATTAGAGCGATTTTCTAAAAAAAAAAAGGTAATTGGTACTCGACATCTGATAAAGATACCTATGGTTTACAGGGGTTATAAAATAACGGTCAAGTATGTACTCAGCCTTAGTACGTTCCAGGCTTAAATATGCTTCGCTCATCTGGAATCCTTCCGCTGCCGTTCACATAAATAGCCTTGAGCGTCTGCAGAGCTTGCGCTTGCCTATTTAAATTTTTCAGAAGCGTTGCCACCGTATTTGAGTAGATGGCGGCGCCTATTGCTTATTTCTGCCCTTAAGTCTTGCATTTTGAAAAAGTCGCCAAGGATATAAGGGTCCTAAATTTTAGGACACATTATTTCTTAAAGCTTCACGACCTGAAATTGAGTTAAAAACAAGAAAGAGTAAAGAAGTAAAGAAAGTCGGTCAAGCCCGACTATAGCATACTATGTACCTTTGAAGTGCTGCCCATAATTATTTGTTTTCCTTATAACTCGACTATCGTTCATCCGATCTTTACCATTCCTTTGGAGGATCGATAAGAGAGAGGGGTTAATACCAACAACACCAACCCACCAGCCCACCCCACTCCATTTATTGTGAATTTTAATTTTTCAATTTTACTTACCTTTACTGCAATTCGAACTCGGGACCACGAAAGACTGCCTTCAAAGACACCACCGCTTAGACACAGCACCACATCTAGGATGCCTTGAGCATGCTCCAAATTTATATTATAAACTGACGGAAGCGCTCTTCCCTCTATTGTTTCCCCCACACAACCCTTTCCCCAAAAAATCAACTATAACGTGAGAGCGGACGCATCGCTATTCTCTCAAATGTGCTTGCTCTCCTCTCTCAGTTTTTTTTCCTCACTCCCGTCGCCTAAAATCACCAAACAGAACGAAATTCGATTTCAAGCGCGAAAATCTTAAAAATTCAAGAATGAATAACATTTTTTCAAGAGCGTTCGTACTTAAATTATTCACCCTACTTTTTTCTGGGTGTAATGATATGATTTCCTGCTATAATTTGCAAGCTGACTCGGAAGCATTTAACTCATGGTGTCAAGATAATCTTCTAAACCTTAACAGTCTGAAGTGTAAGGTTATGACATTTTACAGAAGCTTACCACAATTAGTTTGTCTTCTCTTCATGGTTTGAACTGGAATCCTGTGGTCCGTTTACCATCTTACCCTAGTAGACTACTTTTAGTTAATCTTCCTTCCTTATTTAATCTTTATACATAGACTTATTAATGGCGAAATCGACTCATCGGAGTTGGTTAGCCAAATTAATCTTAATGTTCCTTGTTGATTGTCCCGTAACTTTATCCCCTTATGTCACAAACATTGTACTACTAACTATGCCTTGCATGATCCGTTTGCTTAATACAACAAACTCTACTGCTTAATCAATTTGGAACTGTTTCTTCCTACTTTAAAAATATCTTTTTTAACTCATTTGGCCCGTAGTTAACATTATTTTGTACTTTTTCATCCGGTTTTCGTGTCGCACTTAGGCGGCTGCGCCTTTCGGTCGGTTGGGCGGGAGGAGGGCTGCTATTTTACCTGCGGTTCGCTCGTTACAGGCTTCGGCTTGGTATCGCATGGGCCACTTGAACGTACTGTGCATTGTACGTCAACGTCCATACAAAAAAAAAAACGGTCTCGGTCTTCCCTCAACCGATTGTGAGCTTCTTTCGCGGCTGTTGTTGTACACTCAGACTGATCGGCCTGACAGCAACCCAATAATAGACGTCCATGCCAAATCCGTAATCTGCATCATCGTAGCGTCATTTTGCTCCACCGTAGATAATAATATTAATAAATTATATTCATTTTGCTTTCATTTTTAATAAATTTCTTGCTGCTGTCAAAATTAATGAATAACGCAACACTGTGCTAATATAAACACCTATTCTGTGTTATTGCGGCGATAACGATTTCGATGTTGCATTAGACAGATCAATATTGTTTGTTCAACCGGACTCTTTGTTGTATGCTTTTCGTATTGAAAAAATATGTTGACGATTTACTTACGAGCTCTGCTTACAAGCAATAAAGTGTTGGGTCTGCAGTTACATTCACGACATATGCTAATCATTTCCTGCTAAACAATTGGCATTAACTCTAGAGAACAACGATTAAAACAGGACTTAAAAGACACATACAATTTTGATTCTGATTCCCCTTTAAGCAAATAATTCATTTGTTTTCATAAGCGTCCATATTATATCGACCAATTCCAAAAATATTCTCATAACCGCTGCTTAAGCCTGTCTATTTGTTGCCCACTTACTGACCAAGTAACCGACTTTTTACACCATCTCTGCTGGTATAACATACATCTATGGCTTGATCCAACATTCCTCACCCGCTAACAATAAGTTTGCCTCATTACATGCCGTGGAAAATGCAAATGCGAAAATGTGCACGCTTTTCTTTATGAATGAAAAATGTAATTTTACACTTGAATTGCGTGACTTGCTGCAATGGCGCCTTCTCATATTTCACAGCACCCACAAGAGAGTGCCCCAGCTAATTTCAGACTGTGATTTTGCAATCCATCATGTAAATTGAAAAAGCATTGATAGGCAAATTAACTAGCTGATTGTGCAATAGCCTGCCTACAATTGCGGCAGATGACTTAACTCTGTATTACCAAGAATACCCTCCTCATTAGTGGTTAGCGACTCCGGTGGCTCCTTTCACCCTTCATAGCGTTCACTTTAAAAACCGAATGACATTCACTTTGATTGGCCAAATGCAATTGATAGTACGTTAGCCGCGGGATAACCTGCTGTTTAGTTGTGTGCGGCTCATTAAAAGTGTTTCCCGTGCACTTTGTTGGCGGCCGCCACCATCGAAAGTCATTAACAGGTACACACCACACCTGACTCGTTTGCCAGTCCATTAACAGAGAGACTTCTTGCAGCTGCTGCTGCTCGTGATTTGTAAAGTGCAGTGCGATTGATTTGATTTCGTATAAGACATTACCAAAAAAAAAAAAAGAGGGAAAAATATTACACATTCGCCACCAGCCACAGTTGGTTCGCCGCAAATAACATGAAATCCATTTGGCTGCACAGGTTACTGGTTACTACTGACTACCACGCTCGTCATATTTTTTGGCGTTTGAGGCCAGTTGGATCATTTTTACTTGTGCATGTGTGCCGCAAGAGCAACACAACTTTTGGAATGCAACAACTGCAACGGGGAGCTGGTGTAAACCACAGTAAGCTAGTCACTTCGCTTTGCATCTGCTTACTTCAATTAAAAATATAATTGATTTCAGGAGACTGTTAAGTTGTTTTGTATGCTCCCATTTCTGAATAATTCCGAAAGTACAACGTTTCGGAATTGTTTTCAAATTGGGCTTCCCGTTTTAAAATGAATTTGCAATTGCTTAAGCGATTGTGCTCCCCATTGTTGGTATATAACAAAGAAAACAATTCAACACCCGAAAAATTTTATTGACCCCTCGATAAGTCGAATAGATTCATAATTTTTTAATAGAATATTAAGTTTTTGAAATTGAAAAATCAAATAAATGTCCAATCTTGTCCGGACGTTTGACAGGGGAGAAAAATTTTGTCTTGGCGATAGATTTCTTTGGCTATGCTTTTGACTTTGCAACGTCAGCTGCTTTAGTCTTTACAAGTCAGCCGCTGTTGCAATTTGCCTTGGCCGCAGGTGGGTTGTGTGTGGGTGGGGTTAACCGAACAGTGAACAAAACATTAACGAAAACAGTGACCAAATCGGTGACTAAAGATGTAACTAAAACATAGCAAAACATATTGTGTCCGATTTTTTGAAAGAACCAATTCAGGTCAAATAGTATCGGTCAGATAAGAGTGAAAAAACAAGAAAGAAAGTCGGTAACGCCCGACTATAAAATACTCTGTACCTGTGAAGTGTTGCCCATCACCGTTGCGACCGGTGCTGCCCATAATTGTTTGTTTTCCTTAAAACTCGACAACCGTTCATCCGATCTTTACCATTTTCCCTTGGCGGATAAAGTTCCCGATTACTAAATATGTCCAGAAGGAACCTTCTATCTGTAAAACTGTGGGAGCTATGACGTTTTTTCCAATTTTTGGGGTCGGGAGGGGGCGTGGCACAAATTGAAAATAAACTTGATCTGCCTGCAAGTACAAGAAGTTTTTGTCCCATACATGTCAAACCTCTATCTCTTACCATCTCTGAGAACTGTTTGCTCATACGGACAGACGGTCTCTTTTGCACAAACTTATTATACTCTGTATACCTCTGGTACAGAGTAGAACATGAAAGTCGGTCAAGCCTGACTACAATATACTTTGTACCTGTCCAAAGTTTCATAAAGTTTGAAGTGTTGCTCATCGTCCTTAAATTTGTTTGTTTTTCTTATAACTCGACTATCGTTCATCCTATCTTTATCATTCCTTTGGCTGATCAATATTTAGTCCTGATTACTAATTATGTCCCGAAGGTCTTCTATCTATAAAACTGTAAACTTTTTTCAAATTTGATCTGCCTGCAAGAATAAGAAGTTTTTGTCGAACCTCTATCTCTTACCATCTCTGAGATCTGTTTATTCATACGGAAGGACAGACGAACATGGCTATATCGACTCGGCTGTTGATGCTGATCAAGAATTAATAGCAGGGATAAAACCGTTTCAAATCACGTACCGGAACCGATACAATTTGTTTTTGAGAACCGAATATCGTTTACCGTTTACCAGAGAACTGCATGCGATGCTGTTTTTTGACTTTAAGGTATACTTATTGCGGAGTAAGTAAAAAATTACTTACACCGCGAAACACCGCATATAACACATTACCGCAATGATTTAAATACCGTAACACAGCATACTACCGCATCTAAATATCGTAAACACCGCTTTAGTACCGCATTGCTAATATATTTTGTTTTAACGAGTTGTTAATTTGTGTACGTAGCTAAGTGGGTATGTGTAGGAATCAATACACATTTATTTTGAGTTCAAAACCAGGTGAAATTTTTTTTTTTTTAGTATGAGTGGCTTTTTGCGGTGTAGCGAATAGTGGGTGTGCCTGGTGCGCAAGAGGTCCGTTGAATTTTTACTACGGTTTTCTGCCGTTTGGGGCCGGGTTGGAAGTCTTGTCTTTGCTGCTTATTATACCCTTCGTATTATAAAATTATATTTGTAATGCTTAGAAGGAAACATCTCCGACCTCATAAAGTATATATATTCTGATCAGCGTGACGAGCTGAGTTGATTTAGCTCTGTCCGTCCAATGGCTCTCAAGATACCTAAAATGCGACATCTAAATCTGGAGGTACTTATAGTTTTCTTTAATTCAGACAGCCCTTGGTCTCTCTCAAATTGAGCAAAAACTCGTACAATTTCCAATAGCCAGTTTCAATTGGATGGCGAATGTGTCAGATAATGCAGATATTTGAGGCTTACTTAGCTGATACTTGATGTTGTCTTTTCCCATGCAGCTGCTGAGCATCGAATCCTGCCTGACGAATAATAAGGCCATTGGCCGTCAATTTTCAATATTGCACATCGCGTTTTGCCTAGTGAAAGTAGTTTGTGGATATTGTGCTGTGTGGGTTTGGTAATAAGACAGCAGCGTAAAGTTATTACCAAACATGATATCTCTATTCTTTAAATGGATTATTTATGGCGACTGCTGCATCAACATTTGAAAGAAAAGAAATGCATCCACAAAATTGTATAAATTCAAAGTTGGCTTACATCACCATCACGTCTTTTAGGTCGCTGCGGTTAAACATCTTTCACACTTTCGGTAAATGCAGCAACTGGCCAGCCGCATGCTGCAGCATTCCAAGTCAAAGCGCCAGCATTCATTGTTCAATTTTCCAATTGTCGACGATAAAACACACAAAGACTTATCGCCAACTCAATCGAAGCCAGCACTGTCTGTGATCCAAACTAGTTGCATGTTGCCGCGAGTATAATATAACAGCCATAGCCCGAGCTTTTCATTATCGTCTGAGTCGGTTCGTTCAGAAAGCAGCTGTGCCACTTTGTCCAATCAACTTTTGGCCATCTTTCTGTCGGCCATTCGCCAAAATGATTTTCATATCTGGCTTTTCCCATCTTTTGGGTTTGTTTGTTTAATTAGCTTACCATAACCGGACCGTCAAATTTGTAAAAATGTTGGCTAAAAGATGAAAAAATTTTCCACGGGCTCAACCGGGATTTGAACCCGGGACCTCTCGCACCCAAAGCGAGAATCATACCCCTAGACCATTGAGCCGCTTGGATGCAGATGGCCAATTGATGCTTTTGTTAGTCATATTTTTGGTTGCCACGTGCATGCAGATGTAGCAACAAAAAGTATGCCACACAATAAAATCGTTAGTCTATTTTTAAAATTTGCCTGAATTTATGCAAAGGAAAAGTTGATACGTCATTTGACAGACACAGTGGGAACTGACTGTGGCGAACAATTTGTTTCATTTGACATATTTCCATGCCCAATTTTCTTCTGAAACGCAAATACACTATTATCAGTAAATAGAAGTTTATTATTTTCTTAGGCCGTCTTGAAGCGATTGGCGGCAATGCAAAACTGTTGAAATTTTCGGTAATGAACAAATCGATCCATTCGTAGCAATGGGGTGGGCGACTAAATCTCGCCACCGCTAAAATTATTTATTTTTACCACAGGTGTTTGAACCACGTTCTTTAAATAGCCTTAAATTTCGATTGAAACCAAAAATATTACCGTTACTATGCCTCAAAAGTAGTGCGCAAAAAATAATTCGACGTCCTCCGGGGCTAAATACATGACAATCACCGTAAGTCTGCTTTATAAATGTAAAATGGCTTGACACAGCCCCAAAGGGCCAAAGCCGAGCCTCTCTCAATCTCTTGGCTTGTGCGCTTCTAATTTTTGCACAAGAGAAAGGGACCTACAGTTTAACGCCGAATCCGAACGGCAGTTTGAGAAGCTTTTCATGGCTAATTACTACAAAGCTGGCGCCAACAGCAGAGAGGGGTGGCCGGGTGAAAAGTTTATTCAAAGAAAAAACTTTTTTCCATTTGATGTTTCGAGGCGGGATCGAACCCACGACCTCTTGCACAGCGGTCGCGTACACTAGCTGCTGAGCCACCCGGCTTAACAGTTCATATTTTTATGTGATTCCTTTTGGGGATGAAGAGTTAAAGAATGAATGCAATATTCTTTCGCCCAGAGCTCGAAAAATGACAGAGACAAATTAAACAGATTTGCTCAGTTTCTGCTGAGCCCTTGTTTTTGTTTCTCTCGCATTTTCTTTTACTTGGTTCTGGATGAGAAAAACACACGAAGCTGTCTTTCGAGTACGATTGAAGGGGATAATTTCGGTCGGCCCTTAGAAGCTGTTCATAAGCAACTAAGAAAAACGAGCCAAGTGATAGCACAAAGTGTCTGTTTGTTATTGCACTAGGACAGGGGCCGACGAAAAATCTCACAGCAGCGCTGCTTCCTCACACACGGTATAAACTGTTAAAGCTCCGCTGCGTTACGTGTACGCGTCGCAGTCGTTGCTACTGGAAAAGAGAGAAATTTTTGCGCTGCTCTCACACACACCAATGAAATAAATGCGAATGTATTTCTTGCCTGCCTCTGCAATAGAAGCACAGTTTTCTTTCGGAGAATTTACCCAGAAAAGTGTCTAATGGAAACCAATGCACAAAAAGGACTTCGACAAAAGTTAGAGGTGAAATGCCATTCGGATTCCTTTTTAATCGTGTACCAGGGTAACTGTTTTCTTACTGACTCCCTGTACAAACATACTTTTACTTTTATTTATATGTTTAGTTGTATTATTTTTGACTTCGTCATTTGTTTTGGGCTTTTTATCCAAAAATTTACTTAGAATAGTTTTACAAAACTTACCCTAGAGCATCAAAAATGTGATAATGTTTTTATTCATGTGTTTTGTTGTTGTTTCGTAAACTTTTGAAGGTCACCATATCTCTACGGTCGGACCAGGGTGTGGAACCTTCTTAGTCTGCGTCAGTCTAAGTTGTTGACTGACAGTCTTATTATTGCATCTAATTCAGTTGCAGATGTGATAGAGCCGTCTCCAGTTGTCGTAAGGTCCACTTGAACGTACTGTGCATTGTACATCAACGTCCATACAAAGACTTTTCTTGCTTATATTGTATTTACCGAATCTAAAGATTTATTTTTCCTCCAAGAAATAAAGAAAAATACGTTTTGATCTTGAAATTTCCATATTCTCGGTTATCTAGAAATGAGCTTTGACATCCATTTGGCACTTTCCAAAATCATGAAATCGTATTTTATACTTTCGCTAAATCTCTCAGTTCAACATCTGAAGATAAATATTTGAGAATCTTTAGTTTTACCACCTCAATATGATATTTATCTGTGCGACATCTCGTTAAAATGCTTTTAAGGGGTAAACCAATCATAATTCTGCCATCCAAGCATACTCTGCAACTACCCGCCATTAATATTCCGTAGAGCAAATACAAAACCGTCGTGATAATTATGTAAGTTTACCTTAAAATATAATTATTTATTTATACAAATTTAATATGTACAGTACTTTAAAACTTAAAATAAAAATACTTAAACATATTTATGAACAACTAAATATTTATCTCAAAAAGTATCTGGTAAATCAAAAGCAAAAAAAAGTCTCCTAAAACAGCCCTCCAAATACGCTTTTTTTCAAAAGTCTTATAAATAATGGAAAAGACGATTTAAATTATTTCGCATCGTAATCTTTTCCCAAATTAATTCTATGTTATCGATATGATTGTCAAATAGAGTTGCATTGTTTTGACTCTTTCCTTGGTATCCAGTGAAGTGTGCACCCACGGTTACGAAATGTGTCAAAAACATTTGTTTTTGCTGGTCAAGCAAAATTCCTATGCATTACCACATCAATTGAACGGTCTGAGAACTTCGGTGCAAATGCTATAAAATCAGTAAAAACTATTAAAAATCACGGAGGATGCAAGGAAAATTCGTTAGCAGCCATAAATTGGGTTTTGTTATTGGCTAATCTAATCGTGACTCTTTTAAAATCATCAAAATCGATTAAGCGAAATTCTCACTAGGAGTTGTTCGAGTGCGATTAATTAGTGCAAAGATACCTGACAGGATTAGCTTGCAAGTCAGTTTGCTTAGAAAGGAAAATTTTAAGAAGAGGGACGACTTTGCATTGAGTTATTAAATCTGGCATGACCAAAAGGTTGCAAAAAAAAAAAAAAAAAATTGGAACAACATTCTTTGGATCGATGAAAAATAAGATTTATTTGTTTGGAAACTATGCTCAAGGGAATGTTCGTCGACCAAAAGGCAAAGAATTTCACGTTAACTTTTCAACGAAAACAGTCAAGCATGGTGGTAACAGTACAATGGTATGACGCTGCTTCTCGTGGCACGGCATAGTCCCGATACATCAAATAGTTACCAAAATGATTTCATTTGGTTTCAGAGATATAATGGATACTTTTCAATCAAAGTACAATTATGGGAAATTGTGCAGAAAGCCTGGAACATGATACAATTATACTAGGTAGTGTAATTCAGGCGCGCGCGTCGCCTTATAAAAATGAGTACATAAGAGAGAGAGAGAGCGAGACAATAATAAATTTGTGTATCGCCAGGGTTAAGAAGGTTTCTTGTTTTTAACTGAGGCGCTTCGGCACGCATGAGGAAGTGGGGGGCGGGGGGTGGCGGTGTCAAGAAATTTGTACGTGCATGCAAGTATAGTAATTTGTTGCAACTAAGACCAGAATATTAAATAAAAGTTACAAAGGTATTTGTATTTTATATATTTTTTTATAATAGAATTTTTACATACAAAAAAAAAAAATTCGTGCGTGGAGATGCTTCGCTTACAACGCTCGGCTCGAGACTGAAATATAAGGTTGTCGGAGAGCGCGCTCGTTACACTACCTAGTATAATTGTATCATGGCCTGGAACAATATCTCTGTAGAAACTTGTCGCAGGTTATTATGTGCCGAAAAGTATTGCCGAAAAGTATTGAACTCAAGTTCGCTCTCGCAGCACGCATGTCTATTTCATGTCTAAACTGAACTACAATATGCGTTATACACATACCACTATTTTAATTATCCTCAATTTCGCACGTTTTTATAGTTGATGCTGTTATTTTCTTATCTATTTGTGGTGACTATGGCGTAGTTGTAGAGCCATGTATTAGAGTATGCCAGGCCAGAAAAATGAATTTTTCCTGAAACTGAAATATCTTTATCTAAAATATCGTCGAACGACGACAATAGAGAAAAGTTATTGCTGAAATGCATTGTCTACTGGAGTCTCTTATCACCGTGTGCATTAACGGGTGACAACTAAAAATCTGCACAAGCTTTGAGGAGAGCGTGCCCTTAGCTGAGCTTTACATAAAATCTTTTGCGATGACATTTCTTTCTCTTTGTTCTCCTGTCAACACGTTTTTATGCCCCCCTGACAAAAATTTTAACAAGTAGTCGCCAATGGTCCATCCGAGCAAGAACGTCTTCGTGATCGCGTTGTAAAATTCTACGAAATGCACGCTGACAAAGGTAAAGTGTTTACAGTAAACCATTTTACCCAAGAGGGCAAGTCCAAACGCACTATTTATAGTATTTTGCAAGGAAAAATAATAAAAAGAGAAGTTGGAAGTGGTCTGAAAGCAAAAATTACGACCGGCCAAGCTGTGAGAAGCTAACCCCACTTTTTAACAACATAGCCAACATAAGTCAACGAGATGCATTCAGAAAATTTAATTGCAGCCAACAACACATCAGTAAAGTGCTGAAAGAGAATAATATTGTTGCCAGACGTAAGCAAAGAGCACAAAGTTACACACCTGACCAAATACAAACTGTCAAATCTCAATGTCTGTGGTTGAGCAACCAATATCGTGGCAAACTCTTTGTTTTAGACGATGAATGTTACTTTGGTCTGAGTCGCAGCCATGTACCGGGAAATAGTGATTTTTGCACCTCCGATGTATCGTCAACACCTGCTGATGTGAAATATAAGTTCAAGCAAAAGTTTGAGCCCAAAGTTATGCTTTACATTGCGATCTCTGAGAGGGGCATATTGAAGCCGTGGTCCAAGCCAAGTGACATTGCAGTCAACAAGGAAGTGTACATTAACGAGTGTTTAAAGAAGGTTTTGATTCCTTTTTTAAGGGAAAATCATTCCGACAATAACTATGTTTTGAGGCCTGACAAAGATTCTTCTCATTGCGCTAAAATGGAAGGAACGGAACTCAACGAACAATGCCATTCTTTTGTATATGTAGTCAAATAAGCTGTAAAATTTTCATAAAGATCCGTTGAGAATTGTTTTGATCGAATTTCTGTTCATGAATTTTAATTCCCACTTAATCAATCGGTGTGCAATTCATTCACAATAGTTTTTACACTTAAAAAAGAACTACTGAGAAACGAAATAAATTTTAGTTTTACTTAATAATTTAATCTAAATCTTATCGCTGCATGAATTTAATGAAATTAATCTCCATTATTTGGAAAAGGACCCACAAAATGATCGAACTCAAAGTGCCTAATCTATAAACTAATAGGCGTCTGCAAACTTAACCTATACAATTATCGCTGCTCCTCATTTAAATGCTTTCTATTTACATCAGTTGAATATATCATCAACCAGCTCCTTGGTTATTATACGATGCGGTCTCGTTGGATTCACCTTGGGACGCTGATATAGACGCGCGTTGATGGCATACAGTCTCGGTGAAAGATCGCAGCGTACATTAAACCACCAGTCGCAGACAAAGACCGCCTGAGAGAACT
This sequence comes from Lordiphosa collinella, assembly GCA_018904265.1. Classification (NCBI taxonomy): domain Eukaryota; kingdom Metazoa; phylum Arthropoda; class Insecta; order Diptera; family Drosophilidae; genus Lordiphosa; species Lordiphosa collinella. The sequence continues at coordinate 364,757 of JAEIFV010000105.1, read as the reverse complement.
GTGTTCCATTGGGGCAGAGAAATGAGGCCTGGCGTCCATCGATGTCACAGTAGTGCCAACCTGTAGTGAATTGACGGTGAAAGATTTCGCTCTTATGCTGATAAATATATGGAAAGCGGAGATATCTCACCCTGACATCTGGTCTCCATGTCCGCAAAGAATCCAGGATACTCCTGCTCGTCACAATAGAAGTTCGTGTAGGGTACAGCCGATAGAATGGGATAGTCCACGCCAGGGCGACCTGCAAGTGATTTTGTTATTGCAATTAGCGGCTGGCAAATAAACAAAAGTGTGCGTCAATTGCATTTTGTGTTTCCAATCAATTCCACTTCATGCCGCCGCCGCCGTCGCCTCATCCAGGCTTACTTAAAAGAAACCCGGGAGCGCAGAAAAAACGACCCCTGACTGCCGCAGTGTCACTTGCAGGCGTAAAAAAATTTACTGAATGTGTTGGCAAAAACAAATCTGTTGCTCTTGCCACTCGCTTCGTGTCAGTCCTGTCGCTAATAAATGAATTTACGAAGAGATGCACTTCTGCGCCAAATATTCCATTCGAAAATAATTTAAAACGCTCTTTTTTTCTGCTGCGGCGAAATGTATATCTTCTCTCTGTTGTTTTGCACGAAAATGGGAAAAAAATTTTTCTCTGTTGGGTTAGGCCGACCAGCACATATTGTATTGGGTTGGCCTGTCAATAACAAACAACCAAGAACTATGAGTGTTTTTATACTCGCAACTCGTAAAGAAAAAAGGCTATCAGCATCAATTGCAAAGCCGATCAAACAGTGTCCGATTGTCTGTTGCAGCACCTAGATCTCAATATTTGAATGCTAAAAATTTGATTGCCAACTCCACCGAGGATTCAACTCCATTCCCAATCGGTAGGTATAAAAAACAAGTTAATTCCTTGACAACTCAGCTTTTATAATAAACACGGAAGAAGCTAATAACAGAAGTCCTAAGGAAAATAAGGGAGGAACGAAACATTGAGATTGAAAAAAGTACTGCGTAGTTTTGAAGTTTAATAAAGACACTTCGAATTGGACACGACAAAAGTGCTTTAAACATTTTATGTGAACTCCGAAAGTTAAGTCTATTGTGGAAATAGACAAGAAAAACGAGAGCGTAAGTTAAAGTCGGTCCTGCACGACTTTGATATACCCGTTACTCAGGGAAATTAATGTTGTATAGCCTTCCCTTATGTTAGTTAACAGAGCATTAACATTATTATTTCAGCTTACCCGGTATGGACTTTCCCAACTCCAAATACTCTCGCACCGATGGACTTAGAAAATTATCGGGTATTTCGGGTATATCTTTCTCCTGGCTGCCACTCTCATCGTTCTCCAGATCTTGTTGTGGCTCCGGCTCAAAGTTGACAGGCTCCGGGGCTCGTGGGCGTTTGGTTCGCTTGGAGCGAGCCGATTCGCGGCAATCTGCGGAATTAAAAAAACAAACGAAGATAACAATTATGACCAAGCCTCAAATTTTAAAGTTCAAGGTATTTCAACAAATTGAACGAGCGCATAAAAGTCAAGATTGAAAAAGCCCCACCCACTCACCACATAAAAACAATTGGACAAACGGCAGCTGAGTTAACTTTAACCCCATATGTTGACCTGCTTTTTTTCTTTGCCGCTGTTGCTGTAGTAAGCAAGTAATTGTGCAACATGTTCTCACTGTCACGTGTTGCTCAACATGTTGCTGCACTTTTTTCCCCCTCTGGTCTGTGGACAAGTTGGTTGTTGACCTTGCAGCTTCTTTGGCTGCAGAGTGGGAAAACATTGGCTGACTAGAACTTTGCGGTAATTGCTCAATATTAATTTGTTTTTGCATAATTCAGCCTGGGCTCATTAGCTTGATTTGTGCGAGTTGCAACCACAAAAACTTGATTCATTTTCGGCTGCTCTGCTTCCTCCAACAGCCCACAACATTGTTGCTTTGCCTTGGGTTTTATGTTATCTTTAAGCGCCTGGGTTTTTTTTTGTTGCAGTTAAAACTGACAACTCACGAAAACTCGTTCTTAATTTCATTCTACATTTCGCGTAATTTATTCACATCGCTGGCAGTTGTCGTTTGCTTATACACAATTGACCTTAACCTTGTTCCGCTGTTTTGTTAATACGGTTTCAGCCGGGTAATTGACTCATATATTGGCTGTAGAATAGGCCTTTCATCTGATATCAAATGTGGGCTTTGTCGATATGACAAGGGGAGGGAACTTATTGCACCTGCATTGTAAGTTGAGTAACTTTTCACTTGTTTATGTATTTATTTTGCTTTATGAAGGGATTCAACAATTAATTGCGCAGTAGAAGAAAGCCCATTTCAAATTTAAAACAAGAAAGCAAAGCTAACTTCGTCTTTTAAATACACGTTTAATACGTTTAAATACACATGAAACTTTTGTGACTTTGCGATTTTCGCGGTTCCGACATATGTGCAGTGTGCAGCTAAAAGATATCTCTGTGCAAAATTTCAGCTCGATAGCTTCGAAACTCAGGGACTAATTTGCGTGGGAACAGACACATGGTGGAATTAACAAGGTGAAGCCGTCAGCATCTGCAAAAGAGCCTGTAGCTCAGCGATGTTCAAGAAGAGTGAGGCCAAAAAGTGAGAGTGTATTGGTGTGCGATATCAAAGCGACACAGCCCAGCTTTGAACTGCCCTGCTCGACGTCTGGGCATCGAATGCAAGCAAAGAGAGCGCTGCTTACGGCCCCTGGGGGCTATGGAGGAACATCGCTGCTGTAGATGGATGCCTGTGTGAAAGAAAGAGATGGCCGAACATTCACAACGCACTTGCCCTCTGGCCCTACAAACAGAAAGAGCGCTGTCTCACACGGCTTCACCTTGATAATTCTACCACGCATGCAAATGTACATGTCTGCACTAAAGAAGCGCATTTAAAACTTGAAAAACGCCAATAACAACGAATGAAAGCCGATTAGAAAGAGCGAAAACGCTGACAAATTCTTCTTTTGACGCGAGACAGTCTTAGCGAGTATAGCAGAGTAGAAAAAAAGGGTTAATTTTTGTAAATATGCTTAAATGCGTAAATGGATACTGGGTATTTAACAATCAGACTTGACCAACATTCTTACTTTTTTTAACCATAAATATTTTTAACCTGTTATCATAAATTCGAAAACATTAAATTTATTTATGACAAATCTGTCATTACCCACTGTTTCACAAATCTTGTGCCTAAGGCAATAGAAGATGGAGACGTATGTCTGTGCTCAAAGCAATTGGGCAACTAGAAAATAACTAACAGGAACGGGCAATAACTAATGGCCGATTTCTCATCTTCTAGATAGCTGCTAAGTGTCAATAAGCTAGAAATTTACTCTGTTATTTGTTAGTTTATCTGACAGATAGCTCTATGTGGAAGATGTCAAATCGGCCCTAAATAAAACAAAATTGTATCGGGTGACAACTAAAACTCTGCACAAACTATAAAATGCCGCCATAACCACAACTCTCAACGGATCTTTATGAATTTGACAGTTTATTTATGACTACATATATAAAAGAATTTCATCAATGGATTTGGTCAAAAGGACCGTTATCAACCACTCGACGTAACTTCCGTTTTTCCGGATCCTGTTGGTCAGTTCTTTGATATTTTTGGCCTTCCATTTGTTTTTGTAAACTGCAGCACTCAGACTTTCAAAAAATCTTCAATTGGACGGCAAGTTTGCTGGGTTCCATTCCTTTGGTATTTTGGTTCCTTGGGCAAAAAGGCGATATTGGTTGCACATCCACCGACATTGAGATTTGTCAGCTTGTATTTGGTCAGGTGTGTAACTTGGTGCTCTTTGACAACAATATTATTTTCAGCACTTACTGATGTTTTCTTGGCTGCAATTAAAATTTCTGGCTGCATCTCGTTGACTTACGTTGTCTTTTTTTTTTGTTAAAAAGTTGGGCTAGCTTCCTGACAGCTTAGCCGGACATTATGTTTGCTTTTCGACCACTTCTCTTCTTATTATTTTTCGTTGCAAAATACTATAAATAGTGCGCTTGCCCTCTTTGGTAAAATGGTTTACTGTAAACACTTTAACTTTGTCAGCGTGCATTTCGTAGAATTTTACAACGCGATCACGAAGACGTTCTTGCTCGGATGGCACCATTGGCGACTACTTGTTAAAATTTTTGTCAGGGGGCATGAAAACGTGTTGACAGGAGAACAAAGAGAAAGAAATGTCATCCCGAAAGCTTTTATGTAAAGGTCAGCTAAGGGCGCTCTCTCTTAAATTTAGTTGTCACTTGTTATATAACCAAAAATTTATTTATTCGTCGCTTAGACATCTTCTTAACACATTCTAATTAAGTGTACTAAATTTTCGCTAAAATCAAAATTTTAACTTTTTCGACAAAATTCAGGTCACCACCAAGAAAATTACTTCTCCTCCTTAATTCAAAGAAATTGAGATAGAAACGTTGAAATGGAAAGTCTTGTTCTCCAAACATTGCACTATATAAGGCTATCAAGCTTCCGGACTCGCGAAGTAGTTAAGAATTGGTTAGACACCAGATAGTGCATAAGATAACATTCTTCCGGAAACCCAAAAACCGGCGACCTTCAAAATTGTGTACCTAATAAAATAGTTTCAACTATTAAAAAGTTATTCAAAAGCCCGCATACCTTAACATTAAGAATTTAACTAAAGGTCGTCCTGTTCATATTCCCATTTAGTTCACCTCCAAAATTTGGCAAATTATTTAAGCATAGCAAATTACCATCACACATTCAACCGCCTAAGAGCAAAAACCAATTAGCAGCAGCCTCCCGCACAGAAAAACAAAATTAATAACAAAATTATTAGCCACACTCCCCCATTGGGGATATACACACACATGCACACAACCGTGTGGAGGCCGACAAATTGCAACATTAAATTTCATAAAAATGGCAAAAAACCAAATTTATTACAATTGAAATAATTACTGCGAAAAAACAATCAAATTGTAATTAGAGTCGAGACAACAGCAACAGTAGGATCAGCACCAACTGTTGCTCCGGCAAACTGCAATTGGGCGACAAATTGTAAAGCGTGCAAAAAACTACGCATATATATTCAATCTCCATCCACATTGTATGTCCAATAGCTCCACGCATTTGTATTGGGCTTAATGTCAAAAGTTGTGCGTGGCCATTGCTAAAAAAGTTTCGGTACGCATAGAAAAAAAATAACCAACTTTTATAGACAACGGATGCAGTGCGTCATGGCACTTTGGGGACACTCCCCTTTGGCAGGTCGGGCGTTGTTTTTACTTTTTTTGTGTATTAGGTAACATGGACTGTCTCCCCATGTGTTGCAAGCCGCAGCCCCTCCTGCTCCACTTAGGTGCTGTCGTCGCCAATGTGATTGGGTTTTTGGTTTTGCAGTCGCATAATTAAAGTAATTGCCTTTCGGTGGAATAAGAGCGCGCGCGCGAAATGGAGGCAGCTGGGAAATTAAACAGCAACAGCAACGCATTTCACAATTGTAATTGGTTTTGCGTTGAAATTTTGGCGCTTTTTGCAATTGATAAAGCGGCGACTGCAAGTAAATAAATCAAATTGCCAGAAACTTATATCTGGCAAAAATCTGGGGTAGCCTGTTGCTGTATGCCACCGATTAGCCATGAATTTGGCAAAGTCTGGAACAGGGAACACATAAATTAGCAGCAATGTTTTTATCAGCGCAGCCATTTAAGTGCCGCATTATTAATGTTTTTGTTAGGGTGCAATGGTGGCCTGGGTGCGCAGGAGAAGCACCAATTATCCACAGACGACTCAGTTTAATGACATTTAAATGAAGGTGAAAATTTTCCAAAATTTTCGGTCCACAAGAATACAGTATTTGCTTGTACCAACAGCTCATTAAACATTATGTTTGTATTGAATCTATGTTGTATTGAGTCTGAGTGGCTTTATTTTATCTTTTAGACAGTTTCAAGTTCACATCTGATAAAAAATTACTAAAGTTGGAAGTGGTAAATGCAGTGGCATGTATTAGAAATTGACTCGAATGGGTCCCACATATAAAATTTTATCCCGTCACGTCCTAAGGAACTCGTACAAATTTTCGGGGCGCTCGAGAAATTTCAGAACTATAAATTGATCCACTCCTGTCAAGGTTTGTGTCCAAAACAAGTCGCTAAACCCCGTAATCATTCAAGTACTTCATAAATTCTGAGATCGGAGGACCAATCGGGCTTGACATCGAGCAGTTTTGATTTCAAAATTACCGCAAGGTTCTAAATGTAGTCTTCTTCATATCACAAAAATATTTTCATGGAACCAAGAATAGATCTTCTTGGTTGCAAGCATACAAAATTTTGATTCCGAGAATCGATCATCTTCTTGGTTGCAAGCATAAAAAATTTCCATTTCAAGAATAGATCTTCTTGATTGTAAGCATGAAAATTACATATGCAGAGTGGCAGCTTTTTTTCGTTACATTTGTATAAGTAAGTAACTCGCCGCTTAAATAATTTAGCACTTCTACAATTTCGAATGCTTTCAGATGATTGACAAACTTTTCTTGGAAGTCTTCCGTTTCTTTTTATAAATTTGTACGATATTAATTTTCACTGTTCGCTTATTTTTCTCTCGCGTCTACTCTTCAAACTCAATTGCTGTCTGGCTACATCGAAGCTGGTTGCAGGCTGCAGCTCGCTGAGTGCGAGAATTGTTCTCATTTTTTCTTTCGCTCTCCGCTTAAGCCTCCCCGCACATCTCTCACCCACAACCTCAAGGTCGAGATCGTTTGTCTTCTCGTATTAGAGAAGATTTCGTCTTAAAGCTATTTACTCAGTGAAGCTAAATCAGGGTCGTGTTCATATAAAAAAAAAGATAGCTAAACGCTTGCTAAAACTTTTAGCTGACCCTTAGCTTGAGCCGTTTTCAGACAAGCTAAATGCCTAAGCTCCTACCCAGCTAAAAACGCGTGGCGCCACAACCTTGACAGGCTAAGAGCTGATACCCTTGCTAAATGAATTCAACAATCGCTGCAGACTGAAGTAATAAACAAAATGAAACACAACCAAGGCATTGCCAATGACTTCTGTTCTCGGCATATCATTCAAACACTCTTGCACTTTCACTTTTATTAATTAAATTATTATAATTGTAAACAAAAAACCCAATATAAACAAACTCAGTGCAGTATGACCGTTGACATTTGGTGGTATTTTTCTGTTGAAGGGTATTTTGGCACTGAGCAATCACACTGAACGATTAGCATGGACCCCAGCGTAAAAAGTTGTATATTTAGCTAGGTCTAGATTTAGTTTGTCTGATTACCTAGCTTAAAAAATCAAGGAGAAAAAAATCTAAATTGAAGCAGATTTGATGCTTGCCGATTACTCCTTCATTTCACTGGATATATGTATGTATATTGGGTTGGCCATATTCGTCGAACCCAAGATCAAAGAAAAACACAATTTTCTTCTGTTTGTGATAAAAACATTTAATTGGGTGCAAGTAGATTTGTTTATATCACTTTTTGAATATGATATCTAGTTAAAATGATCGCCTTGGGCGGCTACGGCGCTATTTTCCATGGTTTCGGCCAAAATTTTGGCGGTTATTTCTTGGCGGATATTGTTTTTCGGGTCTTTCAGGATTATTGGCTTCTTGATGTAAACCTTTGATATTAAATATCCCCACCAAAAGAAGTTTGAAGGCGTCAAATCTGGTCAATATCACAACTTCAACAATGTTATCAAATATCTTCAGTCATTTCGATGATCCCTTAGGCCCATTCCAATCGACCAGGCTTCTCCGACCAGGCAGCCATTTTTGTGTCAATTGAATCTTGAACAATTCCAATTTAACTCGTAAAATGCGTCGTAAAGTGGTTCGAGCTATGTCCAACTGCTCAGAAAGGCGATTATAGAATGTTCTTGGCACTGTGGCGTCGTTCTCTAATATTTCGCATGTTTGTTGCTGCATACCTTTGACGGCCGAAATTGCTTCTTGTTTTTCAATTTACTGTTTGGTTTTTAGTAACACAAATAGATAGGATTCTACGGGTTTTAATTTCGGGACCAGTTTTCAGCCTTTATTTAAATAGTCTAAAGGGAAATTTTGCTGGCTAAAAAGTATATATAAATTGGCTCGTTGCATTTCATTGACAATTATGTGAAATAAATCATTTAAAATAATAAAGCAAAAGACGTCCAGCCGCATCCTTCCACAACAGAACCACGACGGCCACAACAACAAATAATTCAGTGACCTGCATGAGTCGACTGTGCGCTGTCGAGTGCGTAAAGCGGCGCAAAATAAATTAAGCTCATTATTTAATTGAATCCTTGATAGGCTGATTATCCACACGGCTTGGTATGTCCCTCCCCCCCTCCGCCACACTCGGTGTGCACGCGTGTGTGTGTTGCTTATTAAAAGGATATAGCCCAGTCATGTATAAAGGATGACCATGGAACACTGCAAAAATTATGTAAATGAATTTCCTGTTGCCTGCGACGACAATTCCATAAATCAGCCAGGTGAACTGGACAAAGAGCCCCGAAATGGTTGTGGTTAGTCTGGAAAACATCTATATATTGCAGATTCAAGTCCGAATAATCAACCACAGCAGCCGAGAAAGAAACCTGAAAATAAGTTTTTGTCGCCCCAAAAACTTTGCAACGGACTCCACCTTAAAAATTGGTTTTTATGTCTCTCGATCACCAGTTGTGGGGCAGTCGTATATTTTAACGGCAACTTCATGCAGTCACGATTTGTTACACACACACACACATATATAAATTTGTATGAGCTCGTAGGCCTCCTTAATCTATTGACTAAATGCATTGCATAAACTGGCAGCCAAACCTCAGCGCGCTACGACTTAAAAATAAAAAACAAACCCAAAACAATGCAACAAACGAGTTCAGTTCGACGCGGCTTTTATTCCGTGCGACATTCGATGGCCGGCAAATAGCTCAAAGGCGCTTTGTCTAGCCATCCACAGCCCCCCACAACTCCTTCTTTTTCTGCATTATGAACGCAAACATAATCCATTGGCTATTCATGCATTGCATGAACGAGTTTCATTTACCCAGAACTTCGCCAAAATGCAAATTGCCAAATAAAATTTTACACAAGAGCCGTTAGAACCACTTGGGTCTTTGCGATTGTTATCGCCCGCTGCCATAAAACGCCCACTACCAGTTGAAGCTAATCACCACTCATGGAGTTGGTACTTTAACCAACTGGGTCGCCAGTTGCTCGAGGTGATGTCCTTTAATTTACATTTTGGATGTGGAAACCTAACATTCTAATAACATTGATTGAATTAATCAGTTTTGAAATTTGATTCCATTTAAAAACTAACGAGATTGGATTAATAAGAATTGAAAAATTGACTAAAAAATGGCTAACTTCGGCTCGGCCGAAGCTCATACAAATTTCCAGGACGCCTAACATAACTTTTCTATGGCAGCTGTCCTATACAGTCTTCCGGTTTCGACCAAACTTAGTAAATTCATGAAAAAGCATAGAAAACGTATAAATGCGAAGTCTGATGCCGATTCCATTCAAAACAAAAAAGTTTTTCTCACTAAAACTAGTTTTTCGACCGATCGTTTCAATGGCAGCTATATGCTATAGTTGTCCGATTTGCATGCTTGTGCAGCGTATTGGTACTACAAGACTTCGTGGCAAGTTTCTTGAAGATAGCTTTCAAACTGACGGACGAAATTTCATAGAAACACAAAAACAGACATACATGGCTATATTAACTCAGCTCGTCATGCTGATCAAAAATATATATACTTTATGTGGTCGGACTGAACTCTTTTATTATTGATAGGCAGCTTTGAATCGCTAGGTGACCGTGGTCGAGTGCACACGTCCGTCTGTTCAGTCGCCGAGGTCCCGAGTTTTAGTCCCAGACAAGGTAAAGTGAAACAACCATCATTTTTAATGATTTAATTAAAATTGAGCCAATATGGCCGATGTGTTTCTTCTGCTCCTCCGCCACTCGACACTCACCAAAAAACAAACAACACACCCTTAAAAAATGTGTGTGTTTAAAATTTGTTTTTTTCTGGACTTACGGTCTTTTAATTGTTCTTGTCTGTTTTCTGTCTGGTTAACCCAGCAAGCGAAGTTCGGTGCGCTCCAAATAAGGTGTCTGAAAAGAGTCGAGCTTAAGAGCGCTTTTGGAGTAAATACCTAAATTTGAGGGTTTTCGGAGCTTGTTCAGTGCTCTCTAAGCACGGGCTCGTAAAAAGCACTTTTGTCCTAGTATTTTTTTAGTTGAAGTAGACAGGTAATCGAAACTTTTGATTTGGTTAGATTTTTGCTTCAAGTGCCTAGAAAAGTAACTTTTATGTGTCTTTCATGAGGTTTTTATAAGGTTCATTGGAAGAGCGAACGCACTTATATCTGTGTCAGAAAATTGTCAAATTGGATCTTCCACATTAAGTGCGACCGTTTTCTTAGAAAAAAACGCTCATTCCGGACTCATTTTTGTGCACATTCGGAGGGCGAATGCTCTTAAGAAAGAATCAGAAAAGTGTCGGAAAACAAACATCTTGCTTACTGGGAAGAATGAGAACACCCAATAGAGTACCTTTTTTTCTCCGACATTAGTATCATTTATGATTACAAAACGAGCGTATTTATGACCTGTTTTAATCATACCGAGGACTCGAAAAAGACTCAAATGTGACTCTTAAAGAGCGCACTTGGTGAATTTGAATAAAAAACAACTATTTCTGTTCTCTTATCATCAAAGAGAATCAAAGCTGGTTTTTGTCTGTTATTTCAGACCAGAAATTTGTTTTTGCGGACAGCGCTGAACTGTTGCCAACACGAGTACTTGTTGATCCTCCCTTGTATTTCCTTTAACATCAAGTGGGTGGCCCCCAATAATAGGCTTTTGGATATGTTTATGTGTGTAATTATGCAATTTAATTTAAATTTAATTGCATTGAAACGCTCTTCTCAGTATGTTGTGGCTCATAAATATAAATGACTGGATTTTTCCGCAATTTGTCGCACACAAAACAAATTTCGTTTTAATTGAAAATTATGCCACAGCGTTAACATTAAACACAAATTAATGTGGCCAAAGACCAAAAGAAGCATCGAACAATTTGTAAGAAAATTTATGTATATTGCCTTTTGGAGGCATTTGTCCACTTGTTGGTTGTCAATTCCATCTCAATCGCATTGTATCTTGGCAGTTTTTTTACTGGAGCTTATCCGTTTTTCTTGTTGTCAGCCACAGCCATTTGCATATGTCAGCTGGGCGGTCCGTTGGACCGATGTTAGCTGACAGGCGTATAAATTGTTTTCTCATGTGTGCCAAATGTTTGACTTACGCGCAAAAATGTTTGTCCAGTTAAATCTTTTGTGTGTTTGTGGGGATTTATATACCCTTGCTATGGGTGTATGTGTTTTGGTCAAAAGCAGATCTGGCCAACTGTAGTCACTTCTTACAGGAAAAACATGTAAGAAAGTCGGTCAAGCCCGACTGTAATATACTCTTTACCAACGAAAGTTAATGCTCAGTGTGTATTTTTCTGCAGCTGAAAGCTGCTTTGTTTTGTTCATAACTTGATTATCGTTCATTCGATCCTTAACTTTCTTTTGGTGGATCGCTTGATAATCTTGATTACTTCGTTTGTTAAGAAATTCTCTCCATGCTATAAAAAAGTGCAAAAGTATGTAATAGTCAGAAAAAAGCATCTCAGACCCTACAAAGTATATATATTCTTGATCAGCATCAACAGCCGTATGAAAATCGCGCGATTTATTTTTATTTAATATTTTGCCTGCGGCGCAGAATTGTGAGGTTTATTTTTGTCTTCATCTGTGGTGCATCTATTGCATTACTAATCCGCCTGCGCCGCTGTTTTTGTGGTGATTCTCTATTCCATTTCTTCTAGCATTCTTCCCTCCCATAAATTAATGTCTTAATTAAGGTTTTACCGTCTCCCAAAGGACAAGAATATCTCGTGGATTCCTTGAGAACGCCACAAAAACGACTTATGAAAAATAAATTTGACCAGGTATCCAAGATATAGGTCTTTGCTTATATTTTAGGTGTGGGCGCGGGCAAAATTTTTTTTTTTTCTTAAATTACAATCGGCCCTGATCCGAATTCCAAGTCGGTTTTCGAGTAAACGTTGCTTTTTCTTATGTAAAGTTCACAATTTTATATGAAAAGTAATCAGAAGTCGTGGCTTAGATCGTTTTCTTTTGACGAATCGAATACACTTGGCAATGAGCCATCTTTTTCAGCAGCTTAAACAATTCCGATTTTAGTCAAACTTAATCTAGTAACCGTTGAAATGACTGTTACTTCCCATATAACATTGTTAAGTTTAAACTCTAAATGCAAACGATTACACGAAAACCTACTCGGAATTCGGAACAGGGCCGAATATTAATTTATAGGTGCAGGATGTCCATGAGGAAGACGAATGTGGAGTAGTCCCGTCTTTTGGGACACCACTTGGGAAAAAGTCCTTCTAGGGCTTACGTTGAGTAGGCCTACTGGGGAAACCACGTTAACGTGCGCGTCTTGAACTTTACCTAAAAAAGAGTTCATAACAGATCCAAAAGGTGGGAAGTTTTCCTCAATTTCGCCCTCAAATTCAAGCAAACTTTTATCTTACTCATATGCTAAGAATATTTTTAAACTATTTATTTGCAAAAACAAGCAGAATTCGAAAAGCATATGTGATCGGTCGACCGCAAATCGCTTTCTGCACGTAAATTCTTCATAATTCGCGGTCCATTAAGAAAATTTTTTTTTTTTAATTTTGGTGTATATGGATGGATAGTAAACATTTACACAAAACACAATTAGTTTCTCCCACTCGTTTTCAATTTATCTTCAGTTGATCGCTGATGACTTGGATGTAGCAGAAGTCCGACTTCATGTTGTGTGTTGTCCCACAGCCTATTTACATATAATCCACAAATTTGCTATTAAGGGGCACAACTAGTGTGATGGCCTAAAAAAGGTGATTTTGGAATTTTATTAAAAAAACTATGACAATTATTTCAAAATTTTAAGAATATATTTATACAGTTCAAGAATATACAGTGAAATTTTGAAGAAAAAATTAAATATTTTTTAAGTTATAGACGATCTCCAACGGCTCGAAAAAAGGTCCTCCTCCGTGTGCCTCCCGTGGATGAAATTTAAAAAGAAAAATCCGTTAAATAGATAATATTGTCTGTACAATGACCTACGTAAAAAAAAAAATAGAGGGGTTTTAAAAAAAAAGAATTTACCAAAATTTTGGTCGTTGCCTGCAAAATTCGATTTTTGATCAAATCAAAAACCGATAGGTCATTGTACGGAGAACTATTATAGAACATTTTAAAAAATTGATAGGATGGTTTTTTGAGTAATCACTGCACAAATGAAAATGCTGTTCGAGAAACGGTTTAAGATAAAGATCGTCTCCTAAAACTATTGAGATTCGATTGAATTTTATATGTTATTTTGAAGGTGTAACTACCGAAATATGAAAAAAAAATTGATTTTTTAAAATTCAATAGTTGTTTAAGGGTAACATTACTTTTAAAATTTAAAATGGCTTGACACAGCCTCAAAGGACCAAAGCCGAGCCTCCCTCAATCTCTTGGCTTGTGCGCTTCTAATTTTCGCACAAGAGAAAGGGACCTAAAGTTTGACGCCGAATCCGAACGGCAGTTTAAGAAGCTTTGCTTAGCTAATTACTACAAAGCTGGCGCCAACAGCAGAGAGCAGTGACCGGGTGTAAAGTTTATTCAAAGAAAAAACTTTTTCATTAGATGTTCCGAGGCAGGATCTTGCACAGCGGTCGCTCACACTAGCCGCTGAGCCACCCGGCCACACAACATTACTTTTAAGAAGCAGACATTCAAAATGTTAAAAGTAACGAAACTGTTACTTCTAGTTCTTCTTTCCTCAATTTGTGTATGAAACTTCTCGTTTCTTCGCAAGTCCATAAAAGCCTGAAGTAAATGGTTCAAACAAGATCGGAACGAGTTAAACAAGGTCTCGTTTCGTCAGAAAAATAATATTTTCAGTATAAATAACTTATTTCCATAATAACTGCAGGTCGGTCTTTGAAATCTATTCTTTAACTATTAGACTAGCAATCAAGCTCTTTGTGTTCATTGTAAAATGGGTTTGTGCAATCGATCTCAAAAATGAACTGGAGCTTCAATTCCAAATATTTTAACTTCAGGGTATAAAAACAACAGCACAGACAAGGCTGAGCTCGGCCCTCTCGTTTTTGGTCTCTGTTTTTTTTTTTTTTTTTTTATATAAATCAATTAATTTAAACATGCAAATGCATTTGGAATTTTCAAATATTTTTTGCGTGCCATGCGTGCAACACATGCAATGGGAAGTAGGAGTGCGCCCAGGTATTTCTTCCACCTGGCAACAGTTGGCCAAGCCAAGGCCCAAAACGTCTGGAAATGACAACTGCAGCCGGTGTTTTATCTGACATCGCTGGGAACAATTTATAGGCTCACCAACTCTGCAGTTATAGTCGCCATATATCTGCCACCTTTATCATAAAAGTTTCCGCTTCGCATTTACCAGATAGCACAAAAATGTATTGAAAGACTTTTTGCTTGCTCATAAATTTGTTTGCCATCGCCGCATAATTGAAAATCATTTGCATGTTAATGGCAAATGTTTTGACATATTGTTGTTGTTTTTTGCCGCTGCTTCATTTATCCGTCTGCCTCTGGCGGATGTGCACTAACAAAAGGTGGTTAGTACATACATAGTTGCATGTATTACGTATACGCGCCGTTGTACGAGGTTTTTGTATTTGCCGAATGGCAAGCAAATGGTGCGGCTGATTTGTTGTAGATTTGTGAATGGTTAATGCGAGTGGGAAGTCATAAGTTAAGATGGGCCAGAGCTCACATGAGCACATTCTTAATGTTTTGCACAAACTGCATTACTGGCAACTTTCCGATTTTAGATTGTATTCCATGATGTACTTAGGCTAGAGAGTTGTAAAAGGAAACAACCACCTACATTGAAAATGGCACAAAACTATATTTGAAGCACCGAATTTTGTATTCTCTTGCATGCATGTGATGCATTATTTCAATATCCCAAACACTTTCGAGAAAATTCGCACATTTATTAAAGATTGACAGAAATCTTTATTCCGATTGCGAAGCCCATTGGACTTCATAAACGCTTTTGAGCTCTGGCATTTCTAGTGCTGGACACTGTAGAATATACGGGCCACCACCACATTACCTACACATTATGTATACTAATACATTGTAATGTGTTCCATTCAGACTCTCTTTTAACTTAAGTCCATCTAAAAGCTGTGAAAGGGTCTGCTAGGTGAGTCCGGCGCTAGGTGATAAACTTCCGCAAACAACTGCCTTACAGTGGATTCTACTTGAGTTGCATAGGTCAAGGTTTTCCCATAGCTTTCACCTGACTTGCACTTAGTTACCCCCACTTATTCTCCAGATAGACTACTTTGCAACAGTATTACATGAATATCTTAAGAAAAACCTACGAGTATTCTATTGTACCGGCTACCAATTAAAATGCAATGCACATAACTCTAAACATTATCATGCAAATAAAAAGCAATTGTCATCGCTTTGACATTTGCGTCTCGATCTGTGCCTGTGTGTGGGCAACTTTTGACATGAGCACAAAAACTAAAAAACTTTATTAAAAAAACTAAGTAATATACAAATGCAATGCCAATGCGACTGTTAATTAAACGCAAAACTTAAATCGCACCTCATTGAAATGGCAAAAAGCGGAAAGCAGACAAGGCAAGCAAAAGGCGGATCATATTGTTTTTGCCTTGGATCTCTTTGCATTCGCCACATTAAATGTCGTGCAGCTTGTGAGCTGAGCTGAGCTAAGACTACGAATTTGGGGTGCGGACTCTTGGTGCTTGAGCAACCTTCAATTCTATGCAAATGTCAAATGTCGCAAAGAACTTTCCATGTCTGGAGAATGTGTGCCTCTGCCAAATGATGGTGCTGCTGCTGCCTGCCTTTGGTTCTCTAAAAAATTGGAAAGTTTGGCCAGGAGGCAGTTGTTGCAACATAGCTCATAAATAATATGAACTTTTGTCGCTTAGTCGGGTCGCGGCGGGTCTTGGATGATGCAAGGCTTGGCTACGCATGCGCCAAGTGCCCAAAGAGCTGCATCAAGTGGCCAAAAACTGCCCAAACACCCGACAACGACCATAAAATGCAACACGCAGCCAACGCGATTTTGGTTTGCGGTTGGTTTTGTCAGCGCTTGACACATCAAGGCGGTGGTGCGTGCATCCATCCAACCCGCCCTCGTTCCCGCCTCCGTAAGGCAACGTGACGTTGCCGACGTGTAATCTGCTTGAATTTATTGCGTTTAATTCGCGTTTTGTTGTAATTCGATTTCAACTAAATCCGAGAAAACAGCATGTGCCTGGGACCAGCCTTGCCGCTGTGACCATAAATACGATTCTTGTTTGTAAAAAGTTGTCGCTGGGTATTCTAACATAATGATGTAAGTCACTAAAAGATGCATCTTCGATTTTGCAATAAAATTAAATTATAATCGATGACTTGAAATGTTAAAATATGCAAACATATACGTGGGTTGATTAACAAATCTATCTGTAATTCGCTTTTAATTTTTGCACTTTGAATAAAAAAGCAACATTGCATGAGTCCGTAATGCATTGACTGAAGAAGTTAAAACTTAAGTAGTAGTAGAGCAACTAATCCATTTGACAAAAGTGATATCCGCTTACATAATAGGATACTGGAAGTGTGGTCATTTCTGATATCTTACAGCTTGATGCTAAAATTTCCTATTTCACATCGTCCCAAATAAAATTCAGTAACAGAGGAGAAACTTATTGTGCATTTTTGACACTTATTTATACAAGGCTCTCCCTCCGTTACCGACAAGAGCAGAACTCTCCGCAATAGAAATAGCAAAAGAAGCCACAATAGGACCAAAGTCCCCCAAGTGCAACACATTTTTGTGAGTTATATCTGACAGATGTAAATGATGCATCTGTCAATTCATAGTTCCTTTCTAAATGTAGTGTCGTAGTCATTTCGATCACAAAACCCTAACAAAAATATTCGGCATTCTGACCAATAAACTAAAGGTATGCAGACGCGAAAATGTGAGCTGCAGTATTGAAAAAAAAGTAAAAAGCTATAACAGACAAATATTTATGCTGTTCAGTAGTCATTGTAAAATGATTAACAGTAAACTCCACAAGTTAACGACCCAAACAAAAAAAAAAACATTAAAAAAAATTAACCACGTTTTTAATGTCCTTGTTTATAAAAATTGGTTGTATTGAATAATAATATTTTTGCTACTGTAACTAAGAAATATCTATGATAATAAGTAGTCATCGTAAAATGTTTAATGGTAAACTCCACAAGTTTACGACACAACAAAAAAAAAAATTAAAAAAATTGGCTTTAATTTTGATATATTAATAAAAATTGTCTACAATTGCCTCATATCAAATCTTCATAACAATCTATGCTCAAATTA
This sequence comes from Lordiphosa collinella, assembly GCA_018904265.1. Taxonomy (NCBI): domain Eukaryota; kingdom Metazoa; phylum Arthropoda; class Insecta; order Diptera; family Drosophilidae; genus Lordiphosa; species Lordiphosa collinella. The sequence goes on along the minus strand of JAEIFV010000105.1, from coordinate 347,242 downwards.
AAAATTTGACCATACCTGTATTGTAATCTAAACCAGCGGGGGGGGGGGGGGGGGGGGTTTTGTTGTTTTGTTTTTTTTGGGGGTTTTTTTTTTTTTTCCCCCCTCCTCCCCCTCTGGGCATCAAATCAAAAAAGAAGCGCTGCTTACGCTCATATGCCCAACTTCGGCATGCGCTCGGCTCGTGTGCGTGTAAATAGCCGATTGCACTCGGCCCCTGAGGGCTATGAAGGAACATCGCTGATCTAAGAATTAAGCGCTTTTATAAATACTCATATGGTAATTTTGCCAATTTCGCGGTTTTCAATGGAAACGCTTCCAAACTTAGTACTTCTTAGTTTGCTATGCTTTCCCATGATTCCACTTAGTTTGCTCGAAATCGGACATCTATATAGTATAGCAGTCATAGAAAGGTAAGAAACCTTTTTCGTTTTCAATAAAAATGTCCTTAAAATTTACATTTATTTATTTGCTCTCACATAATTCTTCAAAGCTACCAAATGAACTAGAGCTGGGCGCGTGTTGTGTTTTTCGTCGTGTCACAAGCACGCACGGTTCAACACGACGTGTTGCAAGACCAGATTTCGTGCGTGCATGTGCGTCCCCAGTATACAAAAATATTTAAGTCAATGTGAATTGAACAAGTATTTAAATAAATAATTACATTGGCACTGTTTCCACTGTGGCCGGGTGGCTCAGCGGCTAGTGTGCGCGACCGCTGTGCAAGAGGTCGTGGTTTCGATCCCGTATCGGAACATCTAAAGATCCCCTCTTTGCTGTTGGCGACAGCTTTGTAGTAATCAGCCATGAAAAGCTTTTCAGACTGCCGTTCGAATTCGGCGTTAAACTGTAGGTCCCTTTATCTTGTGCGAAAATTAGAAGCGCACAAGCCAAGAGATTGTGCTGTGTCAAGCCATTTTCCATTTACTGTTTCCACTGCTGGCAATCGTCGGAACGACGAGCATCTTGTTTCAAGTAAATAACGTTTCAATAAATAAAAAGGGCTGTGTGAAATACTCTTCTTTTAATCAAACGGGACAACATACACATCGACTTTGCGTGCTGGAACAATTGCAGCTGCTCATGTTCATGCATGCAATGAATTAAATATACCCATGTACATGAGTATTTAGAAGGGTAAATATGTAGACAAACATTAATTTGCATATGTATGTAATTGCGGTTGGCCACTCTTAGCATATTTCACTAAAGTTTTTCCTTTTCACGTATGGGATTTCGTGAGTTCGCTCAAGCAGGTGCTGCTTTTGACAATCATCATTTTGGAGACAATTTAGAAAAACATTGGCTACCAAAGCTATTTCCAATGAATTGTAGAGAATTAAGGAGAAACTAATGGAAAATCTAAAGCATCGGCATTTGACTTTTACCACTTATATGTGGACGGACGTTTATACCCAGAAAAGAATTTTTAAGATTAAGTTCACATTACATTAGCGATCAATTTGATTTGAAAATGGCAATTTTGGTTGTTAGAGATTTTTTAACCTAATACATAAATAAATTTTATTGATATTTTTTCACATTAAATAAAGTCGTGCGTGTCGTGTTTTTAAAATTGTTTACCTTGCGTGTGGTGTGCGTGTTTTAAAAAGGGCCATTCGTGTTGGAAAAATTCGACACGCGCCCATCTCTAATAGGAACGATCGGTCGAAAGCTAGTTCTAGCTTTCCTATTTCCCCTATTTTTGCAAATTGTTAGTATACTCGGTACCAAAGGTACATAGAGTATAATAAGTTTGTGCAAAAGCCATTTCCGTCTGTCTGTCCGTATGAACGCACAGATCTCAGAGATGGTAAGAGATAGAGGTTTGACATGTATGGGACTTATGCTTCCTATACTTGCAGGCAGATCAAGTTTATTTTTAATTTTTGCCACGCCCCCTCCCGCCCCGCAAATTGGAAAACAAACGTCAATTCTCCCAAAGTTTTATAGATAAAAGGTTCGTTCCTTCTGGACACATTTAGTTATTAGGATTAATAATCGATCCGCCAAAGGAATGGTAGAGATCGGATGAACGGTTGTCGAGTTATAATGAAAACAAACAATTATGGGTAGCACCGGTCGCAACGGTGATGGGCAGCACTTCACAGGTACAGAGTATGTTATAGTCGGGCTTGACCGACTTTCTTTCTTGTTGTGAATTTAGCTTTATTCTTAGCCTGTCTGCAGCCGTCCCGGTCCTAAAGATGTAAGTTATTGATTTCTTAAAAATTTTCTTGTCAACTTACCCGTAAACAATAAATATCCACAAAAGATAATGAGCACCAAAGATATCCTGGGCAACATATTGGTGGAGCTGATTTATGTCGCGAGTGGCAAAGTGTTCGGATGGTTGCAAAAGCAAGATGGGTTGGGTGCTCCTCTGTCTCTTTCTCTCTCTCTCTCTCTCCCTCTCCTTGTTTCACCAACTGTCTTTAACAACTATACTTATGTTGCATTATTGTTTTCAGTAATTTTATGCTTTGTTTTGACCTTTCTATAAACTGCACAGCTGCTTGTTGTTGTTAGTTAGTTGAAATACAACAAGGCAGACTTCAATTATATCGCTCACTTTCATGCACTTGAGCGACGGCAAGGTTTGGCGCGAAATGAAATTCGCAGGGTTTTTACGGCTCGTTAAATTTCACTTTTAAACAAGTCATTACGGTTACTAATCTCTTTTTATTAGCGGCAGCCGCAGCTAACTAAGTATTTTAAACAATTTGCAATATTGCTCTCGTTTGTTTTCCTTGTTGTTACGGGAGCCACACCAAAGCGAATGATTGTCTTAAATTTGCATGACTTGGCCTATAAAAAAAAAAGTTGTTGCTGCAGCGCTACTTGTATGTTTGTTGCCTAATATGCCGCCAAAATAGCGGGCGGGTGCTTTAAGCTGCAGTTGCAGTTTGCAGTTGCCTCAGTTTTTGAGACAATGGGGCACGAATATGGCAGCCAGGCACCACACACAAACACACACGAAAGATCCGAAGAGTCGGTCGATTCGCTTTTATTATTATTATTTCTTATTGTTATTAGTTGCAACCGACTGTGTGTGTGTGTTTTACTTTTCTTCCACTGGAAAAATCACGCTATGTCGTTTTTTCAGGGAGTGTTTTGAACCAGATTTATTGGTCAGTTTTGGTCATTTATTTTTATGGTTTTATTGATCTTCGAAATCCTTCAAGTCGCGCTCAACAACCGTTCACCCAAGCGTTTCAACTTCAACTGACTTCAATTGTTGTTGAATATTTACCTACAAGCATCCCCAGTCAACCGGGCGACTCAAAGCGGGCGACTCCAAGCTCAAAATATAACTCAGACCGAGTCTAGATTTGAGTGACTGACTCTTTGAGCCTGGCCTGAACTCGTTTGTCGTGCCTCCAAATTGTTCATGTTGCTGACTTTTTAATTGTACTAACTCTAGCCTGCTGAACTAGACTAGACGGTGAGGGCCTTACGCAATTGCAAATCGCCTGAATGAATCACAGTTAAGAGACCCTAGTCGCCGCCAACCTTCGCCAATTGAGCACAAACATGACCCAAAGTCGTGGCTAGTGGAAGCCGCCGCAGCTTTTAATTAATCATGTAATTATGGATTTATGTTTTGCGCTCTGCCAGAACGGAAAACCTTCCCAGAGAGCGACACTTCATTGCTGTGCCGAATTCAGTGGTTTTGGAGGCCTTTCAGTTTTTGTACATTTTTTTTGGCAACTATTGATCATCTCGAGTGGCAATCGTTCTACGAGTGACCTTGTATTTGCCACAGAACAAAATCGCAGAATGTCTTTGTCCTTTGCTAGCCGTTGTTTGCTCTTCGGGCCTGCATTTTAATGCGTAGCAGGGCCCCTGATTTATTTGGTGCTTGCGCCGACCAATCGACCAGCATACCCAATTAGCCTTGCCCAGTAGTGGTAGTAGTTGATGCTGTCAGTTGAGATAGTTTGGCAGCTTCTCAAGGTCTTCCACATAAATCATAATCACATTAGTGAGGCAGCGTGCAAAAGTTTGCTTCCCTGAGTCTCGCCCACACGTGGCCATTAAAAATGGTAATTGCAAACAAAAAATACGAATTAAGTCTTATATAAAGACGAAAAAAACACAATTACTAATAGCAAAAGTTGATTTCGCATTACGCCTGCTGCTTACTGCGGCACGCACCACCAAAAAGCCGTGCGTCTAACGAGGCGGCACAAACGCCACCGAATTGTGTCCGTCTGTAATTGATAAACTGGCCAAATAAACTGCCAGTCTGCCTGACGGATCGACTGACTTCAGCCTATTGCTGGACAGCACACAGACAACGGCAAAGTTTATTAAACAATAATTTATGTTCGCTGCAGCCGAAAATTGCGTTTTATAATCGAATATTTTGTTTTCCAACTTTAATTACCAGCAAATAGTTTTAATGTGCTGCTAAATGTGGCTGGCAACTGGTTTTAAGAACGGCAACATAATTAATAAAATACGACTTTTCATATTTCTTTCAAGTGTGCTTGATAAATATTTTTCCGTAGACTTTAATGACGCCTGCTGCAGTAACATTTTCATTATTTCCATGAAAAATTGTTTTAAAGCCCATAAATTGTTAGTTAGTTATGAATTGTAGTTAACTTTAATTCATCGTTGGGGACCAAAACATAACTGAAGAAGCGCCTCATGCGTTTAGAGCGCAAGCACCCCTGAATTGGACAATAACTTCAAGAGTTTTGCCCAGATCGACTTAAAATTTTGGGAAGATACTCTTGAAATGTTAACTTGCAGTTTTTACTGGCTCGAGGTCTTCTTATGCTATTGGCATAACTTTTAACAGAGGCACACAACACAACAAAGGAGGCTTCAGGTTGATCGGACGACGTTTCATGAGGGACCAAATCCTCACTCATCAGCGATCTTGAGCCTGAAATGTCTATCAAAAGAGCAGTCTCTCCATGCCAGCGACGTCAAAACTATTTGGGAATTCCAAAGGCAGCTTGAGCGCAAAAAAAAATGTCCATTTGATTTTTGTATGCGTTTTGAATGGATATGGGCATTTCCACAGCACGCACGCGACAGTCGTACGAATTTCTTAACCGTCATCACAAGGAAAAACAAAGAAAAATTTTAAAATAAATTTGTCCATATTTGTTTGTGAATAGCATGCGAGTTGTAGAAAGAGAAGATCCCAAGATACTGGCAAACAAAAATGAATACGTTATGTGACGGAATATGGAAGTGCGTTTTTTTGACTTTCATAAAAACTCAAAAATCTGCAAAACCCGTTCGAGTTTCTTAACCCAACTAATTGTTGTACGGTCTGCAATCATGTTACTATATATATTAGAGCTGATTCGTTGAAAAATAAATGTTGGTGTTTTTTTTATTTGACTCATTATGATACGTTACGTGACATACGTTAGGTGAGAAAATTTTCTCTATGATTACTTTTGTGGTTTCTTTGATAATGCAAAGAAAAAACTTACTGTTAATTGCACTCACATAGTTTGTTATGGTTTCTTATGCAATCTTTGTTTACACTTTGTACCCTTAAAATGACTAGAGAGCAAAATTTAATGAAATCTATAGGTACTTTTTTAAGAAAAAAACCTGCAAAAGAATGATAAAAATAGGAAAAATAGTGATTGCTCGACTTTGCATTGGAAAATCTCGAAATGGCATACGAGTAAATTTAAGATTGGCTTAAACTAGTTTAATTTAATTGTTTCCCTATAAAAATATGATCGAAAAAAGTGTTTTTAAGTACTTTTAATTTTTTGGTCTCGGTGGACCTTTCTGTGGAAATGCCCATATGTCTTTAATATCCTTTTAATCATCCAACGGAGCTGAAAATCGTCGAAGGTATGACCATTTTTCCTATTCTTTGATCGATTTTCAGATCCGTTGGATGATTGAAAGGATGTTAAGGGGTTAGAGGTGGGCTATGTCAGCGTGAATGTAAACCTTTAATCGCGATTTTCTCGAAACTTTGTTTTTGAAATCGGTAGTCACGATTTCTCGAAAACTTATGAACCGATTTCTTTCAAATTTTGCACACTTCAAAATAACATTATCTCGTGCTTGAACGAAGAATTTTTTTTCTATTTTAAGTGATTTTTCAAGGCCATGAGGGGTGCAAATTTTACTCAAAAAGAGGGTTTCTTGTTCTCAACGCCGTCAAAAATTCAATTTTTTTTTTCCCCCCTTCGTCCAATCACGAGCTTTAAGCATCTACTAACAGAAAATTTTTGGTTTTTGCATTTCAGATGAATCTGTCATGAGTTATCCTACGCCGAGGGTACTTTTTTTTGAGGGGTCACAGGAGACGACGTGTCCAAGCCTTAATTTTTAATATTTTTCAATGAAAATTTCACAATTTACTTATAAAATATATCCCTTTTATATGGTAAATTGATGGAATGAAATATTTTGTTGGTTAAATAAAAAAATATGGTTAAAAATGTACCTGTTTTGAGCCTTTGAAACCCACCTAACCCCTTAAAGATGATTTTAAGGATATATAAGAAATATCTATTCAAAATTAATCTTTTTTGGATATTTTTTTTCCTGTGTACCACGGGATTGATTTTTTTTACAAATCTTAACTTTGATAACCCATAAGAAAGCATCTAGAGGCGCCTATTGGCGATACACATTAATGTTAATGCTATATTAATTAACATAGGGAAAGGCTATCAAACACTAATTGCCTTGAGTAACGGGTATATCGAAGTCGGGCAGGACCGACTTTAACTTGCGCTCTCGTTTTTAAGAAAAAACTTTTAATAAAACTATAAAAATGAGAAAAATTGTGCTATCGCGACTTTGCGTTCGAAAATCTTGAAATGGACCTTGAATAAATGTAATTTTGGTTTAATTTAGATTAATTTGATTGTTACCCTGAGAAAATATGATAAAATATAGTGTTTTTAACTACCTTTTTATATTTTGGTGTAGGTACACCTTTCGATGGAAATGCCCATATGCAATTTAAGTTATTCGATTATCTCATTTGGTTCAAAATTTATGATTTTTGCAACGAAAAACTCAAATGGCGCCACTGCGCGTCGCCAAGAACACGCCAATATCGCCGTTCTGAGCAGCTCGAAGCATTTTATGTGTTTATTTGGAATTGCTCGCTGTGAAGATTCAATTGACATAAACATTGTTGCCTGCGGATAAGCCTCGTCGTTTGAAAACGGGCCCAAAGGGTTATTGAAAATGAAATGTCAAAAAATTATGATTTTGACTGGCAACCGCTTTCACCAGATTTGACTCCTCCAGACTTCTTTTTGTGGGACTATTTGAAATCAAAGGTCAACTAGCCAAGGACCCTGGAAGATCTGAAAAACAATATCAGACAATCTAGCCGAAATGCTGGCTAAAACCATGAAAAATGTTGCAAAATCAAAAGGGATGTAAACAAATCTACTTGAACCCAATAAAAGGATTTTTATAACGGACAAAAAATAATTGTGTTGTTCTTTGATCCTGTAAAAAAAACCACGGGTCCTTCGAATATGGCCAACACAGTACTTGTTTGGTGCATTATATTCTTAACCGAAAATATAACCAAAAATGATTCACAGATTAGATATCTTTAAGTGATCATTCATGGAAGGATCAGTAAAATTTAACAATTTTTTTGCACTCTAGTAAAGCTAGAATAAAAATCCTTTCTATCTATTAGATATCCTCAAGTCGATCACACACAGCGTTAATGCTTATTCGCTTACATACATAGTTGACTTCTAAGTCACAGAACATAAAAGCGCTGTGGGTTCATTACGTGCTCACTCTTTGGCCAAAGCGGAAAAGCATAAGCTTGGCTAAGCTGCTCTTAGGCAGCTCATTTAACATTTGCTCAGTTGTAATTAAAGTTGCCCGTTCGCAGAGTTCTTTCATGCCTGCTTGCTGCCGGCCATTTAGTTCGTTGCTTGCGTAGGAAGTGGGTTGCGATTATTTAAAATTGGGCTCTGAGATTGCAGATCATTGAAAACTATTTTCGACGCTGTGGGTACCATTAAAACTAATTGGCGAGGACCGAGGCATATAGCAAAATGAATGAATATATTTTTGATTTGGCCTGTCAGCTCAAACAATGAAAATGTCTATGCCTGTCTAAGGCCCATGGTATCGTATATATACCCTTGACAAGGTCAAGTGAATTGATTTCTCATTGCTGCGAGCACTTCAAATTCATGTAAAACAAAACGATTTTCGTGTGTCGGAGCCGCGTTTCGTTTGTTTTAATGATGTGCCAGATCAGCTTCTACATGGTTTCATTTACACGACAACTGCGGCGCTCCGATCTCTTAACTGGATGCCATTTATGGCAGAACGAGCCGTTGGCGCGAACTTGCCTGTCATCTGCTACAAATCAGCTGTCATAAACCCAAGCGTGTTTTTTGGTGATTTTTTACAATCACTTTCAAAAGGCAGCAACAACAACATTTGATAATGATCATTCCATGGCTGAAGAAGATGAGGAAGGTGGGGAAGAAGTGGCTTTCAATTGCCTATTGAGAAATGCACAATTAAAACTGCCGACTCAACCGCCGCTCGCTCGCCGTTCACCTAGCCGAGGCGACTGTGCCCCAAAGAGTCGTCAAGTCATTAGAATGTACATATTTTAATCTGCATCTTTATTTGTATCTTTCGCATTTGCAGGTGGTGAAGAACTCTAAGAAGAAACTGGGCGAGTATGCCTCCGAGACACTGGCCATCATATCTAAGCGCTTCTGCCATTTGCATGGCCTACTGCAGATGGCCGAACTGCAGGTCATTGAGAAGCTACGCGAGTCCAGCTTGCCGCCACAGATGGAGCTAAACGAAGCCCTGAACAAATTGAATGGCTACGAGGCTGTGCTCAAGGTAAGTGTTTGAGGTGAAACTACGTTCAAGTTGATCTAAAACAAGTGCTTCTCTTCTTGGCAGCGCCTCAGTCAATTCCTGGAATTTGACACGAAGAACAACATTCCGGTACCGCAGGATGTTTGGCTGAAGGAGGTGCTCCGTCTTACCCATAAACATCTTGAAAAGATCCCCATCTCTGCCCAAGTGAGAAAGCTGGAAAGCAATCCCTATCGGTAAGTGATCGCTTCACTTTAAAGCTCTTAGTTTTTAATGGGATTTTAGAACTCGTAGGAAAATGAAAATGTATGAGTGACGAAAACATAGAATAGATAGCGAGAGAGGAAGGGATAGAGCGAAAATGTTGAGAGCTTGACTTGTCCTTCAGTTTTATAGCAAATTACTTAAGTAAAATCTAATACTTAAAGAAACCAGTGAATAGCGATGAGATCCAGATATAGCAGATATTGTCAGCAAGTTAAAAACCAATGGTCTAGAAGAAGATATCGCAAAGACTTATGAATTGAGGGCAGGAGCCTTACGACAAAGAACGTAAGGTACAACGTAATACTAGGAGTCTGTGTTTGCCAGTTGAGCCTCGAGTCAATTATGCAATTGGGTTGGGGAAAAGACTTGTCTTTTGTACTACTGAAAAATGAGGAAATAAATCAAACCAAATTATACCCAAAGCTTAGAGGATCTTTTTCTAGTGACTGAAATTTCGAATGGAAATAGATATACGCTAGCTACAGTCATTGACTAACAAGAGAACGTATAAGTATGCTCATGAAAATTTAAGAAAACTACCAGATGGACAACTACTTACCGATTTGGATGTAAGTGAAGATTATACTGATTTGTGTGACGTTGAAACCGTTGAAAGAGACGGTAAAGAAAACACCAATAAGGGTGTGGAAACCGTTGAAAGGAGGCGGGTATAGTCAATGTGAAAACCGTTGAGAGAGACGGTATGGAGGACACCATTAAGGGTGTTGATGAAACTGTTGAAAAGCAGGAATGTTATTTGGAAAATAGAAGATGAAATTGTCCCATGCATCATAGTGCAAGCACAAGTGAAGAACATAAGTTTTGATCATGGTGTGTGGGGCATAAGATGGTGTGGCTTTGGTTTGAAAAATCATGTATAATCTTCCTTGCACAGAAACACTGACTTAATAAAGACGAACTGAAATGATATCGTTGTGAGAATATTAATAGTTTTTGGAATGTAAATGTTTGCAAATGAAAAGAAAAATAGTGTAAGTAATTATTTGGTCAAACTGTTAGATTTTTTATACTACAATAAGAAATTGTGATTGTTTAAAGAAAAAGAGAGAAAATGATTTTTACTAGTTGAAAAGTTATATATTAGTTATTTAGAAAATATATGGTGAAGAAGACTTGAGTACTGCGTGTCGGGTTGGAGAAAGATTCAGTCTGTTAAAAATGTATATGGTCGGCGTATCTTAACGATTACACGAGGACGTGTAAATGTTAGAATGGCCGTGTCCTGTCATAGTAAATTCCAAATTTAACAATTAGAAATGGGTCGTGTCAATGTGTTATGTAGGATTGGCGGGGCCTACGCACATGTTGTATAGTCTGGTTCGATAGAACGTTGTTTGTTAGAGCGAGACGTCGGTTGCACAGTTGGTCGGAACGATGTTTAGGTTGCACGGTCGTCGAGTGTGGTTCGATGTATGTGAGGGGTATACATCGCTGACCGCCGTTCACTCTTTTTTGAAGGTTCATCGTCGTCGCTAATATCGTCATTTTCGGAGCTTACTACGTCTGAGTCCGAAAATTCGGAAAACTCCTGACGTACATAAGTTTTTTGGCTCCACCAACACACTTCTCCCACAGCAAGACATCTTATTTTTTCCTTAAAACGTTTCTCCATTGGCATGCTCATTTGGCGAAAGCGCCCCTGAAAGTAATTTGTTAGAAAACTCATCCAAATGGTTATTTAAAAAATGCAATTTGAGCGACATCGAAATTCCAATAGTTTGGAAAGACTTCTTCACATTTTGCACCAAGGTGTTTGCCTAGAACCAGCTGAATTGCACATTTTAGGCAGTCCAAAGCAACCAGCTCATCTTTGGTATGTACTTTATCGAATTTTCCGCTTTTCTCCAACGTTTGAATGTCCGGCCCATTAAGTACTCCTGTTAAGTAAAAGATAAGATAAAAATGATTCAAATAAGTCAGAATTGCATAAATTATTTTATTGCCAGCTTTTTAACGTTGCTATAGCTGAGCTAAGGAAAAATTCCTTTCAAGCAGTTGAAGACGTCACTAATGCGGCTTACAAGGGCTTCGATAAATTTCTTGGTTAGGCCCAATTTAATATGCAAAGGTGGTAGTAATATATCCGATATGCTGTTTATTAAAGGCTGTTCTAGCTTGTTTAGGCTTGAGTCTTTCAAACATGGGAGTAATTGTGAACTTTGGCCCGCGTATTCCAAAAACAAATAAAACAGAAGTATTTTGGCCACCCGCCTTTTATGCCCTGTAATATGTTTATAACTTTTATATGACAGCAGTTTTTCCACAAGTTATCTTCGTATTTGATGTCGTGCAAGATGGATTTCATTGTTGAATAGCATTCTTTTATAAATGTGATAAATGCAACCGGAACTGATGGTATCTCGTTAGTCTTATGCATCTGCAGACAGTTGGTTGATGAGCATTCGCTCAAAAGTGTTTCTGTCAGTGGTTTGAAAAATTAGAGAAGAAAGGAGTAAGACGAACACGAAAAAGGGGCAAATTCATTAGATTTGGACAAATCTAAGATTTTAGTTGGGAAAACGAAATATTTCGAAAAAAAAATATTAAAAACTATTTTGTAGGCTAGGCCAAGCTCTAAAACTTTGGCAAAGAAATACAAATCAAATTCTGAATGGTTTCAGAGATATAAGCGATACAAAAAGTGCCTCGTTGTCAAAAAGGCGAGCTTTAGTCCAAAATTTCAAATGACCATAAAAAAAAATGCTGACTAATCAGACAAAACGCTGATAGGATTTTTCTTTATACATTAGTAGCTTTCAGATTTACCGGGTATGAATGTCATCAAAAATTTAAAGTTTCAAAATGGTGCACTGTGTTATAGCCATGTCAGCTTTATTGAAACTTTGCCCGAAGCTTTTTAGTACCAATATGCTGCACATATGTCGAAATTTGCCGGATGGGACAACTATAGCATATAGCTGCCATAGGAACGATTGGTCGAAAAACTAATATTAGAGAGAAAAACTTTAATGTTTTGAATGGAATCGGCATCAGACTTCGTATTTATTCTATGCTTTTTCATGATTTCCCATAAGTTTGGTCGAAACCAAAAGGAAAATTTTGATCTCTCAGGATTTGTTTTACGTGGTATGTGCCTTAGGTAGGCTTTAAACCACGGTACCCTGTACGCCCTGAAAAGGGCATAACGATACATGTGTTTGGTTGGGACTCCAGACAAAAGCCCCAGGTGACCGAAGTCCCCTGTACAGTTGCCATAGAACAGTTAGGTGTGAAAAACAGTCTTGTTAGAAGTCCTGAAAGCTTACGATGTTGTAAGTTATTTGAAGGAGAAGCCTGCGGAAGATCAAACTTGAAATGTGTAAACTTCAAATAATTTTAACGTATATTTGCATATATTCTTTCAGTTTCTCCAGCAACCGTGATAAACTTGCAAAAATTTTGTTGGATCAATTTAAATGCGAATTTGTCGATCCGCACATTGAGGTTCGCTTCCAACGCGATATCGATGTGAATACCACCATGTCCAGCATTACTACTTTAAAAACTTCTAGCAGTGGAAAGGAAAACACCTGGCCGAATCAAAAGAAAAAACAGTATTCACCTTCGCAGGCTAAGGGAAAAAATAAAAAAAATAAAAAAAACAAGAAATCTACTCAACGTAGCGGCAACTCCTCTGCCATCTCCTCTGGGATAGAACGGGAGCATGAGGAATTGAACTTTGTGCAAACCTTTTCGGCATTGGACATCACTAAGCCAAACGAAACGGTGTCCCTGTCACTGGCCGGTCGCATGGGCGAGTGGTTGAAGTCGAATGTGCTGGTCAAGGTGCGTTCGGTGAAATCACCAGAAGACTTCTATGTGCAGGGTATACATGCGGCCGAGCGCCTGAGCCAAGAACTAGACGCCTTTGCTCAGATGCCAATTTGCCGCCCGCCCACTGAGATTATTGTGGGCCATCACTATATTACTTACCACTCGGATATTGATCGCTATCATCGCGCCATGGTTAGTCAGAAGCTGGCCAAACGTGACACATATAATGTCTTTCTGCCCGACATTGGAATGTCCCTCGAGGTGGACAGCGACCAGTGAGTGACTGATAAGACTACCCTTTTTCCATCCTCTATCAAATGCTTTCCCTTGCAGCTTCCGGGAGTTACCTGAACGCCTGGCAGCAATGCCCTATTCTGCTGTGCACTGCACGCTGAAGCAGTTGATGCCCTGCAATGGTGGTTCCGAGTGGGATGCGCAGGCTAGCTCCTTCCTTAAGCAGGTGGTGCAGAAGTAAGTTAATTAATTCCAACTATCGCTCGGCATAACTAATCTGTTATAACTTTTTGCGCAGCAATCCTGTTCACGTCACTATTATTCGAGCATTGGACGAGGATCTCTTCGAGGTGGATCTTATTACCAGCAACTACAATACCAACATTTCCTTGCGCGAGTCTTTTTTATACACAGGCCTGGCGCGCGCTCGATATGGTCATGCGCTCGCCCTGGCCCAGAAACCACAACAGCTTTGTGCCCTCGCCCACCAATGCCTTCCTAAATATGAACTACATTTTGGTGATGTCATGATGATACAAATGCTTCATTTGGAAAATCCGTACGAGTTCTATGTAATGCGGCATGATCTTGAGGCGACTCGTTTCAAGCTACGGAGTGCTCTGCAAAGTACCATGGATCGCATGGGTCTCCCAGCTCTGGAGAGTATCTACTTGGGTCGCCTGCGTCTTTGCTGCGTTCTACAATGGGAAGGTCAATGGCATCGCGCTCGCATTGAGCAAATGTTGCCCGAAGGTAAATGATTGTGATAAGGTTTGACCAAAGCCGTAGAACAACAAGATTGGTAACGGCCATTCAAATGAATGTCAGGGAAATTTCAATGTGGAATTTCGATTTTACATTAGTGTGCTGGTCTGTGAACTGACCAGCCAACCAGCGGATGCCTGCATTAGGACTCCATGCACGGTGCGCTGAGACTCCAAGGGAGGCACCGAAAAGTGTCGCCAAGGAGCAGATCCGGAGAAAAGGCTTTTTCCATATATATAAAAAAAGTGTGGGTAAAGGGACTCCTTAAATGAGTGATTTTGACGTTCCAGAATGCTCACTCAGATAACCCGCAAAGACACTTCCCGAAATTCTTCCCGATCGCTCTGGTCCATTCCGGTTCAATGGCCAGGAAAAGTAAGGACTTCAAGTGGGTTTCAAAATCGCTCCAACAAACGCTTCTCCACTAGTGTAGACACTGGGGTTCGGCACGCTCAATAATCAAATTTCACGAAGCTAAGCAGCTGCCAGCCTATGCTGTTGGCATACCGACTTTGCCAAATGATAAGAAAAGGTTCATTCATATGATGTTATTGGGTTTATCCAAGGTGACCGCCACACTGTTTTGTTTTGGGTCGATTCTCTTTCAAAAATTCAACATTTATATCAGCGGCCACAAACAGTGCGCTGCTTCGTTAAAAGAGTTGTAAGCTCTAACTGAAGTCACTGTAACGTAAAATGGCTTGACACAGCCCCAAAGGGCCAAAACCGAGCTCCTCTCAATCTCTTGGCTTGTGCGCTTCTAATTTTTCGCACAAGAGAAAAGGACCTACATTTTAACGCAGAATCCGAATGGCAATTTGAGAAGCTTTTGCATGGCTAATTACTACAAAGCTGGCGCCAACAGCAGAGAGGGGTGACCGGGTGTAAAGTTTATTCAAAGAAAAAACTTTTCATTAGATGTTCCGAGGCGGGATCGAACCCACAACCACTTGCACAGCGCTCGCGCACCCTACCCGCAGAGCCACCCGGCCACTGAAGTCACTGTGGAGCTAAGAAATATTCGCCCTATGCCATTTGAAACTGGTCCACACAACTCCTGCTTCTGGCAGCCTGGGTGGGTAGTTGGTTCGGCAGACCTCTAAAGCCTACAGCAGCATTCTAATGTAAGATCGAAACTCCACATTGAAATTTCCCCTTGCCACCACTTTATTCGAGTATTTCTTCTCCAGTTCAAGCAATCTGTCCTTTTCCCGTATTTATATTTCGAGTTTTTTAGTTAAAACTTAGCTAAGTGAAACTAGTCTTTCAACATTCCATTAAGTTTAAAACCAAGGTTCAATGAATTTACTTAAGCAAGCTATAAGCTATAAACTTGGAATGGTCGAACCAAATTGGTAGAAATCAGAGATGCAGACCCATCGGAAATAAGGACTGGTTCAGTTGAGTGGTTCAGGCAGTCTAAACTTTTTACCAAAAATGCCATAAACGCAATTTATATTCTTGGATCGGCCGAAATTCTTTTAGGCCTGCCGCACACAGACAGCTTAGCACACGGAGCACATAGAGAGCGCACACACCAACATCTTAGCGGAGCGGAGAATTTTGTACGAAAAATTTGTAGGCTCCTCTAGCTCTGCTCCGCTCCGCTTTCTGTGTGCGGGGGCCTAAAATCTTAAACCTTAAAACCCATCTTTAGGTATAACGACCCTTAATTCCGCCTTATCTCAACTCGTAAAGCATATACTTAAGGATATCGTTCCCAATTTAGCTTAAATCTGTTCGGAAAGTTGATTTCTGCGAACTTTCGAATCTAAGGCATTCCGAAAAATGTCCAAAATAGACTTTCTCTTCAAGGATCTTCCTTAATTTTGGCCGAGTCTTAAGCCTTAAATCCCGGTTTATCCTTAAATCTTCGCGTTGAGGTATTTTTCCAAACTTTCTAAGTTAAAAGTTTCCAAAAATTATTTATTTTCAGGGGTCTTTTATTTCACTATATCTGAATTTATAGAAACTTTGCAAAGAAGGAATGTAATCTGATGACTGGCGTATTAGGAGGTCGTTGGGCAAACTCGTCAGTGAACTGAACCTAACCGAACCGTTTTGTTTTTTGGTTTCCGCTTCGGTTCAGCGTTTTCAAAGGGACGCCAGGTTCGGCTTAACAGCTGGAACTAGCGGTTCGGTTACGGTTTGTTTTGGTTCAGTTCAGAACCGGTTTGCATCCTTGGTAGAAACATGTGTAGTCAACAAAAAACTGATACTCTGTGGCCAAGGGAGTCAATTATTGACAGTTGAAAATCCGACCTTAATCCACAATCTCGTTTATTTTCAATGGAAATGTGGCTCAACCTAGCATTTATTGATCTTATCTTATTGGCTGTTTTATAGTTCTGCAAGATCTGATCAAAATCTTAGTCGGGAAACTGTATTGTTAGACTTGCAGTGATGCCACACTTGCAGTGTGGCAGTAACTTTCAAAACAGTAAAATGTTGGTCATGCAATGGTGTTTAATGGATCATAGAGTTTTTGGAACAGAAGAAAATTGCTGCAGACGTTTGATTTCACTTCAATATGTAAACTTGTCAATTCCTGTCTTTCTAGGCTATGTGCTAGTGCGTCTGGTGGACAATGGCACTTGCCAAAAGGTTTACTGGGATCAACTTTTCGCCTTTGCCCCAAAATTTTTGGCAACGCGAATTGGCCATCAAATGTTGTCTGGCAGATGTGGATACTCTGCAAGAAAATGGATATATTTGGACGCAGGCGGCGACTGCCGCATTCAAACTGATGGTCTCAAACCCCAAACTCCACATGGAGGTAATCTGTGTGCGCGATGAAGCAGTTCATGTGTCGTTGACCTACACCCGATCCAGCGGTGAGGCCACCAATGTGGGTGTACAGCTGGTGATTCAGGGTCACTGCAAGTCCAGTGGCGATAGTAGCCGGGTGATGAAGACATACACAGCGCGTCCATCACGCTTAGACAAATCAATCCGTCAGTTTATAGAGCAAGAAAAGGAAAAGGCTGAGGAGTTGCCACCTTTCTCGCCGGTCCAGAGGGAACAGACACAGCGCTTGGCCGTGCACCTATTGTGTTTACAGCAGCCAGATGAGTTTTACGTTACATTTCCACACTTTCTGCCCGCGATTGAGAAACTGAAGTCGGAAGTGCAAGTAGTTGCTGCACAGATGTATCGAGATGGTGAACCCAGGCTGGACTGGAAGGTTGGCGAAATGTGCTATGTACGTGTTCAAGCTAGATCTGATCTGGAGATGATGTGGTACCGCGGCCAGGTGAAAAAAGTGGTCCATCCCGGAAGCGAGACGCAGTCACCCAAATACAATATCCACCTGCGTGAGCTGGGCGAGTTGGCCAGGGATGTGCCCAGCGCTTGCATAGCGACGATCGACGAGAACTATATGAAAATATCTGATACCGCCATGCGCTGCCACCTGTATGGCATCCGTCCCAAAGGTGGCAGTTGGAAACCGGAAGCCACAGACTTCTTAAGGGATCTGCTTCGGTCGTACGACGGGTTAGCGGCCACTGGCCATGGACGTGAGCACAATTCTTTGAGCGTCACACTTTGGGGATCGCACGAAGAAATAGCCGGACCCTTCACCCCGATGCGTGTCAAGTATGTGAACATCAACGAAACTCTTGTCCTGGCCGGTATGGCTGTGAAAGTGTTGGAGCAAATGGATCAGGAGGAGCAATCGACAGCAGACAACGAATCGAATCATTCAGCCGACTCGATGGAATTGCAAGCACGCCTAGACAATGTGGACAGACTCAATGGTAAGTAACTACACTGATTCATCCATGCGTGCTTTCATATTTGAATTTATCTACATACACAGCTGTTCGGAACACATCCACAACCCAGACTTTGGCTCCTTTCGAGCACAACGAGGAAATGCCGCCTTTGGATCTGCTTAACGATTTTAACGCAGCCCAACCCACCACGGGCCAATCCAGCCCGCCTCCAGCCTGGACCGAGCCGCGCAAATGCAAAAAAGCACTTTTCACAGCTCTGCCTACCAACGTGAACTACGAGTGCCAGATCTTTCTAAGCTTGGCCAATGACAAGCCATTCATGGATCACATGCGAGACTTGCTGGTGAAATACTTTAAGCCAAAGCTGGATCGTAGGGAGGGCTCCACTTGCACGTATGTTGTGGGTCAGCCAGTGTTGGTTACCTATCACCTGGACAAATTGCCATATCGCGGTATTGTCCAGACCTTACAGAACTCGGAAGGGGAATACATGGTGTATTTTGTAGACTACGGTAACGTAGAGAAGGTAACAGCGGCAGAGATGCTGCCCTATGCACCATTCCCTCAGCTGAATGCCATGTGCTGGCTGGTGGAGATCAACGGCGTTCGCCCCAAGAAGTTGAAGTATTCCATTATGGAAATGGACACTGTGTATCAGACTCTTATCATGAAGTTAAGCAGCGTGCGCATTGTGTCGGCTAATGGTCCAAACGGCATTCCATCCTGCCAGATTAAGGTGGGAAACCTGGACATAGCCACTATGATGGTTAACAATGGAATGGCAGTGCACTTAACGCAACCAAGTCAAATGTCCAATAAGCAGCTGCAAAAGACGTTGGACAGCTTTAAGATGTTTGACGAACTGCTGCACTTTGGTGGGGCCCAAAATGAGGTCTTGCTGTCTCAGCCCGAGCAACAGTCTCAATTGGGTAACGAATCGAGTTATCAACCGCCACCCGCCAAAAAGAAATTCCTGCTGAGCAGCAAAGAATTGAAGCGTTTTGAGTGCGACCAAGAAGACTTTGATTGCGAGCTGGCAGCGATGCAGCAGCTATCCCAGCAAAGCGGTAACATGGATGCGGACACCGATGAGAATGAAAGTGAACTTGGTTATGAAGAAGAAATGGAAGAAATGTACGCGGAAGAGATACACTCGATGTTTGAAGAGAACTCTTATCATGTTGAAGACATTGGGGAAGAGGATAGTGTGATGGTGCCGCAGAGTGTATCCGCCATGAATCAGCTGCGTCGTCGGGTCGAACTACGCCATCAGGTAGGTTCGGTTTTCTTGGATAAATATGAGTACATGATCTGATTCCATGAAAAGAGACAGATCAATGCCTCAGCAGACTCTTCCGTTTTAAAAACTTATCTTTTCTCTTGCAGAATATGATGGACAGTGTGAGTTTTTCCCCCTTTGATACCTCTACAGTGCGCTCCATCTATGACGGCGAGGGCTGCTTTAAGCCGCAAAGTCTTCCCTCCGGAGTAAAGCAATTCCAGTGCACCATCGACAGCGTGCTCTCTGCCACGGAGCTACAGATCTCCCCGTGCCTCTCTGAGTTCACCAAGCACGACATTAGCATGACCCAAGAGACGAACGCTCTGATCAAGGAGGCGGCACCGCTCCAACCAGTGCCCAATGCATTGTGCCTGGCGCGCTACTCCAAGGATAAGCAATGGTATCGCGCCACCATTCAGGAGCTTCACGTTGCTACTCAGCAAGCCACCGTTTTCTACATTGATTTCCACGACTCTGAATCGGTGCCCTATGAGCATCTCAAGGTGATGCCCTTGCAGCTGTTCATGTTCCCGCTTCGCTCGTTTCGCGTCAAGTTGCACGGCATCAAATTGAACAAGAACTTTGGAGAAAAGATTGTGTGCCAAGCATTGCAGTCCTGCCTGTGCAAGTACACTTTTGTCTTCGCCAAGGTTCACTATCCCCTCAATTACCATTCCAATAAGGGGACGCTGGATTCCGAAACGGAGATATATTCATCCAACGACTCCATTCGAAATGGTCACAAGCTGCTCGAGGTCGAACTGTTTGAGGATAAGTCCAAGAAACAGTTGCTTTACGAACCGCTCATTGACAGCTGGATGTACTTGCGAAAGTGAATGAATCTCTCGAGTTAACATAACAACAAACAAAATCACAAAATTTGATTGCATTTTTGAACATGCACCTTTCGTTTAACAATCAACAAGTATACTTTACATAAATGAATATGTATTTCGTATAACATTTTTTACTTTCATCGAATAAAGGTTTTTGATTTTCTTAATTTCACCTTGAAAACTGGCATTAGAATTTTCTTAAATTCACTTGGGGGGAACTTAAACGAAAATTTAGCTATTTTTGCTTGTGGGTTAAGAGATTAATATTTTTCCAAATCAATTTTTGTAGGATGACAAATGTATTTTAAATTCCACTACAGTATCTATCACATTTTGAAGACCAAGTTGGATACTTCCTTCGCGGGCTTGTTAGTAATGGCTGCGCGTTACTTTGTTGTCACTAGCCAAAATCGCAACAATGCCATTGAAAATTGTAACGCAACTAAAAAATTAAACTAGAATCAAAAAGAATATGTGCTGAGCTGTCAAATGTAATGCCCGCCTAATGCGCCACGCGTTGAGCTGTAATTGAATTGTATTGCGTTAGCTCTCGCATCTACTGGAAAAGCTGCAACACTTTTGGAATGTGGAAGAACGGCGCACTCAGCACGAAAGCTTCCTTATACCTGCAAAGCACAAAAATTCAGAAAAGTTGTAAATTGATCATATGGAATGAGTGCACGATGGTGCACAAACGATAATTAGAAGCACTCGTTTGAACATTGAAAGACTTCAAACTAACGCTTACTGTGGTTCCGAATTCGATTCCAATACGTGAAGACCATTCCATTGAGTATGAAAATGCGAGTGTTCCTGGAACAGAATAGAACAGCAAAAGATTTTCCAAAGAACTGCTGACAATAGGAAATGCTCAAATTCCAATAGATATTTCCAGTGGATAAATATCGATTCCAACTGCCATTTGCCAATTTACTCTCTTGTACGCATACAGCGTCAGCCGACGACTGTATGTGTGCACACGCATTCTCAAGCATTGCTTGTTCGTTGTGTTTACTCCAGAGCAGAGGCAGGAAAAAAATACATTTACATTTTTGCATTGGTGTGTGTGAGAGGAGCGCAAAATTGCCCTCTATTTCAGTAGCAACGACTACGTCGCGAAGTAGGAAAGCAAGCAACGCAGCGGCTTATATTGTGTGTGTCGAAGCAGCGCTGCTTTGAGATTTTTCGTATGCACACGAGATAGGAATGTATGTGCCTGTCCCTGGTTTACTTACACAAGCAAGCGCATTCGATTTTTATCTTTTGTACACAAGTCGATTTTCATTGCCACCAAAAAAAAAATCCCTGCATATTGCAAATTGTATGGCCGATCGGCATCTTAGAGAATTATATTGGTCTTTGGTTTGACACACTCGAAATGATCGCAAGCACATTTAGTCAGAACGAACAAGCCCCTTGCTTCGCACGAGTAATAATAGAACAAGCTCGCCGCTGAACGAGTTTCAAAAAGCTTCTTGCCAGACGCGGCAAGCCTCAGGCGTGGTACAACAACCAAGGTCCTGTGCTCTGACTGTACGCTCTCAGCTCAGTACTCAAAGCCGGAATACAATCATACAGGCGGTCATCTTATGGAGCAAAAGGATTATAATGAGGTCATATTGAATACAAGGCAGCATGTAAGGACAACAGTTTAGGGGTGTCTTCTGAAACCAAAGTCAATTTTTTTTTTTTTTTGCTGCAATTTTGTAATAGGTCTGGATCAGAGAACGTCAAGGGTGTCACTTTTTGGCACCCGAATCACACTTATAAATTTGGAGTGCTTGTCGCACTCACAAACAGCAAAAAAAGAATAACACACCCAAACGCAAAAATCGCTCTCCGTGTTTCGTGTTTTTGCATTTCGTCACTCACTCAAACAGTAAGCGTCGACTCTATTTCACAAGACACTCAAAAATGTTGCGTAGATGAGTGAACGGCACAATGCACTCAATGCAAATGTACGAACAGCACGATAGATCACAAAAAGCAATGCGCAATAATGCACTGTGAGCGAAACACTCATGTTTTACAGTTATGATTTCGAGTGTCTTCAACTTTTATGCATGTAATGCCTTTGTTGTAAACATAAAAATTAAATACATAATTACATATGAATATATAACACGCAATGAAGTAGCAAAACACGGCTTTTTATTTTCATTTCACATGTATGTACAGTATGTCAAGAAAGTGTTTTTACACTGTAAAAAGACTCACATTTTTCACTTATTTTGCAAAAAAAAAGGTGCTTTCTCTAAATGGTAAAATTTTGTTTTTAATTTATTTTGATTCTTTATGGTTCTTAGAACTAAATTGCAAAAAAAAAGTAACCAAATCCATCTAGATTTAGCATTAAAAAAAAATTAAAAACGAAAAAAAAAATCGTTTTAAAAAGTGTCAAGAAAGTGTTTTTACACAATGTCTAAACGCATATATTCTCAGAACAGGAGCTCAAATGGTAAATAAAATATTGATTCTACACAAGTTTTCCATGCTGAGTCCGAATCTGCTTTTAGAAATTCCATATCTCTAATGGTTTAGCTGTAAATTTAAATTAAAAATGTAGAAAATGACAAATTATACGCTTTTTGTATATTCGAATCTCGTAGAAAGCAGCATATCTGAAAATTTTGAATTTTAACATAGTGTAGTATTTGCCCATATCTACACACTATTATAAATACTTTAATCATTTTATTGGTTATGAGTTCATAATCGATGAGCAAAGTATGGTTGATTTGCATGCAAATTGTACTTTTTTGTATTTTATATACGCTTTACCATACAACTACACTATTTGAAAGCGAAAAGCACCTTATATTTGTGGCCGATTAAGCAAATTTCGATGGTTCGTTGTGTACTATAGGTGTGGTACTATATTATACAGAAAAAATATTTTCAAAATAATCTGATTTCTAGGAGATTCGGAGCAACCAAAAAGCGCTAAAATTAGCTATTTCTACATTTTAATTAACATTTTTACGGCTGATCCATTAAAGATATGAATTTCTTATTCGGATTCAGCGTGGAAAACTTGTGTAGAATCAATATTTTATTTACCATTTGGGCTCCTGTTCTGAGAATATATGCGTTTAGACATTGTGTAAAAACACTTTCTTGACACTTTTTAAAACGATTTTTTTTCGTTTCTAATTTTTTTTAATGCTAAATCTAGATGGATTTGGTTACTTTCTTTTGCAATCTAGTTCTAAGAACCATAAAGAATCAAAATAAATTAAAAACAAAATTTTACCATTTAGAGAAAGCACCTTTTCTTGCAAAATAAGTGAAAAATGTGAGTCTTTTTACAGTGTAAAAACACTTTCTTGACATACTGTATATGAATATGAAAAACTAATGCAAGAATAACAACAACACACATGTCTCTCACATATTGTTTGTCTCAAGTGTTGTGCTCTCAATTTCGCTCATTCCTTTTGCTTTAGCATTTTGATCGGCCTCAACTCATGTATACAAGCACAAAAAGAGCACGAAACCGGTTTGCGATTGTGCGTATGAGC
This sequence comes from Lordiphosa collinella, assembly GCA_018904265.1. Classification (NCBI taxonomy): domain Eukaryota; kingdom Metazoa; phylum Arthropoda; class Insecta; order Diptera; family Drosophilidae; genus Lordiphosa; species Lordiphosa collinella. The sequence continues at coordinate 323,982 of JAEIFV010000105.1, read as the reverse complement.
ATGTTTGCAATAATCAGTAAAAGGCAACAAGCCTTTTTTTAGAGTGCCGATCACACTCTAAGTGTCGTAAACGCACAAATGATTCGGGTACACTTATTGTTAGGGTGTACCCTTGCCGTTCTCTGGGCCTTACTTTTCAATGGGAGCTATACTATATACATAGCAAACTACAAAATACGAAGTTTGGAGGCGTTCCCATTGAAAACAAAAAAGTTTTTCTCACTAAAACTAGTTCTAGGACCGATCTTTCCTATGACAGCTATATGCTATAGTCATCCGATCAGGCCGGTTCCGACAAATGTGCAGCGAATTTGTACTAAAATGTGCAAAGTTTGTTGAAGATAGATTTAAGACTGACGGAGGAGATAGCATAGAAACAGACGGACGGACAGGCGGAAGGGGCTAAAACAACTCAGCGAAATTTTTTTTAATTTTTGGAGCACATTTTAAATTGTTGTAGACATTTATCAATTATGTTTAACCCTTTGCCGCAATTTAAGAAAATTTTTAATAATACTCTTATAAAGCCAGCTACGTTTAAGCAAAGAGAATTAAATACCCAGAGTGGAATTCGCTCTCTTAAATTTAGTCCGAAAAAAACCATGCGGCTATCGAGGCGTTAACAGTTTTCGGAGACGAAAGCATTGGCATTTCGGACTCGAGCAATTCGGGCATTGTCTTTGCACAAGCATTTTTGTTTCTTCTGCTTCTGTTCCTCCCTTTTTCATTTGCTGTGCGCCTGGTTGTAAGTTTGCGCACACATGAAAAACATTACTCATATAAATCAGAATATGAATGAAATTTTAAATTGTAATTGGTTTTTATTAATAAGAAAAAAATATTTCCCAATCTCTATCCCATTTTATTTTTAACTGAATCGCAATCGGTAAACTGACTTGGCAACTAACAATATGAAGACTATTCCCATTTTATTTGAACATATCCACTCGCGCATCTTGCCTGTGAATGGATGTGTACATCAACGGTGGGTAATAGTTTTTGTAATTTGCTTGTGCGCTTGTGTCGCTTGACACTGAAAGAAGAAAATCGTCAACGCCGCATTTTTGCTTTCAATAGGTTGCTGAAGCGCATTGCCGCTTGGTTTGTTGCACTTCGATACAGTCGTCGACGATAAAAAGTTAACACAAAATGTCAAATAAGTAGTTCATGGCTCTAGGCTGTGTTAGTAGAGGCAAAAGTTTTGGGTTCCTGAAAATTGTGTGGGTGATTGGTGCGAAAATTTTATTTGAATTTGAAGTAACCTGAATTTTGCAGGCGGTCGCTGGCTCCGGGCGGAAAACTATTTTTAATACAAAATCAGAACTCAAGGGTTTTGGGTGCTCTGATTTCACTTCTGGCAATATTTTCCCAATATGGAGGGGGAGGGAGGCGGAAAATTAAACCAAAAACTAACTAAAGTGTCGTTTTATTGGTTTTTGTGTGCTTTGATTGAATTTCTGACAGCTTATTTTCATCGGTGGGGATAAAATATAAAAAGTCAAATGGGATATCGTTTTATAAGTTTTGGGTGATCTATATCATGACAATGTTTTTCGAAGAGAAACCCAAGAGAGAGAAGAGTGGGGGTTTCGTACAATTTTCCACAAAAAAATTATATGGGAACTTCAAAACTAGTCAGATTTGGTAAATGTTTGGTCACCAGGTCTTAGTGAAGACTTACTTATTGCCTTATATGAAGATGACATTTATGAAATAGTTGAATTTTATAACGAAACGCCTTGATTCACAACCCCTTAAAGGTTTCTCGATCTCAGAACATTTCAGTTTTGCAGTGGTCAGCGATTAGCGGGCTTAAACCCCAATTTTAAGAATGGTCGACTGTTTTACAGAATCTTTAAAAATTGGTAGATTTCTTGGATCACCTTAAGAAGGGTTATAAAGGCAATGGAAGGCACATTCGCTAATAAATAATAAACAAAAGTATAAAATTCTACAAAGCTAACTAACATAGGCAAAAATGCAGACTAATGCAAAAGTCGTATACTTATTTCATTTGATTTTTATTTATTTATTATTTAATTTCCTTCTTTAATATACTTAAAAGATAAGGCAATTGGAATGGTTATGGCATTTTGTATTCTTTCATAAGAACTATAAACTAGAATAAATTAAAACTCATTATATCCTTAACATAACAAATTTCTTAAAAACATAAGAAAACTTTCCGAGTTACAGCACGCGACAAAAAAATCCATTCCTATTATAACAAACAAATGGGATGTATTGGACGAGCACACACAACATCAAGATCGAGCAAAGCAAAAAGCATGGCACGACGCTGCCAGGCGCCATTACTATTTTTGTGTTTCGTTTTTCTTTCTCAAACAGCTGTTGTCTGCGGTACCCGAAACTGCACCGCCTCGATAGCGCATGGTTTTTTCTGTTAAGTTGACTAGGGTGAGCGAGCGTAATCCCCTCTGGTTTTATTCTCTTGGTTAAGCCGAATTGTTATCGAATGATTAGGGTGACCGTGCGCCTAAACGGAAGCCGATTGTTTTCGAAAGTGACTGTCATCACTGAAACTGTGTAGCGGACCACTCACGCGGACCAATGTTAACATTAAGAGTAAATGTTAATGTTAACAGTCTCGGCTCTTAACAGCACAGCAAGTAAAAATATCGATTTTTTTCCATCGGTCATCGATATGTACGTGGTTGATGCGATGCATATATATCTTGGATTTACTACTTAATATTTATTTGGATACATTGGTTTATTCCAGTCAATTTGTCGTGGCGTTTTCCGCGTTTCAACGTGGGCGGCCAAATGCTTTGGACATCTGAACAGGTAGAGGACATCTTAAATGTCCTCAAGACCTCTACAGATAAGAGTGTTGTGTACAAATGTCTGGTCAAGTTGCGTACTGATCTGGTGAAAGATAAAGATGGAATATTATTATTTCGTTTGGCTGGTGGTGTGCCCATAATGGTAGGTGAATGTGAAACTTTACAGTTTGAGTGTGTACTCTGTGAAAGTCTTGCTATATTTGCTGGTGATATAAAACTGTACAGGTTGAGAGCAACTGCTGTGATTACAATCTCTTTTGCCAATTTTAAAGGTACGCCTGATAAGCAAACTGAATGAGAAGATCATGGAGGTGGTATTGAGCATCTTGGGCAATTGCTGTACGGATGAGCTGGCCTGCATTGAGGTAACTATCATGTGGATGCCATCGATAATACTTTTTATACCGTTTCCCCATCCCCCACAGGCAGTGGAGTGCAAGGTGCTGGGCCCCCTGGTAACTATACTGAAGACCATACCCAATCCGGTCATACAAGGCCGTGCCTGCCGCATGCTGGGAAATCTGGCCAAAAGCAAGAAAGCCTCACAGTTCCTTAATGCCCACTATGCAGCGATTGCACCAGCCATTTGCCATATCTTTGACTCCACCAGCGCGGTTCAAACCAGAATTATGGCATTTCGTGTCTGCCGCTTTCTTCTGGCCAGCAGTCAGTTCCTAAAGTATTTCCTCATGGCCAATGGGTTTCTGCAGATGATGCGCATCTTTGTGGCTGTAATGAAGAATAATGAGGCGCCAAAAGAGCCAGCCCAAGATCTGGATATGTCAGCCTTGATGGGCCTGAAGCGTAATCAGCACCGCGAGAAATACTTTGAGGAAGTGGCCCGGAATCTGGAGGGAGTGCGCAGCGACATCTTTGACTATCAAATGTTGAAGAATTCCAAGCGCAATTGTGACTATATATTGCCCAAGGAGACAGAGGCCATTGAGCTGGCCCATGAGATACTGAAATGTTTGGTACTGTTGTCGGCCCAGCAAATTGGCCTGAAGTCCTGGGAGGTATGTATATGCGAGGGAATCCAATCGTTCCAGTTTGGTTCTAATTTACTTACACACTTTCTAGTTGGTCTCCCGCAACACTTCCCTGGCCTCTATAGTCTACTTCGTCAAGGAGGACAGTGAACAGCGTGCGACAGCCTTAAAGATTCTGTCCAACTTTTGCAAAGATCAATGCGCTTTCTATATGCTAAGCACAGCGGATGCCATTGTGGCTGCCTGTGAGATGCTTATGGCAGTCATGGTGAAGCCATTGACAGAGTGCGAGACGCGGCATTGCATCAATATTATTTCCACCCTCTCCACGGATGCATGCAGTCGCTCAAAGATTCGTCGTTGCGGAGCCTTGCGCAAACTAGTGGCTCTGATACGGGAATCGCACTCCCAGAGTGAACGCTCTTTGGTGAGTGCTTGAGTTAGATTTCAACCCAACCCATGGTTCAATTTCAAAACATGCCTTTTCAGCTATTTCAAATATTGAACAATTTTCAGTACGATAATCTCAGCATGGAATTGTTGTTGTATGAGGGACTGGTGCCCATGTTGGTAAGGGAGTTGAATGATTACTTAACCAGCGATGAAGAGCATCACAAGCGTAGACGCGAGGAGCGTCTACAGGGTGGCAAGAAACGTAAATTGACCGATTCCACCACTCCGGAAACTTTGAGCAAGGTAATAGAGCGTGTTCCCATGATTTAAAAGCATAATCCCTACTCTTCTCCTTAGTTCTCCAAAACCCAAGATCCTCTTGGTTCCGACTTTGAGTCGCCCAGCAGTTCACCTCGTTCCTATCGCACCACCAGTCCTTGCAGCTCACGCAGCATGTCGCCCATCGGTTCCCTTTTACTGGACAACGACGATGAGGATTATTCGCCTGCCTGCAGCGACGAGGACGACGACGAAGATGATGTTGAAGGGAATGCTGACACACGAGAACGCCGCATAGCAGCCAATCGTGCTCAGCCCTCCAGTGTATTGGATATTTTGAAGCTTATTGATGAGGGCAGCGATCCCATTGATGACACCTTGTCCGACAAGGAGGATCTTGACGATTTGAGCTGCGATGTGCCGCCCAAATTGAGTCAGTTTCGCTCTCATGCCGGCGGGGATACCATAGACATAATTGAGAATCTAATTTATCGTATCACACTGATGGTGAATAAACGCGCGGAGCTGGGTAAATTGGATACTTTGGACACGCTAATCAGGGCCATTAATTTGTTTGGAGCAAACAATAATTTTGCCAATGCTCTGACCAATATACTGCTGTAAGTGATTCAATCCAACAAAACTTATAAAGTGATGTATTTAAGTTTTTTTTTGATCGACAGGGAGAGCCAATTCTTTGCCCAAATTATCAAGCATGGTGTGGTCCATCAGCTTTATCAGATGACCAAGGTGGAGGAGGTAAGTTTTAGCAGTGAGTCAGTGGCGAAGGCAGGGGGGATTAAACCGCCCCCACTGAACATATATTTTCATGCAAAATACTAGACTAAGGAAGAAGCGACTAAAGGAAAATTTTCTAAAATCCCACCCCCTGAAATAATCCCGGCTACGCCCCTGCAGTGAGTTGTTGCAATGAACAGTGCCTTTGGCTCACTTTGTTGTTTAGTTGCTATCTATTTTTCAGTTGCATTCTCACTTTTCGTACCCATTTAAAATGGTACAAACACCCCAAGGAGTTGAGCTGGGAATAAAAGGTTCCTAGCTGAAACATGTTCCATCACTCGATATGTGTACCCAATATGGAAAAGAAATACTAAAGAAGAGAAGTTCCCATCCTCTCGGATAGCCAAGTAGCGCTTAATCCGCTCAGCAGCAAAAAGAACAACTCTAAGTTCGTTTGGAACCGGGTCGGGTTGGCCGAACCTTCAACATACTCCTAACCTCAATCGAACAGGACCTCATCTGTTTGGAAAACAGATCACTTTTATAAATAAAGCCTAGTTCCGAATACGTTCGAATTTTCCTTCAAGAAATTTACTGAGACTCCCTCGTTGGACTATAAGATACATGCACGATAAGGTTCACATTTGACCGATAAACGTCAGTTTCTCCGATGGAGAAGTCGTAATGTACATAAAATACGTCGGACCCTTTTTGTTTTCAATGGAAACGTCTTTTACGTCGGCATATATTTAGTTTATATACCTTGACACAATTCTACAAAGTTTGGTCGGATGACTATAGCATATATGTAGCTGCAGTACGAATGATCGGTCGAACAGGAAGTTTTAGTGAGAAAAACTTTTTTGTTTTAAATGGAGTCGCTTTCAAATTTCGTAATTGTTAGTTTGTTATGCTTTTCTATGATTCCACTAAGTTTGGTTAAGATCGGACACCTATAAAGTATAGCTCCCTTAGAAAAGTAAGGTTCAAAAATTAGTCTTAGAAAAATTTTTTTGGTTTTCAATGGAGCAAGGGTATACAATAATTCGGCCGAGCCGAAGTTAACTTCCCCTATTTTTTTAATTAATTCCTATTTTTTCATATATCTCTGACAGATGCGTAAAGATGGCTTTGCATTTCTGGAGACCCTTACCAATGTGGGTGAATCGAATTATGGCAAAGAGGAGCTGGTTCGTCTCTTACGCTGCGATGATCTCATTGCCCAGCAGCGTGCTGCCATCTCGGTGGCCTACATCATCAAGAGTCATCGGCTGCTCTATCAATTCCTCTATGATGGCAATGCCTTGTCATTGCTTTTTGATTTGTTGCTGCGCAAGAAGAGCGAGGATCTGTATGCGGATGAGGCGGCAGATGCCTTGACAGCCATGTCTCGTTTTACCTTGGGCATTGTTCTACCGGAAGCCGAGCCTGATGGGAGCACTGCAGGCATCTGCAAGGAGCAAGTGAATGACTCAGCGAAGCTGCACGAGAATTGCGATATGCGTTTTGTGGTCAATCAGGATGTGGGAGTCGGCACTCTGAGCATTGAGTTCAACAAGCAACGACTGTGCGAAGCCAGCGAGGTTTTCGAAAAGATGTTGAACAGTGACTTTCGTGAGGGACATCAGCGCGAGATTCAGCTGCAGGAGTATACGGAAAGTGGTCTACGCTGCTTTTTACATTTAATTGGCTGCCGTGAGCAGCATTTGTCCAAACCTAACTATCCGGCGCTATTGCAGGCCTTTGAAATGTCACGGGTTTACATCATACCCGAACTGGAGGCCACCCTGCAGCAGCGCTTGATACAATTTCTCGATTCTCACAATTGTCTACGTCTGCTGGAGTGGGCCCTAAAGAACTATCATGCGGACTTAACCGAAACAGCTATAAATTTCTATCTTTGCGCCTCACTGCCCACGCCAGACAAGTTGGTACTCTTTCGCGCCGCCGAGGACTCTAAATATGCCACAGAGTGGTTCCAGTTGCTCAACGATGCTGTCTACGAGAGATGCCGCAGCACTGGCTACTAGATCTATCCCCCCCCCCCCCCCCCCCCCAAGTCTGTGATTGTGTTCCACTTTTGTGATGTCTCTGCCGGCCTGAGTTTGTGACCGCCCATTCCCGCCCAGAGACAGGCAAACTCCGCTGGCAGAGTACTGAATTCAATGTATTAGCCACAGCCCTAGCCAAGTATTTCCTCATATATAAATGTAAAACCTACTGACTACCTTAATCTTCCTCTAGTTGTTTCATAGGTGGGCAATGAGCAAAATTTTATAGCCAGCCAATCCACCATGGGTGGGGGACAGATTGCAAAGAGCCAGCGGTAGATGCGATAACGCCAGGGTTCATGTATGTACAATTGCCAGGGAAGCGAATTGGTCAGGGCATCTTTGAATTTGTGGAGCAATTCCTCATCTTTCATTTGATTTGGCGCCTTGAAGCCAGAAAGCATTTTCAGATAACCCTGGAATTGCTCAAAGTAGTCGACATAGTGCTCATGCTGCTCCTCGGTGAAGGCCTCGCGCATCTGCTGGGCATGCTGCTGTTGACGCGCTGCTATATTGCTATCCAGCACAAAGGAACCGGGTATAAAGTTGACCACTTCCATACCATGAGGCTGGAGTTCCATGCGCAAGGCATCTGTCCAGAAGCGTAAAGCTGCCTTGGAGGCGGCATAGGGACCCAGAGCGGGCAGGGCCTGCAGACCGCAATGGCTGGTCACATTGATAATCCGGGCACGCTGCTGACGCAGCAATGGTAACAATTGGCGTGTTAGACGCATTGTTCCCAATAGATTAACATTGATTTGCAGCTCAATTTGTTCCGGAATTTGCCACTCGAACTCGCCAAAACACATGACTCCCGCATTGTTGACCAGAGCTGTAAGATGATAGCTCGAATTGCTGGCCAGCAGTTGCTGCAGTTTCTCATGCACCAGATTAATGGACGTTGGCTGCAGCAGATCCAATTCCCAGGTGTGCATACGATGACGAGTCGGTTCGTCAATGAAATTAAATTCCTGCAGCAGTCGGGCGCCATCGGACTGAAGATTATGACAACAGGAGATCACGGTCATGTTGAGCGCATTGTGACAGTAGACGGCCAGCAAGTGACTATATACAAGTAGAATGCATTACCGTAGCTATAATTAAACTGGCTTAAGTAACGATCATCTTACCCCAAACCCGAATCACAGCCTGTGATGAGTACTACATTTTGGTTATTAACCGCCAGCTGACGTCTGCCCAGACCCAGTGTACGTCTTAATGCGCGCAAAAATTGACCACTTCCACTCATTTCGACAATTCTTTCTCAACTGACACAAAAACCCCCAAAAAATACAATGCAAGACAAGCAAATCCAAAACCCGAAATTGTTATATTATACCTGAATATATGTAAGCATTATCTTAAACGCAATGGAGGAACGTCTGTCCATGTCGGTTTGGTTTGTGTTTGTGTGTGTAGATCCGCTACCTTTTGCGTTTTACCTGTACAATTAGGTTGGACCTTAACGCATAGAGGAAGATGTTACAGAATGTTTCTACCTGCAAAGGGCTCAAATGAAGCATTTCCGATCACAATCAAAGAAGTTCTTGTCCCATGCATGCCAAGCCTCTATCTCTTACCATCTCTTAGATCTATGCGGACAGACGGGCAAGGCTAAATCGACTCGGCTGTTGATGAAGAATATATACTTTGCAGAGTCGGAGATGCATCGTTCCGGTAAAAAAAGGGTAAAAATTGTTGTAAAAATTAATAATTCGAATTTGAGAATTTGGGAAAAATTCGCAACAATGAGGAAAAAACGATCGGTTTGGAATAAATTGTTATACTCTGTACCAAAGGTACATAGAGTATAATAGGTTTGTGCAAAAGTATGCCAGCCAGAAGGAAGCATCTCCGACCCCATAAAGTATATATTCTTGATCAGCATCAACAGCCTAGTCGATATAGCCATGTCCGTCTGTCTGCCCGTATGAACGCACAGGATTATTTATCGATCCGCCAAAGTAATGGTAAAGATCGGATGAGCGGTTGTCGAGTTATAAGGAAAACAAACAATAATAGGCAGCACCGGTCGCAACGGTGATGGGCAGCACTTCACAGGTACAGAGTATGTTATAGTCGGGCTTGACCGACTTTCTTTCTTGTTTTTCATTTGATTAACTTGAAACTCTCTTCGAATGGAGGTAATGCAAAATAAGTAGTGATTTTCTGGTCTTGAAAATGCACCTCAGGGCGGGATAATGAACGGAAATTGTGTATAAGAAAAACTACTTTCCATCCGATGGACTTGGAACTCGATTTGTAAAAGTGTGCAATAAAATTTAAAATGTTTTCGATAGTTCAAAATTTACATTTGAATAATTGACAGTTTTGTACACAATCTTGCGCAGAACTTGAAATGGGAGCGGGACGGGATCTCTGCGGGATTTAGTCTGGACCCGAAAAAAACTGTTTTGAGTCGGTATCGGGAAGGCATAGACGTGGGTCCTGATAGGGACGGGTCGTGATACGCGTGTGTCCGGATCGGGATAAAAAGATATAAATTATATAAATTTGAGATTCAGATATATCGATCTGATATTACCGACTTCACCAGAAAGAAATGGCCTGTACGAAATAGGGTCTAAGTTCCAATCAAAAAAGATCTATTTTAATCTTTTTACTAAGGTTCTTAAAATGTTAGGCCCGATTTCTCCTCTTTTAGATAGCTGTTATGTGACAGATAGAATATACTATTTTTTTGATAGATAGGGATATCTAGAAGATGTGAACTCGTTTTCCAATGTTTTCTAATAATACAATTTTCTTATATATGTATATTGGGTTGTCAAGAAGGTAATGACGGCTATTAAATCATATAAAACACAAATACCAAATTTCACGACGTTACCATGATCTTCAATCGGTAATTCAAAGAAGTCGAAGCAAGTTAGGCAAGGAAAGCAATAGTAAGAATTTTCGGCAAATTTGGCTATTTTACTTCATAAATGGAAATATCGCGAACCAAGATGGTTCAAAATTATGAGATTATGATTATAATTTAAAACGAGATGTTTCACAAAAACACTATGAAACTTCTTAAGAAAACTTGACCACACTAAGCTTATAAACATCTGCGATACATAATTAATAAAACAGTGCGTTTTTGTAAAGAATTATAATGGGATATGAAATATGGGTTCTATAATATAGCGTCGAACGAAAACAATCATGAATCTAAGGAAATGGACCGACTCAAACTCAGACATTTACCAGAAAAAGGGAATGTTGTTTGTTTAGAGTAATTGGAAAAGAATTGGTCCAGTCAATCCAGCTTTAGCCACAGAATGAAACTGTCATTTCGGATGTAGTCAGATACCCGAATTAGATAGACGAGAAGGCTAAGCTATCTTCGTCTGAGCAAAAGTTTTAATAACCTTGCAATTGCTCGTTATACCCGTTACTCGTAGAGTAAAAAGGTTATACTAAAGTCGTCCGTCTGTCCATCCGTCTGTCTGTATGAACACCTGGATCTCTGAGACTAGAAGAGCCAGAGCAACCAATTTTTTTATGTAGACTAGTATTGTCTGCACGCAGGTCAAGTTTGTTTCAAATTTGGGCCCCGCCCCCGCATTAAAAAATGTTCAATAACTCCGACAATTTTAAAGATATCAAGCCAATATTTACAATCTCTGAGTAACGGCTATAGCGAAGTCGGTAAGAGCCGACGATAATTTACGGTCTCAATTTGATATATTGATTCTGATCAAATTTTTTAATTGCTATATAAAAGCAAATATTAATAATACCAGCCGAGTTAAAGAACGCAAACTGTTTGGGCTGCGGCTAAGCCTAAAAGTTGCTGGGCTATCTGTGACTGTGGGTGGCTGCTAAGAGCAGCAACGAACGAGCGAACGATCTAAGTTACTGTATTTTGCTTTGGAATTTTTGTCTGCTTGGTGACAACGTTAGTTATTAAGCATATTGAAGTCTGTCAGCGTCAGCCCAAGAAGTCGGATGCACCATCCGTACAGTTTGGCCTAGCATAAAACTAAACTATATAACCATTAAAACAAGAAAGAAAGTCGGTCAAGACTATAAAATACTAGGTGGGGTGAAAAGTAACCTCCTTGACCACCAGAATGCGCTGCTATCGCAAAAATGATTATCGCTCCTTATAGTACTGAGCATACACGACATATTTTGAGCGAGATTTTGCACATGAAAAATTATCCTGCCGTTGGGTGCCGCGTATGCTGATTCCAGGCCAAAAATACGAACGTGAGAACCATGGCTAAAATCAACGATTTAGGACTCCAAGTGCTTCCCCATGCACCTTATTCACCCGATTTGGCTCCCTCGGACTATTATCTTTCCCACTTCCCAAACCTAAAAAGATGGCTCATCAATAAAAAATTCAGCTCGCGGGAGGAAATCATCGATGCTGCAGAGGAGTATATTACAGACCTTCCGGAAAATTACTTGTCAGACGGGATCAAAAAGTTAGAAAATCGCTGGAATAAGTGTATCGACCTAAAAGGAGACTACATCGAATGAAAAAAAGAAAAAAAATTAAAACAATTTTTTTTATTTCCAAGGAGCTTACTTTTCACCCCACCTAGTACTCTGTAGCTGTGAAGTGCTGCCTATCTGCCCATAATTGTTTGTTTTCATTATAACTCGACAACCGTTCATCCGATCTCTACCATTCCTTTGGCGGATCGATTATTAATCCTAATTACTAAATGTGTCCAGAAGGAACGAATCTTCTATATATAAAACTGTGGGAGATATGATGTTTTTTCCAAATTGCGGGGGCGGGAGGGGGCGCGGCAAAAATTAAAAATAAACTTGATCTGCCTGCAAGTATAAGAAGCATAAGTCCCATACATGTCAAACTTCTATCTCTTACCATCTCTGAGATCTGTGCGTTCATACGGACAGACGGACATGGCTTTTGCACAAACTTATTATACTCTATGTACCTTTGGTACAGAGTATAATTAAGGATGGTCAATATCAACTTGAGCTCAAGCTGTTTTGGTTTAGTTAACAAGACCCTCAGCCGCCGCAGTTGGACAGAGTCACTGCAGTCCTCATATTTATTTTCGGGCAGATTGGGGCTCCGCATGGGCGCAGCTAATAACCAACACAAACTTTTAAAAAAATTTCTTTACTTAGAACCATTTTCCGACCGATATGACAGCCTTAAGATATAGTCATCCCAGTTTCACCAAATTTGGCGAAGATCTTTAAAAGCATATAGTATTATATGCACACAAATACGAAATTTCAAGACGGTACCATCAAGAACAGAAAAGTTTTTCTGACCTTTCTTCTGTATGGGAACTATACCGTATAGTTGTTCAGTTTTTATCAGAGTAGAATTATGAAAAATGCAAAATGTGCAAAATTTCAGCTCGATAGCTTCAAAACTGAGAGACTAGTTTGCGTAGAAACAGATAGACAGACGGACGGACAACGCTCAATCGACTTAGCTTGTTGCCCAGATCAAGAAAATATAAAGCAAACTTCTGGGCAAAATTCTAGTACCTTTTACAAGGGTGTCAAATGGATAATAAGGAAGAACTGCAAAGATCGAACTTTGCACCATGTCAACGCTCGACCGCCTACATCTGTAGTCACACGTTTAAAGTTATCGGTACCAGCCCATACAGCACCGACAACCCCAACGATTCCTTAGCGATGCCGGATTTATTGTCTTCAATTTTTTCTGAGTATTTCCTTTCCTTCTATGAAACGATATGCTCAATATTCTCTCGTGCTTTTTCACCTTAATTCTAGTTTAGCCAGGAGGTTTTTAATAAAAACTTTTTATCCTGCACTATATTTAGCTTATATTTACCACCATTTTTGGCTCTCATACCTTTGAATGGCTTCGATTAAGATTTGAGAGATGACCATAATAAGTGAAATCTATAGGATTTTCACAGCTGCTCACCAGCTTTTGGGTCCACCCTGGTCTGTCTACCTGCTCATCTTACCTGCCGAGATAAGCCAAAGGCACAATTTGTAATTCATATCAGTTTCAATTGCTTGTTCTTGAGATCCGTTTATGGCTTCCGTCCGTTGATTAAAATGAAATTCACATTTAGAATTTGTAGGTTTTTCAGTATTTTTTTTATTGTATTTTCTTTATTTTCTCAAATTTGGTGTCTGCGTTCTTATGTAAGTGCAATTTGATGTATGTTTTTTTTTTAAGTTGTGTGCTTTTTGTTTGCTATTTCTAGTAGAATTGGAATTTTGGCTGAATTTTGCAAAAGTAGGAGGAGGTTTGGGTTAATTTTCTTTTTCTTCTTTTCAACAGTATCGACCTGAATCGGGACTTAATACATAATATACATACACATAATTACATATTAAATAATTGCTTTGCGTTTTTCTGTCATTTCTTATAAATCGCCTATTGAAAATAGCGTTTAGTAAAAATATATTTGGGTTTTCTTCTACAGCAGCTGATGCTCCATCATATATATTCTGTATATATATATATAAAACGCGCTTGAGCGCGTCCAACATACGTACTCTATAAGTAAGTATAAATGTTTAGTTTTGCATTTCTTAATTCTCTCTCAAGGCATCGGGTAAGTTTTGTATTCTGAATATTTTACGCACAATTATTTGTTGTTTGTCGTTTTGTGTTTAAATGTACAATTTTAAAACCGGCTTAGTTCCTTTCACTTTTGTTAAATTGGTTTACTTGTTATTGTTTATAATAAATATCACAACGCATCCTTCCATACTATTCCCCTCTTCGTTTGATTCGCATTCATATTTTTGGAAAATATACAACACGCAAATGAAAAGGCTTCGAAAATTGCACATAAAATACAAAGTACATAACATGCAGGTAGAGCAAATAAATCATAAATTAAACGTAATAATCATAATAATACAAAAAAGCATTAAAGTTAAACGGAAAAACAATGGGGAGCGAACCGAAAGCGGAGGTGCCGGCGGTTCGCTGCATATTCGTTACAGTTTACACGAAAACATCGAAACATCGCGCTCTTGTTTATGTCAAATATGTATGTAGAAAAACTTAGCCTAAGTCTGACTTGGTTAGCGCCTGGCGCTCGCCACGCCCCCTACCCTAGTTATAAGCTGACCAGCTTGGACGGCTCAGTTGTGGGCGTGGGCAGCTCCAGCGGGTGTTTGTTCTGCGACGAGCAGGTGGGCACCAGCGGACCCGACACCGGCGTCAGTCCCGTACCGCCGTCCATGAGCGAATCGAAGTTGAAGGTGCCCGTCGATGGTGTCTGTATGGGCACACCCTGTATCTGGGTGGGTGGTGCAGTCGCTTTGCCACCATCCGTTACCAACTGCATGGGTGCAGCGAAGGGCCGTTGCAGGCCCAGCGTATTGGGTCGTGCCTTGGGCGCCTTGTTTAGAGCGTTCAGCGTGGGACTGGCCATACAGACGCTGACTCCTCCCAGGCTGGGTGCAAATGTGGCAAAACTCACGGGCGCCTGGCTCACAATCGGCGTGTTTAGAGAGCCTGTGGGCCCGGTGGGCGTGGTCAGAGAAGCATTGAATGTGGCAATATTGGGCAGCGGCACACGCTTCGGGGGCGTTGGTCCATCCTCATCCCCTGATGAGCCCGAATCCAGGCCACCATCCAACGGTTCAGGCTTGATGTGCATCAGGAGCTGATCATCGATTTGCACTGGCTTGAGATCGAGCGGTGATTGACTGCGTCCGGTGGAGTTGAGGGTAGCATCGTAGCCGGTGATGGTGCCGCCGCTGCTGCTGTCATTGCTGTTGCTGCTGTTGTTGTTGTTGTGATGGCTGCTACCACTGCCGCAGCTGCCGGCACTGAGCAAAGCGGCTGGTCCTATAAGGCCATTGCAAGTAGACACACTGAGCAGATCATCGCGCACCTTCTGGCAGGTGGGTCGATGTGCCTGCAGTACGTACTCCAGTTGACTCTTCAACCCATTCAGCAATTCCACCTCCTTCTGCAGACTCTCGCCCTTCTTCTGCAGTGCTTCCACCTCCTCGGTCAGCTCGTTGGTCTGGTCAACGCGTCGTTTGC
This sequence comes from Lordiphosa collinella, assembly GCA_018904265.1. Taxonomy (NCBI): domain Eukaryota; kingdom Metazoa; phylum Arthropoda; class Insecta; order Diptera; family Drosophilidae; genus Lordiphosa; species Lordiphosa collinella. The sequence goes on along the minus strand of JAEIFV010000105.1, from coordinate 308,726 downwards.
GACAGCGTGCGGCTGCTGCTTTGTTACGCTCCCGGCGTATGCGACGCTTCTCCTCCTCCTCGGGCGTCATGTTGGTGGCCTTGTTGGGACGGCGACCACCACCGCGTCGTGCGGGAGTGGCACTGTTTGAGGTATTTGTGGTGCTGCGACCAGAGCTGGACTGATTGGCGGCCAGGGCGGCGGTGAAATTGTTGACACTGCTGCCATTGGATCCGTTGCCCAACATGTGACCATTCTGATAAGAGGTGCTGTCGGTGGCGGCACTTGCTGCAAAGAAATCACAATTAGATCATCCGTTAAGGGTGGGCTTGCGGCTGAGTACTTACAAGTATCGGTTGTGCTCTGATCATCGTTCATGGGTCCCTCCCAGGAACCATTCGACTCCTCCGTATCGCTGCCCGGTATGCTGCTGCCATTCATTTTGGTCAGGGACAGCAGATCAAACGGTTGCTGCTGCTGCTGCTGGCTGTGGTTGAGGTTGACAGTTGTGGTTGTAATGGTGGTGGCAGCAGCTACTGCTGCTCCCACTGTTGCTGCTCCTGGTGCCTGACCATTGCCACTGACCACCATGGGGGCCAGCGGTGGTGGCTTGAAGCCAGCCTGATAGGGCACATTATTGCTATTGTTCAATTCGCCGGTTAACTCGTAAAATGTTTCATCAATGCTGCGCAATGTGGTGGGCGTCAACGTTGGCGTTGTCAGCGTTGGTGCACTCTGCATGCTTTCAAATGTACCGAGCTGCAGAAGAGGGAGAGAGAGAGAGGAAACATAGGTTAGATAAGATTATCAAATTTTTAAGCTATATTTTTAATGACTTAAATATGATTCAATGACCAACTAAATTTTGTCTTAGAATGTTTTCAACTCTTTAAAAGGTTTTAAGAAACAATGCTGTGAAGCTGCTTAAAACTGATTCAAAGCCTATTTATAAGTTTAAAGATGTAAAAAATTTAGATGTTCCGAGGCGGAATCGAACCCACGACCTCTTGCTCAGCAGGCACACACACTATCAGCTGCACCACACCCAGCAATCACCCTTTTTTAAACGGGTTCGGAACCCTTTTTATAAGTTTCAAAAGTGCTGTAAGTCATGGTTTAAAAAGTAAAAAAGTTTAAGAGGTAAATGTTGGTAATATGGACTTATGACTTGTCAGAGCTCTCTTATTAAGAAATCCAAAATCAAAGCAGCCGTTTGTCTCTTGATGCAGATTATGAATATAAAAATTCATACTGACATATTCATCACTGATTTTCTATAGATCATCAAGGCATAGCCTAAACCGCTAGCCTAAGAGTTAAATCGTATTTGGAATTTGTGATAAATATAATAGTAGTACCCACAATGCCTTGTTTGTATGGGGAAATATCTTTAGACGTGTGTTTTCCCTATCTCGGAAAATCCAAAGTAGGTAGACAAATCGATTTCAAATAAAAAGCTTACACTATCAATTTAGCAAAAACAAAATACGAACGCTTTTGAAATAAAAAGTTATTCGATCTTGCATTTTTTTGACTTCTTTTTCTTTTAGTCTAAGCACTCCCGGCAAGGAATTCTTAATGTATACTACAAAACTTAGTATGTAGCAGGCCTGAAACACTTAGTACGTTTTAAAGGAAATTTCAATGGAATTTCCATTTCAAACCAGCAACATCGAATCTGGCCCACGGGCATACCATTTCTATGCAATATTCCTATTCCATTTTATTAGGGCATGTCATTGGAGTGGACGTCTCCGCCGCCTTGCATCAAGCAGGACTAGTCCATGAGCAGACTATTAGGACTGGTCCATGAGTAGACTAGTAGCACTAGTCCATAACAAGAGTATTAGGAATGGACCATGAGGATACTATTAGGACTGGTTCTTGAGTAGACTAGTAGCACTAGTCCATGAGAAGACTATTAAAATTGGACTATGAGCAGACTGTTAGGACTAGTCCATGGGTAGACTAGAAGCACTAATCCATGACAACACTATAAGCACTGGACCATGATTAAAAAAAATTAAAATTTCGAGTTTACCGATCTAATTACGCCCTTTTTTGTGGGCGTAACCCTAAGAACTATATGTCAAAAAAAACTTTGAGGTTTCCAGATAATTAGGAAAAAAACTCGAATAGATCAAGTCCATAACTCGAATAGATCAATAGTTATGATTTATGCAACGTGTTTTGAGAAAACGACCCACTGTGCGCCGTTGCATCAACCTTGATGCGCCCATGACTAGTCCGATTGAGATTGGCAGTTTCCAAGCTTGTGGGCAAATGTTTTTTAAAAAGAGTCTTCCGGCGCTGCATTAACATTGAATGGTCCAAGACTAGTCAACGTGGGATATTCAAGTACCAACCCTGACCGAACCGAGTGCTTCAACCAATATATTTCTTTGCACCAGTTTATCCTAGCCCTTGACTAGGCCATTTGAAAAAGGCAGTGGACTAGTCTGAGTAAGCAAGTAGCCCTTGCCAGAACCAAAGGGAAGCTATAGGAGTACAGGCATCATGTCCATACACCGAAGACAACAATTCCGAGTTATTTCTCTGTATGAAAAGTATTATTTGATTTTGAAAGCTCTACAATCCTGTATTAATCCAAATCGGATTGTCTGAAGTTCCCATTGTAAATTTTGACGCTATTGACGAAAAATTTATTTGATTAAAAAAATATAGCTCGAAAAAAAAGAATCTATGCTTTTACAGAGACTTGAACCCACGACCTCAACGTTCTAGTCCAAACTGCTAAATGGTTTGGCTACATTCTTTAAAATGATTTGGGCGCTAACTCTCGCAGCGCTTGAGTCGTGTGCGCTAAGATGCAGACGTCCTTGCGTTGTCTTCGAGGTCCTGAGTAAAGTTAAGCGAGGTCCGTTTGCTGAGTTCAAGTCACAGTGAAGTAACAAATAAATTTTGAGGGTAACTTTAAATCTATTATTTTTCAAAGTTGAACTCGATTATAGGGATTTGCTTTAGATCAGTAAAAGAGTAAAAGCGGGATAAAAATGTTGAATTCTTTCGGGTTTAGCCAAATGGCTGGTCTTTGTTCAGTGTACCTGCACTACGTCTACGGTCTTTTTGATTCGAGAATAAATTAGTTCTTTAAGAAGCTTTTAGGTTAGTTGTGCTGTGATCTATTCAATTTAAATTAGCAGTTGAGGGTAATTTCTGAATGTATCTGGTTTAAGTTAAATTCATTTTTGCCCTCTTTTACATTTCTAATTTGGCGCGCTTTTGCATTTCTTTTTCGATAACGATTTAATGCAAGCTTTTTACCTGCTGCATAAAAAGCTCGCTGGCTAAAAAGTTGGCAATTTCATTGGCATCCATTGTAAATTTGTCGCTGTTGTTGCTCATGGTTGTTGCTGACATTTGTTGTTGTTGTTGCTGTTGTTGATTATAATTAATATGCGCACAATTGTTATTGTACTCCTGTTGGTGCTGCTGGCTAAAAAAGTGCTGCATTTGGCACATGGCGGCCCTGGCGACGGCATTGTTGTTGGCGGCTACGGTGTTGGTGTTGGCGTTGGCGTTCGCATTAGCAATGTTGCCGCTGCTTGAGTTTTGAGATGCACATGTAGTGGTAGCCATGTTGGCGGCGGCGGCGGCAAATGACTGCCTCAGCTGATGTTGCTGTTGTTGGTAGACAGCAGCCTGCGTGGGCTCTGGCTGTTGCTGACGTAACAATTGTTGCTGCTGCAGCTGTTGATGGTAATATTGATGGCTAGCAGTGTATTGGAGTTGTTGTTGCTGTTGCAGTTGATACTGCAGCTGCATTGCTGGTTGCTGTCCCTGTAACTGCTGCTGCTGCTGTGCATGTTGCTGCTGTGCATGCTGCTGCTGCTGATGATGATGATAGGGATGGTAGCACGCATTGTGCGTTCTACCATTTAAATTTTTCATCATTTGTTTCGTTGTTTTCTTACAAAAAAAACTACACTTAAATATTAAGTATACGCAATGGCGTCACGTATACGCACAGTTGGCTGGATGACTAGTATTCGTTGTTTGGGCGGCACTTAAAAAAAAACTAACTTAATTTTTAAATTGCAACAACTAGTTATGAATATGCTAATAACAGATATGTATTTACAGAGAACTTTTCTAACAAAATCCCTTTTTAAATGATAATCCTCTCTCGATTGTTTATGGTTCTTTGTCTTTGTTGTTGTTGTTGTCAACTTTCGTTCGTTTTGCCTTTCGTTGTTTTTGTTTTCTTTATTTATTTTCGTTTAGCACAGAGTTCGTGGTGTCTTCTTCCGGAGGCTTTAAACGCTTCACGAGAAGGATTTGCTGATTTCGCAAAGGTTTGAAATCAGTTCTCAACTTTGCCAAAGCAAACATAATCAAATATAAATTCGTATAATTGTTGAACCACAATTTTTGGTATTATATAATTATATATATGTGTGTTTTTTTGTATATTTCGTAGACTGCCTTGCGCTAGTTTTTCGTGCCCAACATTTAATTACACTTTTGCTTAATTTATGTTTTTAATTAACTTCCATAAGTGTTGCTTTTTATTTGCTGTGGCAACGCCTCGAAACTTTGTGTTGTGTATATATAAATCTTTTGGTTCGTTGCTGTTCTAAAAATCCACGCGGTTTCATCTATTTTCCTTTGTGTTGTATGTGTTGTTGGGCTTTTCCTTCTCCTTAATTCGTTTTGTGTGTTTTTTCAGTTTCGTTTTTGGCAATGCACGCGCTAAAAACAAAGAAATTTGCAATTTCCAAATTTATTTTTATTTATTTTCGTTTTGTTTTCGATATTTTTGTCGAGCGCGCGCGTTGGCACTTTTAAGTTTAAAATTTTTTCTAAACTTCGATGGTTCGTTGTTCGTTTGCGACTGAGGCCAGGCAAACGAAATTGGCAAAGATCGAGAGATGCGAGATCGTTTGGATATATGCCACCGCCAAGAACAGTGAGAGTGAGTGTCTCTAACTGCGTGTGTGTGTGTGTGTGCGAGCTGTTTGCTCAATTTAGAAGGCAGCAGCAGCCACTAAGAAAATCAAATAAATTTAAATGCTGCACGCTCTTAATTGAGCGCCAGCCCACACGGGACCAACACAGCAGCAGCAGCCCACGTCGTAGCTTTTGCTATAAACTTTTATAGCACACACAGCTACAAAGATCGATTATTTCCTTTAACAGGAATTGTTTTTGATTTTAGCCTAAACGCTTTTGTTTGGCCATAAATTATCCGCGAAAATCTCAATGTCTATTTCGCCTGTCGTGCAACAACATTTAGCAAAAGTTATGGCCGATATATGTACCTGGCAAATATGTGGTATATTTATTTATAGCATCACAACACCCTGTCACACATCAACGACAACACAGATGCGTGCCTCTATACAATATTTGTACGAACAGGTGTCCAAATCAAACATAAATCAAAGGAATTCTTTGCTCAGCTCAAATACATCTTAAAAATTTTGAATTGTACAATAAATTAAATAAATTCTTATTGAATTCAAAAATGTTGGAATTTAATACAGTCTTGATATGTGTTAAGTACCATTGACTACGTTGGTCAAGACATTAAAGCTGATAACAACTTATTAGAGAAAAGTAAACAGTGAAATGGGATTGCTACGCAATAAATTATTGAATTTCCCTCTGCTAAAGAATCGGATTTTTAGTTTATATCAATAAGTCGACTGATTAACGTCAGCTTTTAGCTAATTTAATTAAATCAGCGGGAGAAAGAAAATATAAGCAGAGCCCACAAATAAGTTAAAAAATCGTATAAGCAGCTGATATTTTAGCCGCTTGGCATTTACAGGGGTAAGCTTCTCGCTAATATCTTGGCTTATGTGCTTTAAATTTAGGCAAAAGTTAGGGAACAGCTGCCGCCACTAACGGATCAACTTTACCACCAAAAACAACAGTTTTTATTAAGGTTGGGGGAAGCTCGAATTGACCTTTTGGGCTGTGTAATAGCCAAATATTTTATTGTAATCAGATTTCAGGGAGCTGAAGTATAACCGAAACCTCCCGCTCTGCACCTCAGAAATGGTCACTTCAAAAAAGTTCGTGTACAGAAAATAAAACAGATCTATTTAAATCCATTTGAAGTGGAAACTTAATTAAAATAGTTTCATTTAAAACAACAAAAAATCCTGTTTGTATGCAGTTGTGTTTGCAAACATTTTTGACTTCTGCTTCAGACGTGGCGGCCGATGGCTGTTCACTGAGTGCAAAGTCCAATGGAGGCCACACACACAAAGGAGAATGGCTGTCTTATGCTGTCTTTTTGGTGTTTTGCGCGCATGCTGCTTTTGGAATTCCCAAACAGTTTTGCCGTCGCTGGCATGGAGAGGCTGCTCTTTGGATAGACATTTCAGGCTCAAGATCGCTGATGAGTGAGGATTTGGTCCCCCATGAAAAGCGTCCGATCAACCAGAAGCCTCTTTGTTGTGTTGTGTGTAAAAACAGTAAAAACCTTTTAACGATTTTTAGAATCAATTCAAAAAGGGATATTTATTAATATTCAGTCCAAATGGATAACTAAATCATCCAATAGATCATCAACAACTATTCTCTTTTTTCTCAGTTTTCTACGAAGTTATGTTACACACAGCTGTGTTTCGGCTGTTCCTTTAATTTGTAGTTTTTAACAAATTCGTACGAATTGAATTCACAACTTTTGGTTATCTATTATGTTTCAAATGACACAAGCTGCTGTTAAGAAAAATGTACTTATCGGTTATCGCTCTAGCCGAATTGCAATTTGTTGTCAAATTCAGTTGTGATCGTGAAAAATAGTTTTAAATTAAACTTTGTCCAAAATTGTCGAAAAAAAAAACAAAAATTGTTTTAAAGGGAGGCTGTTTTTATCTAAAGCGACATTTCAAATATTGCCGTCTTCAAAACAACGAACTTAAGCGATTAGAGATTTGCGCTATTTTAAATTTTTGTCGAATGCAAACTTTGGATAATGGATCATTTTATTCTAAGACTTAATTCTAGATGCCAAAACATTATACAGTTAATTTAAAAGAGTTACTTTGAGTCAAAAGCTAAAAATGACTCACAAAACAGGGGAAGTTAACTTCGGCTCGGGCGAAGTTTTGTATACCCTTACAGCCTCTATTGAAAACAAAAAAGTTTTTCTAACTAAGACTACTTTTCGGACCTAACTTTTCTATGGGAGCTATACTATATACATAGATGTTCGATTTTGACCATGGAAAATCATGGAAAAGTATAAAAAAAACAAGCAATTTCGAAATCTGGAGGCGATCCCATTTAAAACAAAGTTTTTTCCAGTAAAACTACTTTTTCTACCGACCATTCGTACTGCAGCTATATGTTATAGATAAAACGTTGTAAAATTGAGTAAAAGTATATAAAATAGGTATATGCCAATGATAAGGACGTTTCCATTAAAAACAAAAAGTTTTTCTCACAAGAACTAGTTTTTCGACCGATCGTTCCAATGGCAGTTATATGCTATAGTCATACTATTTTGACCAAGCTTTGTAGCATTATGTGAAAGCATTTCAAATATATAAATGACATTTCCTTTGAAAACAAAAAAGTTTTTCTAACTAAGACTACTTTTCTATGACAGCTATACTATATAGATGTCTGATTTCGACCAAACTTAGTGAAATCATGGAAAAGCTTAGCAAACTAAGAAATACGAAGTTTGGAGGCGTTTCCATTAAAAACAAAAAAGTTTTTCTCAGTAAAACTAGTTTTTTGACCTATTGTTCCCATGACAGCTATATGCTATAGTAATCCGATCCGGCCAGTTCCGACAAATGTGCAGCGTATTTGTACTAAAAGACTTCGTGTAAAGTTTGGTCAAGATAGATTTAAAACTGACGGAGAAGATAGCATAGGAACAGAAGGACGGACAGACGGACATGGCTAAATCAACTCAGCTCGTAGTGCTGATCAAGAATATATATACTTTATGTGGTCGGAGATTAGTGGCCGGAGTGGCTCAGCGGTTAGTGTGCGCGACTGCTGAGCATAAGGTCGTGGGTTCGATCCCGCCTCGGAACATCTAATGAAAAAGTTTTTTTCTTTGAATAAAACTTTACACCCGGCCACACCTCTTTGCTGTTGGCGCCAGCTTTGCAGTAATTAGCCATGAAAAGCTTCTCAAACTGCCGTTCGGATTCGGCGTTAAACAGTAGGTCCCTTTCTCTTGTGCTAAAATTAGAAGCGCACAAGCCAAGAGATTGAGAGAGGCTCGGCTTTGGCCCCTCGGGGCTGTTGTCATCTTGACAAGCCGATTTTACTTTTTATGTGGTCGGAGATGCTTCCTTTTATAATAGCCTCTGCAAGGGTATAAAAACTAGGTATTCAGTGTATTACATATTGGTTCTTATGTACGGTTTTATCTTTGGGCAAAGGCTAAGCATTTCGCATAATTTAACTGTTACCGAATAAACTCGTTTCGGTTGTATTCCCCGGTGAAAAGCTTTAAATAGAGCTAAAGTGGTTTAATATACATTAACATTTTATACTTCTGCCTAACTTGACTTGATTGAACTAAAGCAATTCGTCAAAGTTTTAAGTAAAATCAGATCAGCCACAGCTACTCTTTATGTTTATATGAATTCTCTGCTGAATTTTCTGGTTGATTATTGAACTATACTCACACCTCGACCTTGAGCCTGCTAACATTCACTTTGACTAAAATCAAAAGAGGTCGTTAAACCCATATTCAGATAAAATCAGAATAAATATTCATAAAAAGTAATAATTTATTTATCTACAGCAGGGGTGGCTCACAACCTATGAGCTAACTTTTGAGGTTGTAATATTCACAGCATTTGTATTGGTGTCTACGCGGCCGTAAGCTGGCTCTGGGCACCTCTGATATACAATATGTATGACTAGAATTGATATTAATTTGATAAGAATTGATAACTTGATGCAGCGGTGGGCACGAAATTTGATTTAAGAAGCAGTCCCACAACAACAGAAAATACAACCACTATTACTGATGCTGGAGTCCACAAGCCAGACTCACACTTCATATATTTGTTTTTGCAGATGTCACAACTGGCCCCGTCCAACGATACGGCATAGATTTATTTTTGTTTTCGCTTCCAGGCGAGGCAATTGAGCTTCTCAATCTGTCTGCTTGTTTAAGGCAGCGCCAAGAAGCAAGGCAATTTTATAATGCGTCTGCGTGGCGCCAGTTGCCGTAAAATAACTCTCGGGAGCAAGGGCTCGCCCACAACTGAATGTATAATTTTAATATTTTGATTTCCCAAAGAGTATGGCTTTTAATTCCCTACTAAAATTGCATTCAATCCCATTTCTTGTTCATAGTATGTATGACCCACTCTGAAGACGCACTTGAACTTGTCAACTCAATATCAAACAACGACACAATGCCATTGTTTTGAGTGCAATCACGAGTCTCACCACTTACTTGTAACAAAAACAATGCGGGAGCAACCGAGTCTTTGCCAATTAGAAATCGAAAATTGCATTTTATTTGTAAATTATGCGCATTTCTAACAGCAACCAGGCCTGGCTTTGACCTTCACCATGTAAATAATTTATACCAAATAAATGCACAATAAGTTTAGCCTGTTAGCCTGGTCTTAGTTCACAATTAATAAAATGCCGCCACTTTTGATATAAACAATGAAATTGTCGCTGTGCTTATAGCCAAGTGGCTTGTCATTACGTCATTGTTAGGCTAAAATGGATTTAAAAATAGCTTAACACGTCAGCTACAACAACGACATTTGCTATCGTTTGGCAACTACTTCAAGCCAATTTCTAATACAACTTATTGTTTAGTTTAGTTTTAATTTTATTAAATTTGTGCCAGAGTTCAAGCATTAGTCAGCACTTCTGATTATATTTTTTTACATATTTATTGACGTAGTCCGCTTTTTTATTTTCCATATATTCCATTGGCCACGCTTGGCACAGCTTAATTGACCCCACAAAACTGAACTTTGCCAGACTGGTCGCTGATAAGGAGAGACAGCTTTGGTGCCTCAGCTCGGTTTTAATTTAGACAATTGCACATGAGCTTGCTGTTATTATTTACATTTAATTTTTCTAAATTGGCTGATTCATCTACAATATACTATACATATGTATCAGCGAGTATGTGTGTATGTAAGTATTTTTTTTTGCTTTGTCAGTTCAAAAATTAAACAAATATTATTGCATGGGAAAGTGGGTTAAGATGAAAGTCGGCCGACTTCAAAAAGGAAATAAAATATGTAAACAAATTTACGCAAAATCAAATCAATTGTTTGCGCTATAAGTAAAGGAAGGGTACTTCACATAACAATCAAAAAAGGAAAAGGAGTTGAACAGGATGGATATGTTTTCATTACTTGGTCTAGAATAACTAGCTGAGTTAATAAATTTTGACACGCGCGACCTCTGGTCGACTATTTTAATGTTCGGAGCATAAACTTGTGGCAATCTCCGTCCGTCAGGAGCCCTGATAAAAAAAATATTTAATATTTTTAAGAAATTCACTTCCCCCCGACGATAAGCATATATTTATTTAAAATATAAATATTTCTTGTCAGATTTTTGTTTTACTTATGCAAATTCTGCGAATAAAACAATTAATGAAAAGGAGAAGCAGAAATCATTTTCTTGTTGTTTTTTTTTCGCTGGAAAGGAGAACGTGACCGCAATGCCAAAGTGAAATGGCAAAGTGTTGAGTGCTTGGCTTTTGATAAAAAAAAAGAAAATAATAAAAATAAACCCCCATCCCCAGCACAGCTGCCGTCCCCCAGGCCGGGATTTTTGTCCACGACTAAAGAATTTTGGAGTGGCGCAAAGTCAATGGCCGGCAAGCGTCGGCATCGTCGCATCCGATTTTGCCGGCCTTTTTTAGGCACGCAAATACAACCGGCAACCACGGGCGCGGGGGCACCCCCTTGACCATAACAATATTATACTTATACGAGAGAGCGCCGCCATTAAAATCATTTGGGTGTTTGTCCATTTTTGGAACGCCCACGCCAAAAGCAACATTTGTTAAATTTTGTTGTATTTTTCATTTGCCCCATAACTCAAAAATTTGCCAAAGTGCAGCAACACCCAGAAAATGTCATTCGACTTGAGAGGCAGACATAAATTTTGAAAATCGACTCGGATTCGAATTCAGATTCAGATTCCTTCGTGCCAGGCTTTTAAGTTCAGTGTCAAATTAATCAGACTTTGTTCGGACCTGAAACCTGGTTGGTGGGTAGAATGAAGGGCGTGACGACGACACACAATTGACAAATTGGCAAAAAAACACACACAAACACATTCAGAGGTTTTAATGTGTTTATGTTCTGGCGGCAAGAAATCGTTTTGTTTGCTTTTGAACAGTGCATTGAACTTACCTAATGAATTGACTTGTATTGTCTTGTCGTACAAGTAAAGATATGTTCAATATATATTTATAAGTATTTGCGAATAGAGTCACGCCTATGGGAATTACTTGTGTTTAGCAAAGGTGTGAATCGTTGTGGGGTAGATGGAATGACCCAAAAAACAAACTAGTAAATTTTTTTGACTTTTTATAAAAATTCAAATGCTTCCAAACTGACAGAACTAGAAAGCGCAGTTCACCAAGAACACCAAGAAAAATTTAAGCAACTTGCTAATAAAGTACCCGCAAAGCATGGACTTTCGACACCATAGAACAATTTCAGTAACCCGGAGCCCCTCAAAACTTTAGGAACAACTAAAAAAGGTATAATGGTTTTTCGTATATTCAATCTATTCCTATAAACGAATAGACTGGAATCGGGGAGAGGAAATGCCAGGGAATACTCTCCGGAAATAAAGAACCTAACAAAGTCACATAGTGAGAAAAGTACGAAAATTTTACACTCAAATAAAGAATTCCCATTTCAAGAAGGCTCTTTTAGTAAAAACCGATTTGAGATCTAGATAACTTCTTGAAATTAAAAAACACAATTTTTGAGTTAATGATGCAGATATATTTCCAACTTGACTGCATGCCAGAAGCACATCTCGTATACAACCTTTGCCACTAAGAAGTACACAGAGAAAAAAGGATATTAAAAAATATCCATTTGATGATTTTCGTATCCATTTGGAATGGATATTTCTTTAATATCCTTTTAATCATCCAACGGAGCTGAAAATCGTACAAAGGATGACCATGTAAAATCGAGAGTCCACATTGAAATTTCACCTTGACATTCACTTGTAGGGACGTTTGTCATCTAGAGTCTTTGGTAAGACTATTTCAGCCGTTCTTTTAGTCGAAAGCCATCATATAGAACTTACATTTTTTTCGATAAGCATAAATAATGCATCGAAACTATATTATACAGCAGCGGTGGGCACGATATATACGTTTGGGACCCGTCTATCAACAAGAACAGAAAAAATAACCCTTGCTAGCGAGGCTCCAGACTTACACAATTAATAAATTTGGTTTTTCCAGTAGTCTTGATCGAAAACACTGCTTTGGTTTTGTTGTTTTAACTCACTTCGAAGCGAGGCAATTGTACTTGTTGTCACGACTGCTTGTGAGTGCTCGGCGTCATTTCTTTTGTGCCTGAGTGAAGCCAAATTATAAAGAAAAACAATCATTTTTCAAAGGAAGATGATTTAAGGTCATTTTGGAACCGAACCCTTTCCAAAATTTGCTGGTCCAGTTCATGATTCGGTTCAAGAGGACAAAAAAACCTAGGCTGAATCGGCCTTAAGGTATTCGGCTATGGACCGTTAACAGCCGTGTTTCACACTTGACGAAAAATTTTAAAAACCACTTTGAGCCAATATTATGAAACCGACTCAAATTTTTGTTACTCTTGGATCTTAAAAATGCGCTTAAAGAAACTTGTTCAGACTCTCCGCGCAAAAGATAGCAAGAGAGTCTTCTTTTATGAAGTCTTCGTTTATAGCAGAGTGAGTCAAACTTATACATACATATCATACCACCTGTCATATAAAAGCGCAGATATTAGTGTAAGAAATTAAAAGAGCAGAGTAGTATCAGAGATTAATGCACAATGTGGGTGAGCGAAAAAGAAACCTTAAATTGGCCTTGGGTACGTTGTTTGTCGATATCTGCTCTTCATTCTATTTCAAAGACTGCAATGGTATTTGATTGATTGTAAAATGGCTTGACACAGCTCCAAAGGGCCAAAGCCGAGCCTTTCTCAATCTCTTGGCTTGTGCGCTTCTAATTATTGCACAAGAGAAAGGGACCTACAGTTTAACGCCGAATACGAACGGCAGTTTGAGAAGTTTTTCATGGCTAATTACTACAAAGCTGGCGCCAACAGCAGAGAGGGGTGACCGGCTGTAAAGTTTATTCAAAGAGAAAACTTTTCATCAGATGTTCCGAGGCGGGATCGAACCCACGACCTCTTGCACAGCGGTCGCGCACATTAGCCGTTGAGCCACCCGGCCATTTGATTGATTATGAAGTTTAAAGATTGAATATATTTTATGAGCATTTATCAGCTGAGTAAGTTTTTTAAGATTAAATCTATTTCATTAGATTTCCCAATGCGGGATCAAACCCACAGCAGGCACAATATGATTACTTGATTCTGATCTATTAAACGAGAATATTTGCGTCACTCCACATATAAGCCCAAGCAAGATGTTGTACGACATCCTCTAGAGATTTCTGGGACACACTCGACTAAACCCTCTTATTGTCTGAACAACTGGTGCACAAATCTATTTTTCTAGGAAGTTCCCCTCACTCGACTCCACCAACTAAATTTGATTAACAAAAAATGGCACCAATTATTCCAACATGTGGCTGATAATGCTTCGATATCGTCTACTAACTCGGCTCTATTGATTAACCAATCATTCATAAAACACTGAACTTTGTCACGTCGAGGTGTGGAGGGATCTACCCACAAGTGTCATTAACTCATAATTCCATTTGCTGCGAAATGGCAAACACAAAAAACACTACAGTGAGTACTCGTATGGCTAATAAAATGACGCGACATTGGTCTAGGAATAATTTATTTAAATGCATTTTGTCGCGACACGCCAACAAAAACAATGAAAACGAAACGGCACACGGTTTAAAACACCAGACCCCAAGTTGGGGGAGTTCACGAATTTATGGCAAACTCTTGCAGTTCCGAGGAAATGGCAAACAAACGACGCGTCATTGAGGCGCCAACAGGACGAAAGGACATAGCGGACGACAGTAAAATGCAATGCAGACAAGATAGGTGGAGCATACCACGACAGAGTGGACAGAGCGAATATAGTAAAAGTTGTTTTCACTTTTCATTTGGGGAAGGACATGACCGCAGCAATCAAACGTGTTGTCCTTTGCCAAAATGAAATTATAGCAGACAGCGGAAACGTGAGTACGGGGGGCTAAATTACAGAAGGAAAATTGCTGCTCAATCGTTTTCCCTGTCAAATTATCTGCGCAAAACTTTATTGGCAACACACACACACGTACCTACACATGAAAAGAGTCTGCGTTTAGTTGGACTTCTCATTAGTAACCACTTAAGTCATTAGCACAAAATTAAGCAAGTGCAATTAACTTCACGCTGCAATTAAGATGGATAACTAAGTAAGCAAGCACTTCTCTTGCATGTCGAATAGTAAATCGAAATTTACTTTGTAGGCCAGTTCTAAATGGGTAACTCAACTCTAGACAAAGGAAAGTAATTGTCTTGCTATTGCCTTCACTTCATCAAGTGCTTTCTTTCATGACATGCCCACGGCCAATCGAAGTGTCGCCCACGAAAACCAAATTCCAGCGACGCGAAAGTACCCGAAAAAAACCTTACCCCTACACAGAGTACTCGACTGCCCCGATACCATATTCAGTAATTCAGTTAATTAAAAGTGCTTCTCAAAATCATGTGCCCAAAGAAAGTTGAACATGTCTGGATTTGTGGGGGCGCCCTGTCTACTTAATGGCACAATTTTTAGAGCTTAAGTCGCTCGTGTCGCAAGCGTTTGTTACTTTGAACCCGCCCTCGAAATGAATGAAGTTCATTTATTATGGATATGGAAAGTTAAATGTGTCCGAGTATCAAGTGTCACGCAAATGTGTGTTTGCAGAGGGAGTTCATATGTTAAAGGGTCAGGAATGGACTGCATGTCCAGTTTACTTTCTCGCAAAAGCAAAATGTCAAATTTAAGCCCCTTTTAAGCGGAAAGCGAAAAAAAGTACAAAAAATACGTTGCGCATAAAAACTTGATAAGTTGTCACGAAAATCGCACGTGTGCGATATCGCTAGCGGCGCCGGTTCCACAGACCCCAGACCTGATCACCGGACTGTGAAATGCAATGGGCAAAAAAAAAAGGTAACGGCCAGTGGTAAACATGGTTTATGGCGCTGCAACGTGATTTTTATATTTTTTTGGCTTTGCTGGTGCTTGCTAAGCGACTTATTGAGGGTGGCTTAAAACCAGACAATTTTGTTGTAATATTTACTCTAAAAATATTAAGGTAAGATAAATAATAAAATTAAGTTTTGAGAGCATATTTCTTGTCTAAGAAAATACTTGGCTTTCATTAATTAAAAACATTTGCTTTATCAAGGGATAAGCATTTCGAGGGACGGGCCTAAACTTCATAGACTGGACTTACACGGTGAAGCAAGCTTCATGAAGTTTTTCAAAAAAGGGCTTGCTTTTAGGAAAGAGGCGTAGAGCGACAAGCGGCTCTGCCTGCAAGTATAAGAAACATATGTTCCATACATGTGAAACCTCAATTTCCTACCATCTCTGAGATCTGTTTGTTCATACGGACAGACAGACGGACACTTTTGCCCAAACTTAATATACTCTGAGTACCTCTGGAACAGCGTATAAAAATATGATGACGAAAGGAATTTAAGACGGTTGTAATTACGAGGCTTGTACAAAATGTTCTGGGTTTATGCCCATAAAATGAGGTCCCTGTATTGAATTAAAGAAGGCTGGAAAGAGACAAAAGCCAGAGACCAAGATGCTCTGTATTACAGAAATCTACCATCATCTTATAAGAAAAGTGTTGGATGATGTTGAGAATTTTAAGAACAGATTCGTTTAAAAAATAATATGCAATTTCCTTTGTTGGCATTGTAAGTCTGTTTTGTACACAATCCAAGGTATTTTGTACTTGAATTAAGAACGGGGTTTTACTGTAAGTTCTTGATTGGAGAACGATTGTTCTCATTTTATTTATGTTAATGTTTTTGAGCCGGGTGTGGCTCAGCGGCTAATGTGCGCGATCGCTGTGCAAGAAAAGTTTTTTCTTTGAATAATCTTACACACCTTCACTGCTGAGAAATGAGGAACGAATCGGCGAGAACGAGTTCTTCTTGGTTTTAGTATTTTTCTGTTTGTTTTATTTAAGAAGAAATCTTCTCGGATCCAAGAAACAATCGTTCTCGACTTTGAGCTTGATGGCGAGGGAAGTGCGGGGAGCCAAAAATCGGAGAGCGCGAGCAACACATGAGAACAATTCTTTCTCTCGCTCTCACCATTGGCCGGCACTGGCACAGTAAATTTATAATACGACTTAGAAGCCGCGGTAAACACACGAAGTGCGGTGGTGTTGGCTGAGCGGTGGTGTCAGTGAGTGCAGGTTTTCGAGGTCCCGAGTTCGAGTTCCAGTTATGGTAAGGAAAAATAAAATACAATATAATAAATTTTTAAATTAATCACAACAAAGGAAAGTGGGGATGGTTGGTACACGGACAGATCAGATTTTAGTATGTTTCGTACATAATTTAAGTAATTCCAAAAACAAAACAATTTTAATTTTAAGTACAAATCGGTACAATTTCTGTCCCGATCAGTTCTGTTCACTCTCTAGCGCTTGTTGTTGACGGCCCAAACACTAAATTACATTTGGGTACATTGGTAGTTGGTGAACTTCTTTTCGTGGGCGCCGTCCCTTTCTTGTTTCATAGCTATTTAAATTAGAACATTTTTATCATCTGAACGTGTTGCTCAAGTTAAGTAACATGCCATGGAAATTTGGCATGGGTTGTCACAAATAATAGCTAGTTTAAACAGACAGCTAAGAACGTCTACATTGACCCGTTCTAATTGAACAACCTTTTAGAAAAAGTAACAGGATATTTAGCCAAGTAAAGAGGGCACAGTCTGAAGTTTGAGCTATCACACATTAGGAATAACCCTGGCAGCAGACATCAA
Source organism: Lordiphosa collinella (assembly GCA_018904265.1). Taxonomy (NCBI): domain Eukaryota; kingdom Metazoa; phylum Arthropoda; class Insecta; order Diptera; family Drosophilidae; genus Lordiphosa; species Lordiphosa collinella. The sequence continues at coordinate 291,617 of JAEIFV010000105.1, read as the reverse complement.
AATCTTAAGGCAGGGCTTAGCAACAAAAAGTTGTTTGCTTTCAATGTTCAACTGCAAGCTATCAATATTAACTTTTGCTTTCGATAACAGAGTAAACTAGTCAAAATTTAAAAACTCGGATATAACGAGAACTTGAAAGTGTATAATAACAGAGACATAGAATAAGTTAGTTTACTTTTCTGCTCAAGAAAGTACATATATTTTCAGAGAAAGATTTTTTTATAAATCAAAAATCCCAATTAAAGCTTAAAAAGTAAAACCCTAGTTACAAATTAAGTTAACAGACTAAGGGCCAAATTCACATCGTCTACATAGCACTATCTGTCACATAAACTAACATATAACACAGTAAATTTTTAGTTTATCTAACACATAGCAGCAGATGTGAAATCGGCCCAAAGTCAATGCCGAGAGCAATAGATATATAGACTTGTAACTCGAAAACTATAAATCAAACTCATATCTAACGAAAAATCATAGCCCATTAAAGTCCACACAAATCTATTTGAAATATTTCAATTATCGTAGAAAAAATAGCACCACAAATTCGTTCATGATTTGATTAGAGAGAGCTATTTGAACACTTGCCACAGCCAATAATAATAATAATTATTATTATTCTTATCGAAAATAACGGGATAATGACAAAAAAAAACCCCGAACCGCATATAAATCAGGGCGGCAAAAAGGCGGGCGGCGCCGCCACCGCGCGTTATCAATAAATAAACAATTTCAATTGCAAAACAGCAAATAACATAAAACTCGATATTGAAGCCGATGCAAGATACGAAAAGCCTGGGCGCGACAATCTGCCAGAGGGTTTCAAATTTCCAAGAATTTTTGCTGCGATAAGCGCAAACGCATTTGAAAGCGAAACATATGCGCGTAGTTTTCAAACTTCTAGAAATTTCAGGGCTGCTGATAAGAGCGGTTCGTTTCGGTTGGGATGGGATTGGGTTGGGTTGGGTTAGGAGTAGGCTTACCACTTTGGGCAACGGCGAGAGCGGCATGTTGAACAGATGATATTCATCGCCAAAGATATTGTAGCTATCCAGCGTCATTTTGTTGTAGTTGTAGGAGCAACGTCTAGTTAGACGCGCAACAGGCCAAATGCTAAAATTCTGGCGAAATTCGCCTTTGTATTGGTTCACCGTACCGTATATAGCGAGCGATCGTGCGAATTTTTCGTTTTGTCTGTTTTCAATTTTTTCCCGAGAATTGTAAATTTTATTTTTCACTGACTGCTCTGCTCTCACAACAGTTTTTCACGTAATTTGATTAACAATTTGTTTTGTTGTTTGCTTTGTTTAATAATAAAATGGCTGAGACGCCGAAGTGTTTCGCACGGCCAACTTGTTTCAACTAAATGCGTCATCGCTTTCGGTTCGCCTTTTATATGCCCGGGCAACTTTCCGAGTGCTTTTTCGAGTGAGAGAGTGACCGAGCGAGTGATTGAGTGAGCATTCGCCGAGAGCAAGAGACATTGGCATTTCCTGAGCGCCACAGAGCGTATGAGCAATTTCCATCTGGCAGCAGCAGCAGCAGACTTGAATTGATATTTTTGGGTTTAACCCCATGCCTGGCCTGCATTTTGGCATTAGCTCACGTGCCCGCGACAACGAAATTTTCTTGGCTACGTTTTGTTTACTAGATTCTTGGCCAGCTTTATCTTATCGTTATGACATAAGCAACTATATTTAAAGACCTGGGTAAAGTACCAACAATGGTACGCCATTGTGACTTCTTATCTATTTACGATATTCTGGCTACCCAAAATGGGTCGCTCGCAAACGATTCGATGTCACCTCAGGTGTGCAGCGCAGGCATTCAGGCAGGTGCTTAACATTATATTATTTCTAACAATTTATCTATGATATGTCAGCTATTTCATAAATATTGATGGGGCCGTGTAATATTATGCGGCCTGCACACAAAAAAAGGCCGCTTTGACCTTGTTTACATACTCTATACATACATATACGTGAGCCTTTTGGTGGGGCGGGGTTGAATAGATTTCAACCAGAAAACTGGGTCAGGTGACAGTGTACATTTATGGCAATTGATTTGCAATTGCCTTTGACTGGTACTTACCTGAAAAGAAAAGAAGATAATATTGAATCAATTGATGGCAATTTTATGCAGCTACAAAGAGAGAGAGAAAGAGATGCTAAGCGCTTGAGAACTGCATCGGCTCAGAGGTGCAAAGAGGTAAGAAACGGGCTTGGTGTAGACATTGATTAATGGATCAACTCAAACCGTGGTTTTAGTTCGGTTCAGTGGTTTACATATTGCTTTTGTTTTTTTTTTATTCGATCCTGACCCAACTTCTATTTAGATATTTTAACTATCGTATGTCCCAATATAAATCCGCAAATTAGATATACAAATCGGCTTAGCTTATCTAAGTCTTTTTCTGTGGACATTCCCGTGTTATAAAATATCTTATCCATTTTCTTCCCCCATTAATTTTCCGACTTTGGAGGCTAGTTTTTCAAATTGAAGAGCTATTTTAAAATTTAGTTGGCCCTACACAGAAAAAACAAGAAAGAAAGTCGGTCGAGCCCGACTATAACAGACTCAGTACCTGTGAAGTGCTGCCCATCACCGTTGCGAACAATGCTGCCCATAATTGTTTATTTTCCTTATAACTCGAACTGCTAACTGTATAACTTGTATAACTGCTAAATAATCCTGATTACTAAATATGTCCAGAAGAAACGAACCTTCTATCAATAAAACTGTGGGAGATATTTGGGAGATTTTTTTTCCAATTCGCGAGGGGGCGTGGCTAAACTTGAAAATAAACTCATTCCAAGTAAGGATCCGACTTGAAAGTCAAATAATCCTGCATCAAGAGTAAGTACGAAGTTCTTATGAAAAAGCTCTCTCACAAACCTACTGATGCTAGATGAGAACACTCGCATTCGAAAAGGATTCTGTCAACTCAGCATTTGATTTTTATTGTCGATTTTTTCCCTTATGCCGCCTGGGAATTCCCAATCAATTATTGCACTCCCGACATGAGAAGGCTGCTAAGAATTTGCAGTTAATGGACAAAGTCTATTCAAGAGAGAGCAGGGTGAGTGCAAGATTAAATAAAGTACAATTTTCGAGCTAAAATCAGTGTCTTCTTTCTGATTTGTATCGACTGAGGGATCAAGTCATATTCGAATAACAAGCTAAAATAAAGTGGTTGAAATAATTCTATATCGAACTAAAATGAAGCTCTCTCGAGGCAAAGTCGGGGGGAAAATCCTTACTGAAGTCGATCTTCTCATAATAACTGTCATCGTTAGGATTGATTTTAGTACGGAAGGCTTACATAGCTTAGTTCGGAAGCTTTCAATCTGAGATTTACATTGATCAGGATAAAAGTGCGGTGTGTTTTTGATCCCTTCATAATGCAACCTATGATTGGTGGATTTTTGGTTTGGGTTCTTTATCTTGGTAAGAAACTTCTCAAGTATTTATTCCTCATTGGATCTTGAAAGACGGATCTTAAGGATCTTCGAGTTTTGCATACATAAAATCAATTAAAAGTCATCTTAACCACACAGAAAGGATCCAAAAAGATCCATTTGGACTGGATAAGTTTTTAATATAAATTTGCGATATTAAAATCATCCAAAGTATATGAAAAATTATATCCTTAGGATTATTTTCAGCTCCGTTGGATGATTAAATGGATATTAAAATTATATCCATTCCAAATGGATAAGGCAATCATCCAATGGATATTTTATGATATCCTTTTTTTTCTCTGCTCAGCTTCATTTTGTACTGCTGAGACTATACTTTCCGCGAATTACACACATAGTTCCTGATAACATTAACCGCGTTCGAAAGCATTATCAACTTCACTTAATTCTCAAAATTCTCTTAAGCAACATTTATTTTTGGCATAGAAGGAGGACTTGGTTAGATTAGTTTTCTTAGGAAGTGATATTTTGAATACGAATAATGTGCGGTTTCTTGCGAGTTATTGCATTTGATAAGCATCCCTGATATCTAAGAAGTTTAATGCAACCTAGGATTGGTGGATTTTTCAATCATTGGTTTGGGTTCTTTATCTTGGTAAGAAACTACTCAAGTATTTATTCCTCATTGGTTCTTGAAAGCCGGATCTAAAGGATCTTCGAGTTTTGCATCCATAAAACCGATTAAAAGTCATCTTAACCACACAGAAAGGATCCAAAAAGATCAATTTGGAATGGATGAAGTTTAAATTTGCGATATTAAAATCATCCGAAGGATATGAGAAATTATATCCTTTGGATTATTTTCAGCTCCGTTAGATGATTAAATGGATATTAAAATCATATCCATTCCAAATGGATACGGCAATCATCCTATGGATATTTTATGATATCCTTTTTTCTCTCTGCTCAGCTATATTTTGTACTGCTGAGACTATACTTTCCGCGAATTGCACACACAGTTCCTGATAACATTAACCGCGTTCGAAAACATTATCAACTCCACTTAATTCTCAAAATTCTCTTTAGCAACATTTATTTTTGGCGTAGAAGGGGACTTGGTTAGATTAGTTTTCTTAGGAAGTGATATGTTGAATATGAATAATGTGCGGTTTCTTGCGAATAATTGCATTTGATAAGCCTTCCTGATATCTAAGAAGTTTACATCACGGTTTTTAAATAAAATTGGCATTACTCTTTGTTTTCTTTTTTTTTTGTAATTCTTGAGATAAGAATGGGCCACGTTGTCCGATAAGCCTGCCAGTTCCGTTGCGTGATCATAACTTCCGCCTCATTGGTAATGTGTGGTAGGCTCAATCAAGATAAGATTTCACTATGCAAACAATATGTAAGGGTTTAGAACAAACAAAGAACTATACGAAATTAGTTATATCAATAAGGAAAATTAAATTTTCTTTGTTTCTGCATTTCGTTTTTATTTTTAGAGGACACGTCAGCCAGCTACGAGCTCGTATACAGAGGGAAAAATCAAGAATGGTATTTGTATTTATTAAACTTCTGTCCATCGCTTAAGTAAACAGAGTAACTTTTTAAAACACAATATTAAATATTAAAGCAGACGCTGTTGGACCTATCTTAATATCTTGACTAGAGAATTCCTAATACCAACTTTTTTTTGCTGAGCTTCAGATCCAATCTAAACTTAACAACTCTTTGTCACTCAATATTGTCCAAATAACAACAAAGATTTCGATATCTTTTATTTTATCCAACCAAATTGGAAATTAGCGTTTTATTCTCGATCGGTTCGGTTCAAAAACGGTTTAAAGACCAGGTTGCAACAACATTAAAGTTCGACAAACTTATATTAAGTTCATTTTAGTTGAATAACAATACTTGCAAACTATTCATACTCAGTTTATTATAGAAATTTGGAAACTTAGAACGCATTTCTTTATGAGTGTCTTAAACCAAACAAGTAAGCAAGTCGGTCAAAACCAACTGTAAAATACTCCATACCTACAAAAGAAAAGTATTTGGAAGTAAGTCAAAATTTTAAACTTTCAACTTGATTTCTTAAAAGCATTTCCACTTTACGACCAATCATAATTTTCACAAATTTATTAAGAGTTAAGAATTGCTTGCCTGAAAAATTGAAAAACTGTTAACACTTTTTTCAATGCGACCAGCCTCAGTGAAAAACAGAAACAAACGCAGCACAAGCGGTCTCTCACTGAGCGGAAAACTTTTTCTCGCACCTCATGTGTTTTCTGTTACGTGTTTTCGGTTGAGCAAAACACACGAGTCGGTCATCCGACAACCTCCAACAGCAACTGTTTTGAGCGAGCGCTCACTAAACAACTGCGCGCTCACTAAACAACTGTCTGCAAATGAGCAGAACACAATAAGTGTCTGCGAAAAGTGTTTTTTGTTTTGTTTTTGTTTTGTGCGTTTGGTAGGCTGTTTGTATGTGTGACGCTCGTTAATCAAAGTCACACACGGGCGCAACACAGAGCCGGACGCATACATACGCAAAAGATAATTTGGAAGTTTGCTCTCGGCAAAAGTTCTTTGCTCTGAGCGCAACAGAATTGAGTAAAAACAGAACTGAAACTGTATTGCGCTCCCTGTTTTCGTTGTGTCCGTAACCAAATTGTTTTTTGCCGACTCGTTGAAAGTGTTTAGAGTTTTCTGCGAGCTCTGATTTTGCCTTATGGCGAGAGGTATGAAGTTTCCCCAAATTGTAGATTTACTAAGGGCCGATTTCCTATCTTCTAGTTAGCTGCTAAGTATCAGATAAACCCACAATATATTCTGTAATTTGTTAGTTTATGTGACATCTAAAAGATGTGAAATAGCCACTTAAAAAAAGTAAGATTAGGTTGTGGTACGTTGTTTGTCTTAAATGAAATAATTTCTTTATGATTTCACAAGGTTCGGTCAGAATGTTCGCACAAGCAAACTGACCAACAACAATTTTGTGTGGTTTTGTTATGGCCTTACCCAATTTCAATGTAATTTTCTGTGAGAGTATTGGTGAGTGCTCTGCCCTATGCTTTTTTTTGGGAATGCCTGCTATAAAGTAAATATATTCTGGATCAGCATCAACCGCAGAGTCGATATAGCCATGTCCGTTTGTCTGTCTTTCCGTCCGTCATGTGAACAAACAGATCTCAGAGATGGTAAGAGATAGAGGTTTAAAATGTATGGGACATAAGCTTCCTATAATTGCAGGCAGATCAAATTTATTTTCAATTTTTGCCACGTGCCAATGAACGATTGTTTAAAGTTATAAGCAAAAAGAGAAGATTATGGATTGTAAATATTCCAGACTAAACATTTATCAGTAGAGTACGATTAGTCGGAATCGTTCACAGGAAAGGAGCTGTTAAGCCATGAAACATAGTTTTTACCAAAAGTTGTCACTTTTTTATAGAAGAGCAAACTATTTTTTCTATAAGAAGACGAATGGGTCAATCCCATCCGCTTTACTCAATCTACTATCACTAGGCCATCAACGTACTCAGCGTAAGAAGTTCAGTAAAAAATTGTTACTAAAAACTAATATTTGTTTGTAAATTTTAAACAATACAAGTAGGCCTAACCTTTTCATTCACCTCCAGTTGTCTGTGCTTTATACTTTGTTTTAGTCAGTCTAATTTTATAGTTGTATAAAGCAGTTGTCGGTTCTTTCTACATTGTTTTATTCGGTCTAATTTTAACGTTTGATTGTCCCTCTAAATTTTTAGTGTATTTTAAAGAAAAATTTTACGTTGTAATTATGTCTGCTCTGTCCTCTGCTCATTCCATGACGTTTCGCTGCTCGCGATTGTTGCCGAGTGCCATCAAATATCATCGCATTCGCTTTGTGTGCTCGATAAATCCTGTTGATCCTTATCTGGTGACGGCCGTACAGGGTCAAGCCAAACTGACCAGCAAGCTCGGCACAAGTGCGCCTCGTCGGTTTGGTGAGGATAGCTGGTTTGTCAGTTCCACACCCATGGCCGATGTGTTGGGTGTGGCCGACGGAGTGGGAGCTTGGCGTAAGATGGGCCTTGATCCGGGTCGGTTTCCCAAAGAGCTAATGGGCTTGTGCTCGCGTTATGTGCAGCGTGGCAATTTTGATGGGCGGGATCCTTGCAAAGTCCTCAAAGAAAGTTTAAATCAACTGCAGAACAAATGCCGGCCTGTGCGTGGTTCCTGTACAGCCTGCCTGGTGGCCTTGCATCGACGGGAGGGTATAATGTATACGGCTAACATAGGGGATAGTGGATTTCTAGTGATGCGTAATGGTCGTGTGGTACAACGATCCAGTAATCAATTGCATTCAATCAACACACCATATCAACTTTCATTGCCTCTTGATGAATGGCAGGGCAGGGTACACTGCGATCGTCCCGAAGTGGCAAGGACTACGAGTTTAAAACTCCAGCACGGCGATCTGATACTTTTGGCCACCGATGGTTTGTTCGAAAATGTACCCGATTGTATCTTGGTATCTGAGTTGATGCAGTTTCAAGGAGCGAACGACGAAAAGGAACTGCAAAAGGGTGCCGATCACATTGTACGCCTGGCCGCAAATATTACACTTAGTAGCCACTTTCGGATAACGTTACCTTTAGACCCCTTTACCGATGCTGATACAACGGTGATCTTGGCCACCGTGGAGGTGCCTTGGTAAGAATTAAGGCGAAAAATTGGTGCTTATCGCTGCAGGTGTTACATATATGTGCTTGATGAGATCACCTGAAGGCGTTGCTGCAGGCGGCTACCTGCAAATATACTTATTTTTGATGCCTATCAACAGTCAACGGAGCGGCGATAAAAATATTGTTGGAAAACAACAAAAATTCATTCATTCAGCAAATATATGAATGAATGAAAGCGGCGTAGACTACAACGCTCTGGGTGACTCATACGCATTTTAACCAGAATTCGTGCGCTTATTAAGGCCCCTTCCCCTCAGCTAGGTGGTGGTGAGAGGAACCCAACAAGAGACGTGCCATGGCCTAGGGCTCCGCCACAGTCTGCTTCTTCTCCTACGCCCACCATAAACAAACTTGTTTAACCAAAAAACCACTCAAACTGAGAGAGAGAGTCTCTCTCTGTGCCAAATGGAGAGGAGGGATTGAGTGTATCTGTACTGCAAAATGTGCACTCAGCATAAAGTGGCAAAATCAGGCGACGGAAATCCCCACAATATGGCGAAATACCCCTTGAAGCATAACAATTTGTGATAAAAGAAATCATTTTACAAAATTTAAATATGTAAATTATTTTGTGGAAATTTGAAGGATTTGATAAATGTTCAAAATGTAACTGTCAACTGTTTTATTTCTATTCATTCTTTTTTATCCAACATATAAAAGAAAAACTCGCACTTAGTTTTAATTGAAGTCGATTTTGATAAGAAAAAGCTTCAACTACTCAAAGTGAATAAGTCGAAAACGAGCTTAAGGCTTGCAAAATTTGACTTCAATCTTGCGTATCGGGAAATTAGATCAGAATCTGACCAGCGGAAGTGTTCGAAAACAAGGAATCAACCCGAAAACCGCTACTGCAAATAGTTTTCTATGTTCATACTCTTACGATGTGCCTTATAAACTGAACTCGGTAAGTTTCTTTCATTTCAGTTCATTTCGGGTACCATCTCTCTCCAAACTCTTAGCATGCCTGTCATCAAATTAAAGTTGCTCTTATCCCACTACAGATAGAAGCTTATAGACTAGCACTTCTTGATGTTTTCTCACTGTGCACACACACAATCTTAAAGATTAGTTCATTTGCCAACCTGACTTGGCATTTTTTATTTCTTTGCACCATGGCAAATTGAAAGCGTTGCCTTTTGGAATGCACACGATGGTGCTGTTGCTGCTGGTGCTGCTGCGCCTTCTTCTTGGAATCTCAATCCCCTGATGCGTCACAGCAAATAATCCCCATTTCCATTTACACACTGCACGGGGCAAAAAAGGATTGACTCTGTGTGGTGTAAATCTTTCAGTAAACATTTTTTGTAGCCACACTCCAAACTCCAGATGTGCTCCCATTTAGTGGCATGTGCAATTTCCGTTCACAATATTAAATATACATGATAGAAAGGACTCAATTAGCAGCAAAGTTCAAAAAACCCAAAATTCCTAGAAAAATCGAAAGCGCCAAACACGCAACATTTGACATTTTCCGCCCCTTTGTTTTCGTTTTCATTTCTACGTTTTGTGTGTTGAAAATACCAAATGACATAATTTTGGGGAAAAATTAGCATTTGGCAGCCGCTATTTATGAGTGAATTGTTGTGTTCGTCTTTGCCAGCCATTGGCTTTGGCTTTGGGCCTCAAACAAACGGCAACTGCGTGACCAAATTAGGTGCTTAAATTGAGCTTCAAAACCGGCTTGTCTACGTCTTTGTTAATGTTGTTGTTGCTGCTGCTGCATTAAGCTAAGTTTAAGCCATTGACGTCATGAGTTAATTTCATTAGCAGAGCGTCAAAAGCTAACAAAATACATTTGCATGTACGAGAGTATTATCGCATTTACTTTGAGCGAACTTTCAAGAATACAGTGGGGATAATCAAAAACGGAAGCTTTAAAAGTATTTTAGTTTTAAGGGGCTTTCCCAGAATCAGAGAAAGATAATAAGAATAAGCGAAACGTATAAGTCCACTGAGGGAAAAAAATCTGTACCTAAAATAAGTTGCCATAAACTCAAAATAAGAACCAAACTTTTTAAAACTTTAAGAAAGAGATTGACATTTGCAGAACTCCACTCTACTCCACCACCGCACAGAAAAGTATAATTTGTAGCTTCAAAAGTGTGGGATGGTGCAGTGCAATTATACGCCATTCCATTAGTGTTCCTTCAGTGTAAATGGTTCTGGGTAGAAAATAAAAATTGTTCTTTGTTTTTTAAAAAGACTTAAATGAACCAAATTAGGTGGAGTTGATCGTTTATAGTACTCGTAAGTGGTTGTTAATCGAATTCTCTGATTCCATGGAATATATCGATGAAGCACCATATCAGCACAGTTACAAATCAAAACGTAACGAAAAAGCATAAAGCTGGGCATCGCTGGTATAGACAGTTGGAGTCTCTGAGATCTATGTGTTCATACGGACATGGCTGTATCGACTCGGCTGTTGATTCTGATCAAGAATATCAGGCATGTTCTCAATTCCGCTACGTTTTGAAAAGTAAACCGAAAGCAATTCCTTTTCGGTTTGGAGTTGCTGTTCTCAATTCCGAATGATTTTGCTTACGTTTCACTTGTGGCAATCCACGGACCAAACGAAATCGGCACGGGAGTATCAAGCGAAATGATGGAAAATGTACGTTTTACTTTTCGGTTTGGCAGGCGCCTCCAATTTCTCGAGACATTTAACAAAAAAATTTGTTTTCATTTAGTTATAGACTTAAATGCAAATCAAATTACATTAACAAACTCTCCATTGATCACAGTATTAGGGAAAATTAACTTAATGTACATTTGCCAACTGTACGAGTGCGTATTTTGCCAATTATTTTTCATTTCACCGAGCAGCAAGCATTACTTGTTAAAACGTAAAACGCTTTCGTTTTTGTGTTGCGAGAAACTGAAGCAGTTCCGTTTCCGAAAAGTTGCAGTGGAAGTGGAATTGAGAACAGGTCTGTATATATAATTTATTGGGTCGGAGAAGCTTCCCTCTGTCTCTGTCTACATTTGCATGACTTTAGTATACCCTTTTTACTCTACAAGTAAAAAAGACTCAAATCGTTTTTAGAAATGTAAAATATTCAGGCATGTTCTCAGTTCCACTTCGGAAACGGAATTGATTCATGTTTTTGTTATGCTTGTCCAGCTGTGAAATGAAAAGGAATTGGCGAGTTACGCACTGGTGTCAGCAAAAGCGAAAAGTAAAACGTAAAAGTTTGCCTCTGTCATCTCCGAATGTTCCATTTTTCGATCGTATCGTAACGCTTGGTGCTCTTTCGCCGATCTCGTTTGGCCCGTGGTTTGCCAAAAGTAAAACAAAAGTAATTTTATATGGAATTGCGAACAGCAAAACCAAACCGAAGCGGAATTGCGTTCGGTTTTCTTTCAAAAGGTAGTGGAATTCAGAACATACCTGATTATAATAAAATTTAGTTAATCATTTACTTTTAACTCCGCCGACTCTGTGGCACGATAAATCTTGTCGATTTGCGAAATTCAGAACAGCAATCAGCTCTATTTGTGGGAATCCCTCTCGTTTTGCCAGTGGATAAGTTTGGCACAGAAGTTCTAGACAATCCTAACAGTTAATAAAAATAGGGGAAAGTTAACTTCGGCTCGGCGGTTTGTTCCCTTGGCTCCATTGAAGAAAGTTCAAGAATTTTGGACATTATCAGGGACTCTAAGGGGCGGTACGGAGCAAAGAGGAAATTGAGGCGTCCATTTAAAACAAAGTGAATCGACCGATCTGTAGGTGATAAAAACGGAGGTCAAAAAAAAGTCATAAACGTCAGAACATTTCATTAACGCCGTAGGGGCCGGATGGGTAGAATTGCAAAAAAAATAGGGGGGTTTTAAGCAAAGCGCGGGTGGGCTTAAAAAAAGTTTTTCATAGAATAGTTCGCCGTGTTCGGGTGTCTCGTGCCAAACTAGATATGGAAGAGATTGTAACTGAGACAGTATGAGGCGTTTCTTTAAAACAAAAGTTTTAGTTTTCGTCTGGTTGTCGTTTCTCTTGGATAGCTTAAGACGGAGGAGATGCGAAACACGAAGGGAATAACCAGCGTATATAGTGGAGGCTCCACGTTCCGAATATAAATCCCAAATCAGTAGGAAATGCAGCAAAGATGGGATACGAAAACGAGACAAAGTTAAATTACAATTTGGCCGAAAATAAATACTATTCAGATGCTCTTGATTTTATCGATAATATCTCGATAACTATTCGACAGATTTTTTTCATGTCGATTTATATTTTAGATTTTTAGAGTTGTTTCAAATAGTTTTGTGGCTTAGTAATAAGAAATGTGTTTTTTTTTTCAACTTTCGTGAGCGACCTCTAAACATTCATCAATCTGCGTGAAACTTTTTATTGTTTAGTTTTACATCAAATCGAATGATTTTGGGCTATGAGAGGTAAAAATAAAAACACTTTTCCAAAAGAGGTCCACCCTAATCTAAAGGGAGCCGTTTCTCAACATTTCTTTATGGCATAGCGTGAAGTTTGTTATTTGAAATTTCAACAACTGATTGACGATTCGTTTTTTTTTAAATTCATTAATTCGTTTATCATTCATTAATTTTGGATCAAGAGAAGCTGCAAAAAAGCGGTTAATACATTTATCTCGTTAAGCCTAGTACGGAGAACACTAAACAGTTTGTGCGCACAAAAAAGACATTTATTACGAAAGTGGATCGTAAAAACACATTAGTGCGCTGAGGCAGCCAAAATATACCAAGAATAAGGCGTTATTGGTAATTTTTAAAGGTACGGTCACACTTTTCCCCCGGCAATTTAAATTTAATGAGAATTTCAAGTCGCAACAATAAAAAAATTAGTATATGAAATGGAGATCGATAAGGTCGGTAAGGCGAAGCCAGGAGGCAGTTGTCCCCCTATATTGCAGATTTTGTATCTGGAAACTCAAGTTTTCATTTATGCCGCACAAATTGACTTGGATGAGGAAGGCAGAGCATACAAGAAGCAGACGCTATCGTCTCAGTTGCCATATCTGAAAGATTTGCTAACGATATGAGTATATCGACAAAGCTAAGAAAGATTGGAAGATCTAATGTGATTTCACCAATAGTTCGAGTCACAGAAGTGTTCATTCAAAACTTCCAAATGAGCGCCAACAGTTTTAATTGGCTCCAAAACAAAGCACCCGGTGCAGACGCAATACGAATCTGCTGGCGTGCTAGATCAATAATAAATGTTATATTTGTATTTGTCAATAATAAATGTATTTATCAGCCATGCTCCCATTTTCGCATTCGCAAAAGTTTTGCGATTTCAAACCGGTTTTTAGTACAAATTTGCTCTCCAAATCGCAACACTTTTGCGAATGCGAAAATGGGAGCATGGCTGTATTTGTTTTTATTTCATTAATGTGGTTTCTCTTCATCGACATTGGCCGGTGCAAGCAACAAATTTGTTGCTGCACTTTCTGGACTTCGAGGTTGTCTATGGCAACTGAATCGAAATACTCAAAATATTGATGAGACCCCAAATAATTAGCTTTTTTTCTTCCTCATGAAAGCGCTTCAATCGAATTATTATTTTTTTGACATATTTTTGCTCTACCGACCGTCAAATTAAAAAAATTTAATTAGTTTTGGCGCACAAACAAAACTCGAACAGCTGTTCAATAAAATCCACATGCGCAGAGTAGTTGGTAACGCGAGGACGCCAGTGTGGATTTTACCACCCCCTTTTTTGCTTGTCAGCATACTAGTCTCAAAACGTTTTACGTCAAAAATTTTGTGAGCTGTTTTTACAGTGTCACTTTTATATGAAGATTTTTGTTTGCGAGCGCTTTTTTGCGTTCTCCGTACTAGGCTTTAAACGACTTAAAAAATATCTTATATTGATATATAGGTCATAAATTTTTAGGGTATACTAATTCCAACGAATCTTTGGATCTATTTTCCTTTCCCTCAAGACAGTTAAGTCATAAAAATTCGACCAATTCGACCAACAATCGGGTCATTCATAGCGGGTGCCAACTGTACACTCAGTATTATCTATTGCCATATGTACATATGTAGCCCCGACACTTGGCAAGCAAACAAAATTACAAACTTTAACGAAATTTCTTGGAACAATCGAAAGCTACAATAAAACGCGTCTTTCAGAGCGAGGACAGTCGTCGTTTGTGGGGCCAACGAAGAATGTCATAAACTTTGCACACCAACAGTTAAATACAATAATAAAAAAAAAACCAACAGCAACAACAACAACAATAATTAATTGTATGTGTATATTTATTTGCTAAACGAACGAGGCGGCACATTGGCAATTTTTATTTATTTTTAGTTGATGCGCGCATTAAATTGGCCATTTCTGTGTGGATATATATTCACAATCTGATCATTACAAATGCTTTAATGTGTGATTTGCCAAATGAGAATTGTAAAAACAAAAATCGGTAAAAGGGTTATTAATTGGGGACGAGTGGAGAGGGGAGCTGGTGACTCTTATTTTAATGCATTTGCTTTTAATGCATGGAATATTTATGTGGCTGCTGTTGAATGTTTTATGCAACAAATGGAAGCCACGACAACAAAAACAACAACCACAAGGTAAACTTAAATGGCAATTTGGTGAGTTTCAAGTGCAACATACGCGCCAAGTATGGAGACCACCACATAACATATCCACACACATCATTCACGACGAGATGCGGACGCGTGAGCTATTTGACATTCTAAGTGGAATACCAGGGAGTTAACAGGGAAAGAGGGGGTAGCAGCAGCAGCAGCAGCTGCTGATGTTGTGTGCCATTTGACCTTGGCATTGGATTTAATTTTGTTGCGAAATTCACTGCAACATAATTTTTTTTTAATTCCAACTGGAGACAGGCAAGAAAAATGGCTGACAATTCAAATCGAATGGGGGGATGGGGAGATAAGTATAAGCCCGCGTTGCATACATATACAACATTTAAGTTATATAAAGCAAATAACTGGCTTGGTAGGGGAAATCGCGAAAAATTGTATTATTTAACTTATTTTCTTTAATCGTGTCCTCCTTAGTCTGGTATATAACATGTAAATTTGAGGAATGCGCTTCTTTTTTGTTTTCGTCTGAAGACAAGTTCACTGCTGATGGACATCGACAGCTGTGTGAAAAATATAGAGTAAATACTCCATCAATTAACACATTTGAATACAGATTCCGCCCGGAAAGAGGCCAGTCAAGTTTGAAAACGTTGAATTGCTGGCTTTTTTGGACCAAGATTCATGTCACATTCGACAGGAGCTAGTTTAAACCTTTAAAGCCCAACAAAAACTGTCAAGGACACTTTGGTAGCGCTTTAGCGGTATGTTCTACCCACACGGAGAAAAAAGGACTTTTTTTATTATGATCCATTGGATGATGTTGGTTTGTATATACAAATTTTAAATGGTTTTTAAAGGTGGATTCACTAGTATCAAATCGAATGGACAATGTGGTTATCAACTTAGTTTTAAAGCCTTATCATAAGGCTTTCTATTTTTACTCTGTAGGCTTTCATTTAGAGTTTATACTTAACAATGTTATATGGAAGGAGACAAGCATTTCAACGGTTCTAGATTAGTGACGTTGAGGGTGTGAGGTGATCTAGTACAGAATTGTTATGTATAAAGTGAGAA
Source organism: Lordiphosa collinella (assembly GCA_018904265.1). Taxonomy (NCBI): domain Eukaryota; kingdom Metazoa; phylum Arthropoda; class Insecta; order Diptera; family Drosophilidae; genus Lordiphosa; species Lordiphosa collinella. The sequence goes on along the minus strand of JAEIFV010000105.1, from coordinate 275,860 downwards.
GAAAAGCAACGTTTAGACGAAAAGACTAGGCCGATTAATTTGTGCAAACATTCAAGCCGGCAACATTCAAGCTCCACATAAAAGCTAAAACACGTCGTCTCGCTGTGGTAAGGTGGAAAAATCTTTCCTCCTGTACGGTAGCGAGGCTTACGTGGCCAACACAAAACCTATAGCGTACCACCACGCTTTTACGCCAAAGAAGGGAACACATATCGCTTCTGGTGGGAACCTTAACAGGTCACGTCTACGGCGCCGCTGCGCCGTCACTCACCATGATTTCTGCAGAAGCTGCATTGCCACGCTCTGAGTAGAAGGAGGCTTAGGGCACTAGGTCAACCTCTCCTACTCAACCTATCGGAGACATCCGAACTAGAGATCCCAGCTCTAATAAAGTTCATTCTGTCCACACAATGGTTCAGTAACGAGGACCCCTCTCTTAAACAGAAAAAGGGTTAACAGGGAACACATATGGCAACGCAATGGGCCCAAAGAGGCCTAAGTTGGAGAGCGGCTTGTTGCTCTCAGCCATCTCAACATAACCTAACCTAACCTATGTAACAGGCAGAAGGAAGCATCTCCGACCCTATAAAGTATATTATCCTTGATCAGCATGAACAGCCCAGTCGATCCGAGCCGAGCCATGTCTGTCTGTCCGTCCGTTCGTATGAACAAACAGATCTCAGAGATTGTTAGAGATAGAGGTTTGAAATGTTTGGGACATATCCCTGTAGTTCAGCTGCACCGGTGCGTCATTAACGAATTCTCTAACTCTTTGTAGTGAGCAGTCGCCACCAGACCAACCACCATCGAAGTATTTGCCTGGGAATGTCCGGAAAACGTACCGATCGGTACGGCCCTGCATTACCAGTCGATAGTGTTGTGATGGGTGCACACTATAGTTCACGTACTAGACTAGTGCTGTGAAGTATTACCTGTCGTTTACGACGCGACTGACACCAGTGATGCATCAGGTCGTTAGGCCTGGTAGTGCCTTGACACAGGCTGAACTACAGGGTTAGGTTCTTACGATAATCCCGTACGACAACAAAGCCGTATGTTCACGGTGGCAAGGTCATGCTCTGTATTGGACCAATTGGGCATGCTGTGCTATGAGGTGCTACAACCAGGTAAAACCCTCACAAAGCAACTCTGCCGAATTCAATTGATTCGCTCTGCCACATGTTGCGTTGACGGTCAAAAATTACGTTGAAATGCTGAAATAGGAAGTCCTACTCCAACCGCAGTATAGCTCAGCCATTGCCCATTTCGACTACTATTTTGATTCGTCGATGAAGTATGCCCTTGAGGATCAGTAGGTTCGCTCTTTTAAAGATCTGAAAAATTGGATAGATTCGTAGATCGCATCAAAAGGTGCATCGCTTTTTCGAGATTGTATCTGAAAGTTCCCAATGGAGCTGTAAAGGCTAGAGCAGAAATGGGTCTCTTCAACTACCTTTTGCACTGATTGATAACTCATGGCCTGGCAGAGCAGTACTTCCTTCTTTAAATCGCCTCAAGGGAAGAGAAATGATTTCAAATGTTTTTAATGTTCGCCAACTGTTAAAAGCTGTTTAAAAGTGGTTCAGAGCTATATTTCAGAAGTTGTTTGAGACGGTAATGTGGATTTAGATATGTTACTGGTTCAGAACCGGCTTCGAACCGTTTTAAAAGTGGAAACGTTTCTATAGAGTTTTAGACTTATATCTCAGAAGTCATTTAAGCTAAGAACTTGAAAGTTTGTGTGTTGGCTGGTACTATCAAGTTAGACAATTTTCCGGCTCTGAATCATGCGGTTGAACCACTTCAAACCAATTTTTGAAGTACTTTTTCCACTCTGATTGAGGCACCTCCAAAACATGGGTCTTAAAAGCATTTCAGATGTAAAACGAAATCATTGGGTGTTAAATCAGGGCTGTACGGCGGAAGACCCATCAATTCGAAGTTCTCTTGTGTTTCATGTTGAAGAATGATTCGTCTTCGGAGGTTGGCTTTGCGAATTTTCTCGAAGACTTCCGTCAAACAAATGGTTATGTACCACTTAAAATTGACCGTCCTACGTTGTGGCCACATGACCCATTCGGCGAAAGAAACGAAGAAACGCTTTTTGCGCGATCCACTTTTGAGGTATATGGCTCGTCTTAAAACACCTAAAGGAACGATTGTGTTTTTTTATTTCGGCGCATACGCATATATCCATGATTCCTCACCTGTAACGATCTTATAAACGTTTTTTGAAGCATCGCGATTGTATTTTTCTTTTGCACCACAAAATCCACAAGAGCCATATTTTGAGCAACTGTCAGATTATACGGCAAGGTGCTCATGCAAAAACTTACATATGCTGGTGGAACTAATGTTTAGAGATGCCTCAATCTCACGGTATGTCTCCTGACGATCTTGCATTATAAGTTCACGCACAGCATCGATGTTTTCTGGCACAACAACCGATTTTGGACGAACTTCAGGGAAGTCTGCGCTGAGCAAACTACGAGGCCTAACAATCTGATGCATCACTGAGCGTCAGTCGCGTCGTTAACAACAGGTAATGCATCACAGCGCTAGTCTAGTACTTGAACTATAGTGCGCACCCATCACCACACTAACGACTGGTAATGCAGGGTCATACCGATCGGTACGTTTTCCGGACATTCCCATACAAAATTCGTTAGGCAAATACTTGGCTGGTAGTTGGTCTTGTGGCGAGTGCTCACTAAGAAGAGCAAGGGAATTCGTTAGTGCCGCACCGGTGCATAGAAATGCAACCACAGTGCGGCGCCGGGTATTTAGCAAGTTAAGAATAACACACATTTGATTGCAAGACGGTGTTGGATAAAGTTACAGACAGTTTCGACATATCTCTGATCGTACTTTTACTGGTCTATGCCAGTTTTCCAAATAGCTTGTTCAGAAAAACGACTTCGGAATTGTATAATCACCCGCATATTGCGTTGCATTTCTATTTCAAAAGGTAAAACGAATGGCATTGTATATTGCAAAATAGCTGTACTTGTTATTGTTAAAGTTTTTATTCTCAGAACTGAATTGTAAGTACAATAGAACTCGTGAAATGGCGCCAAAATTTGATCTGCTATTTGGAGCAAAGTCATGTGCCCAGTTGTCAGCCTTGACCTTATCCATAAAAAGTGCTGTGATTGGAAACTAAAAAAAATAATAAAAATCCGGCTAGAATCGTGCCTCGCACGTGTGACAAATAAAAACTGACCAATCCATAAACATACATACAACGCACCCACGCAAAAGTCATCGAGATTTAGTCATACAAATGCAAAAGAAAATAGCATTAAAAAAGCACATGCCCAAATAGCAAAACAAAATCAAATGGGGGCCAACCTTGACACGACTGCAATTCTCACTCACTCAATTCTCTCTGGCTACCAAAGCATAAAATTATCGCATGGGATAATTGTTTACATAGATGTGTTATGTGGTACGTGTGCTAGTGCACGTTTGTATCTGTGTGAGCTGTGCAGATACAGGGAGAGATTGGGAGAGAACGCGCGGTTGGATGTGTGGGTAAGAGAGCGAATAACAACAACAAAAGTGTAAATTGAAATTCCAAAGATGTCGACAAAATAAATACGACCAAAAAACTCAAAAGAAATCCACATCCAAAAAAAAATTCAACCACAACAACAATGGAAAGCTACAACAAATGGCGCACAATACAATTCGGCGAAAAAAAATAAATAACAACAACAACAAAAGTTCAACCTTTTTTTTTTGTGTGTTTTAAACAAGTTTATATTTTGCGACTGAAGCGAGTTGAGAAATCTCGAGCTGGCTAGGGGAAACAGCAGAGGAACTGTTCGGAGTTCGGGGGGAAGGCGGGTGGGTGGGCAGGGTCTTAATTGCGTTCTATGCAGTCACAGTTCCAGTTCCCAACTGTCATAAAATAGGAATCACTTACGATAAGATTGCGTGCTGTTGTTGTTGCTGATGTAGCTGCTGCTGCTGCTGCTATTGTTGTTGCTGCTGTCGTTGTTGATATCGTGGAGGACAGATCGGCGGGCAGAAAGTCCAATTCTTGTTCATCTACTTGAGTTGCTGTTACCTCATTGTCCTCCTCTTCCTGTGGCTTTGGCTTTCTGGACGTCGTTGTTGTTGCTGTGCGTTCGACTTTAACTTTCATGTTGACTGTTGCCGCTGCTGCTGTTGTTATTGTTGTTGCTGCTTAAACAATTTACATGTGCGGGTGGTTCTCTCCCTTACATACACACACTCACTTCCTCTCTCTGTGTTTGCACTCTCTGCACTTTTCCAGCTGTCAAATTGTTGAATGTTAAAATAATGTTAACGCTTCGCACAGAATTCTCTAGATTAAACTTGCCACGCCCCGCACCGCTTCACGTTTGAACTTCGTACGTTGTTAAATATCAAAAAAATGTTTCGAAATTGCTTCACTATTTCGTAATTGTATTGTTACTTTTCACTTTTGTGGGGGACGGGGAGGGAACTGGCTGGCAATTCTGTTGCGTTTTCAAGCACTTGGGAAATGAAAAACTCAAAAAAGTTTAATATAAACAACAACAACAGCCTAAATACAATAATAATAAAAACGTTTGTCTGCCGTTGCTTTGTGTCTCGCTCGGTCCGTATGGAGTGGCCGTGTGTGTGGGCGAGACAGAGAGAGAGAGTAAAAGATAGAGAGTCAGTCCCAGCGAGATATACACTGGTGGCGGAGGAGGGGAGTAGGATTTGATGTTAACTACACGGAGAGACTGGGGGACGCAGCCGCGTGGCTTTCCGTTGCCGTTGCTGCAGTCGCGTTGCCTTAACAAAAAGCGAAAAATAACTGAGCAACATTAGCTACGAGACAGCAACAGACCGCCATCCACCATCGGGTGACGTCTTGGCCATTGCGCGGCACACACACATAAGAGCAGGCACACAGATACGCTCACTCACTTGTGTGTGTGTGCTGGAAATTGTAGCTGTATAGAAACCAGGGTTGGATTGTTGGAACCAGTAATTATTATTTAGTAAAAACCAACAAAATCTTATTCGGCAGTTGAAATTTAGTTAGAATAGATATCACACGTTGAACCAGGGCTGCAAACCGGTTTTGAACCGAACCGGTTTAAGCCCAGGAATCCGACTTTTATGTTACTGTGAAACGAACCTTGAACCGAAACTCTTAAAAATTAAAGTTGTACCCAAAATTTCGGTTCAGTTCAACAAAAATAATAAAAAAATTTAACTACTGCCTACCAATTTCTTGTGTTATCTATTCGGATTTGGGCGACAGGGTCTTAAAATCGACTGAAAAGCTTAATAAAAACAATTAAGGGAGCTGCAGTCGAGTGCCCCGAATACAAAATACCCTGTTCCCTTGATTTCGTGTGTTTTTTATACTCATATACACTTTCACATACACACACACTCACATACACACAAACGCATGGCGCGCCGCCGCGGTAACTGAAAATGCAAGACCCCCTCCCTCTCCCACAAGCAAAATTCATTCGTATATATCTTCGGTGTTTATTGTCCGATCTTAGTGATCTTTTCAGAATAGATAGATATTGGGCCTAACTTGATATATGTAAAGTTTGGAAGGTCTATCTAAAAAATTGTGGCTCTGACAGTTTTTTGCGCTTAAAGGGGGGAGGGGGAGGAATTTTCCAAATCTGAAACAAACTCGTTTTGAATCGGGTATACACCTACCTACATGCAAAAATTTGTGGCTCTAACTCTTATAGTCTCTGAGAAACACGCGTTCATACGGACAGACGGACGGACAGACGGACGGACAGACGGACATGGCTAAATCGACTCGGCTGTTGATGCTGATCAAGAATATATATACTTTATAGGGTCGCAAATGTTTCCTTCTATCTGTTACATACTTTTGCACAACTTCATGATCCCCCTTTTCCCATTTTCAATGGGAACAGGGTATAAAAATAGAAAACTTTCTGAATTACCTATAAAATACCCATCCATAATAGCATAAAAGCTTTTAAAATAATTCACAAAAACAAGAGCTTAACATTACATGGGTAATTTTTTTAAAGACCTTCGCCAAAAAACTTTGAACATCAAAATTCCGAACCTTTACCATTAGCAAATTTTGGTTCAAGCCCGCGAGCCGGAGCTCCGAAAAATAATATTTGCGATTGCAGCCCTGATTTGAACAAAATGCCTATCTTGCTTAAATATGCGGTGTCAAATACATACAAGAGCTATAGGAAAGTTTTTAAAAAAAAAAAAACACATTAAATTCAAAAAAATGCATGAAATCTTTATTTGAATCGATAGTACGGTCCATATAATTTAATGTTTGAAGATTATTTCATGCAAATGTTGACCGTGACAGAGCCTCAAATGGTCCATCCGCTAAGTCCAATTTTGGCATACTCTTTCCAACATTTCGGCCGGTATCTCACGAATAAATGCTTCAATGTTGTCTTCCAATGCGTCAATAGGAGCGGGCTTGTCTGTATAGACATGAGCTTTAACATAGCCCCACAAAAAATAGTCTAAAGGCGTTAAATCGCACGATCTAGGCGGTCCCGAACGTGAAATAAAATGTTCACCGAACTCGCCTCTCAATAAGTCCATTGTTGCGCGTGCTGTGTGGCATGTTGCACCGGCTTGTTGAAACCACATGTCATGCAAGTCAAGCTCTTGCATTTTGGGCAAAAAAAAGTTGGATATCATCTCACGGTAGCGCTGTCCATTCACAGTTACTTTACGATTCGCATCATCTTTGAAGAAGTACGGTCCAATGATGCCACCAGCCCATAAACCGCACCAAACTGTGACTTTTTCTGGATGCATTGGTAGCTCTTGCAATGCTTCTGGCTGATATTCACTCCAAAATCGACAATTCTGCTTATTTACGTACCCATTGAGTGGGTCGATTAAGCTGACCATAAAATGGAAGAAGCGCGCGATGAACTTTCTTAACAGTGCATTTTGATAATAAAATTCAATAATTTGCAAGCGTTGTTCTTTTCTAAGACGATTCATGGTTAAATTATAGACCAAACTGGAGATGTTTGACAGTGAAACAAAACACGAAACGTGTCGGCGAGCCTACCGTGTCGGAACCAAAATGCTCACTACTAAGAGATGAACCAGAACCAGTAAAAGATATGATTTTTTAAATTAATTGAGATCCGGTGTCTGAGATTCATTATTTTTGGAATCTAAAAGTCGGTATCAAAATCGATATTCCGGCTTAAAGTTTTTGAAATCTAGTATCTGAAAGCCGAATAATTTGCCAAATTTGGTCTAAATCTTTTAGCTGTTATAGGAACGATCGTTCCGAAAACATGTCTTAGTGAGAAAAACTTTTTTGGTTTCTATTTTAGCGTTCTTAAACTCAGGGACTCTAAATAGAATATGTTTCTTAGGGGGGGACACTCCATGAAAATTTTTTCGTTTTTTTTTAATCTTTGTGTAGGCTGGATATTTGAGAATATCGCCCTAAAAGGATTTTTTGAAATTTGAAATACTTTAGAAGATATAGCCTTTTTTGTCGAACAATGTATCCGCTAAGACGAGTAATTTTTGTGTTACTTTAAACTTTAAAGTTTAAGCGCATTTATCTCGAAACCACGTTTTTCGAACTGTCGGCCATGGTATCTCCAGTTACACTGAACCGATTTTGATGAAACTAAGTGCAATCGACGCAGAATTGTCACCATTTTGGTCTGAACCTCAATCATAATTTTTTACAATTTTATACTATTTTTTTTATTTTCGATTTTCCATTTTTCAATGGCCGCCATTTTGTCAAAAAAAATGACATCTATACTGATTATAACCACGTATTTACTTTTCATTTCAAACAACCTAGAGACGAGAAATCGTGACCGCCAACACTGTACCTTTTTTTTTGACGACCGAGAACTTTTTGCCCTCTTATCGAAGCAGAAAAGTTTTATTTGTTTACTTTGATCTATTTCTAAAACAATAAAAACCCGAATTGGAAAAAAAACTCTACGTATTCAAATAAGATTTCTTTAAAAAAAGGTCCAAAAACCGCCTCGACATAAGTGTTGGGTTGTTCATGAGTGAGTGAACAAAATTGAGTTTTTCAATAAACTGAGCAAGTGAACATGTTCTTTATTAATTGTTCATTTGTATTCTGTTAGAGTTGTTCAATTGTTCTGTTGTTCCCTTGTTCACTTATTAAGTTGTTCTTGTTCACTCGCTTTTGTTCTGTGAGTCGTTCTTGTTCAGTCAGAGTTGTTCATTTGTTCTTGTTCTGTGAGTTGTTCAGTCTGAGTTGTTCATTTGCCCTTGTTCAGCCGGTCTGGTTCTGTAAGTTGTTCATTCAGAGTTGTTCATTGACTTGTTCGCTCAATTTGGTAACTCTTCAGCTGATTTTTGTCCGCGTGTCGGATTGTTCAATGTAAGCAACACGCTGGCATGGCAACCATTTTTTAAATGGCTATCAAATAGGCAACATTCCGCAATGTGAACATCAACGAAGAATTAAAATTAAATTTGAATGATCGCTAATCGTCACAATGCCCAGGTGAAGAACTCGAGGACAATTGGAACAGCACAGATCTAACGAAACGGCCTACAATTCAAACCAACACAGAACAGCTGAACAACTGAATAAGTGAACAATTTAACAAGAGCAACTGAATAAGTGAACAAGTAAACAACTGAACAAGAACAACTGAACAAGTAAACAACTGAACAAGAACAACTGAACAAGTGAACAACTTAAGGGAGTTGACTCACTTTGAAAAAAAGAGAAAGAGAGAACATGTTCAGTGAAATGAACAACATTTACCCAACACTACTCGACATGAAGAATCCTCCTTGGAAACCCCTAACTTATTGCTGCCCTGCTGGTCGGCTAAAAGAACCTTATTGTTTTTGAGATTAGCGTGGTAAATTTTAAAAGTAATCAATCAGATTTATTACGATTCTGAAGTCAGCAAATTTATATTTATGGTGTGAGTCTAATATAACAACATGATTGGACTGTAATAAATGATAATCGGCCATGTTCTGAATTCCGAGACGGATTTCGTGTAAACTTAGCTTTTTCTAATGTAAAGTTCACAATTTTATATCGAAAGTAAGCAGAATGTCTATGGCTACTAGATCAGGTCTTTGCTTTTTGACGAATTGAATCCACATGGCATTGAGCAATCGGTTTCAGATGTTTAAGCAATTCTCGATTTCCGTCAAACGTAATCTAGTACCTTCCATATAACATTGTTAAGTTCGGAACAGGGCCGATTATTCATATTCTCATATTCTTCTCAAATGCACTACTTTTTGAAAAGTAAACCGAACGCAGTTCGAATAACAAAATCGGCATTAAAGCAACACCAACAAACCAGCGAAACGATCGAAAATGGAATATTCGGAAATGAGAGCAGCTTAGTTTAACGTTTTACTTTTCTTTTTTGCTGGCATAGCCAAATTCTCCAGACAATTAAAAAAAAATAATTTTAAGTTCAGTTAAAGACTTATATGCAAATCAAATTACATAAACAAATTCTAAATTGACCACAGAATTAAAGAAAATTAACCCAATGTTCATTTAGCAATTGTGCGAGTGCCTAATTTGAAAATTACTTATCATATTACTGACCAACTTGTAATACTTTTAAAAACGAAAATAGATTTTGATTTTGTGTTGTCAATTCTGTTTCCAAAAACTTTCAGGGAAGTGGAATTGAGAGCATGCCTAATAATGTTCTGATGAGAGGCCAGAAATTGAGTATTTCGAAGTCTCGAAACACACAGACAGTCATGATTATATCCAGTCAGCTTCTTACATTGCTCAAGAATACATATTCTTTATGGATTAAAAATTCTGCTTTATATGCGTTACTAACATCAGACTAATGTGTCACATTTTGGATGCATCATCGCACTTTTCTTCTCTGGCAATGCAGATGGTAAGACCTTCATAGATCCCGGGATATGGATGAGACCGGCTTGTGGTTTCAATAAGACGGTGACGCATGCCACACAGTTCTATTAATAAAGCAACTAGTGGATGAGTAATCATCTGACATAAGGGGTTTTATAAAGTTTATATTTTTTTAAATCTTTTTTTTTCTCGTTTTCGTAATGCACATTTATTTAAGTATGAGTGTGAAAATCAATCAAGTCAATCTGGCAATTTTTTTCGAAGATACACGCACATTTGTAAAGACTTGTCAGCTAATATTCCCTTTGAAGTTGTTGAAGTCGGTGACCACGATTTCTCGAAAACGGCTAAGTAATCGGTCTCATATTTTAACACAAGATTTAAAAATATAATGTTTACATATAATCAATGGAGTTTTCTCAACGGTGAATAGTTTTTTTACTCTGTATCAAAGGTACACAGAATATATAATGTTTGTGCAAAGGTATATAACAGCCAGAAGGAAGATCTCCGACTTTATAAGATATTTATATTCTTGATCAGCATCAACAGCGCGTCAGGATGTAAAGAGATAAACAATAGTCGTTATACGGTGCGCTGTGCCGCGGTTTCCTTTAGGTAGCACTTAAGAAAATGTATTCCTTTTACGTGGCGTGGCCGGGTGGCTCAGCGGCTAGTGTGCGCGACCGCTGTGCAGGAGGTCGTGGGTTCGATCCCGCCTCGGAACATCTAATGAAAAAGTTTCTTCTTTGAATAAACTTTACACCCGGTCACCCCTCTCTGCTGTTGGCGCCAGCTTTGTAGTAATTAGCCATGAAAAGCTTCTCAAACTGCCGTTCGGATTCGCCGTTAAACTGTAGGTCCCTTTCTCTTGTGCGATAATTAGAAGCGCACAAGCCAAGAAATTGAGAAAGGCTCGGCTTTGGCCCTTTGGAGCTGTGACAAGCCATTCTTATTTCTAAATTCTATACCTCGGAATTGGTAACAGTTTCGGTTTCTAATAAATCATTCTAAAATTAGGCTGAATCGATTTTCGAACTTGACAATCGAATAAAGATAAAAGAAAACTCTATGTTAAAACACGAATGGCACAATCGGGGTTTGGAAGCGAGAACATTTAACGATTTCGATTCCATATGATTAAATCAAAATCAAAAACTGCACAGGCCTGTAAATGTTTTGTTGTTTGCATACTCATAAGAATGTTTGATTAAGACAAATAGAATGCTTGTCGCACAGGCGAAATAACTTTCCACAAGTTAAAGTAATTTTATAGTTGCATTCTGTGAAATGCATAAGAAAAATGGATTGACTTCGGAACTGAATCACTCTCTTTCTCGATCTCTTTGTGGGCTTTATCTGGATCAGACCTGGTCCAGACAAAGGAGAGTCGAAATCACTCATGCTTTTCACACAGAGTCTAGTCGAACTTGCAACTTTTAGAGAAAGAAGCACAGAAAAGCAAGTAAATCGACTGCTGCCTTTAGGTTTATTGATCTCGACGATGCGAGCAGACAAAAAATTATTTTTTTAAGTTGAAGCCACCGTTTCGGTTAAAAACATGTTTTTTGGAGAAACTGGACCGCGGTTTTGGTACGGTTCACTCTTAATTTATTTTATATTTTACGAAGACCTGTTTCTGTTTTCGAATTTCCAAATATTATGATTTCCAAAGTGAATATGTAAGTTATCGCACACTGCAATATTGAATTTCTAGAAAACGATTGAATAGCAGTTGGACGTTACGTATATTGAAGGAGATGGGCGAGATCATATGAATTACAAAAGGCTGAAAAGTGATCCCTAAAGGCAACATCAATCCGGCATCACTGGGGATCACTTTAATCTTTTAGTGTTCTCCCCTGTAGAGAGTTCATCGGCGAACATAAGGAAATCGATTCAAATTGTCAAATTTGCAATTATTGTGTTCTGAAGGTAAGCGCTGTACGTCTTACAATTCGTCAGTGAACTAAACCGAACCGTTTTGCTTTGAGGTTTTCGGTTCAGTTCAGTTTCGGTTGAAAACCGGCTTGCATCCCTGTTAAATCTGGAACTTTTCGGCCATATTTTTGCGAGTTTTTTCCATATGGAAACATAGGCTTAGTTTTAAGATCTAGCAAAATTTGCAATCAAGTATGTTTAGCCAAATATTCAGTAGAATTAGGGCAAAATATTTACCAGTGGGATCTTAGCTTTATGAATCGTTTTGTAAAAAAACGAGAGCGTAAGTTATAGTCGGTCCTGCCCGACTTCGATATGCCCCTTACTCAGGGGAATTAATAGCCTTCCCTTATGTAAGTTAACAGAGCATTAACATTAATGTGAACATTTCAACATTATGTAAGCAAACAGCGCATACGGCGCCAAGAAGTATGCAACGATTTTTATGACTTTTATAACTCGGCCATTTATTGTCCGATCTTTATGAAAATTTCAAAGATTGTAGATATTGGGCACATACACTTCACTTCAAAATATGAGTTGGATATCTTTAAAATTGTTGGAGCTATCTAACATTTTTTATTGTGGGGGTGGTAGGGAGCGTGGCCAAAATTTGAAATAAATTTAACCTGCGTAGGGACAATAGGAGTCTACATAAAAAATTTGGTGGCTCTAGCTCTTGTAGTCTCCGAGATCTAGGTGTTCATACAGACAGACGGACATGGCTATATCGACTCGGCTGTTGATGCTGATCAAGAATATATATACTTTATGGGGTCGGAGATGCTTCCTTCTGCCTGTTATATACATTTGCACGACCTCAGGTTACCTTTTTTACTAGGGATGTCGAAAATAATATCGTTTGTGTGAAAAATATTGACATAAAATCGATATTTTTCGTTTGTGTGAAAATATCGAAATAATATCGATATTTCGGTTGTGTGAAAATATCGATAATATCGATATTATATCGATATTATTTTCGACATCCCTACTTTTTACTCTTTGAGTAACGGGTATAAAAATCTAATTCATCTTAAGTTTTCTTACACAAAAAGGCTCACTAATTTAGCTCTACTTAGGCTAAATTATCTTCATATCTTATTGCTTCCGAACGATATTTGTTCGCTCCGCATGAGTTCCGATGCCCTGACGAATATCTTGGCACAGGCAAACCATACAATAACTGTCAGAATGATAAAGCAAAACGCAAACGAAATACTGAGAGAGGGAGAGAGAGCGCGCTCCAATAATCCAACTCATACATATGCACCAATGTCAAACGCACACTAGCAAACCAACTGACTAGCTTTATCGCATGCGAGCAATTCATCTAGCGCCCCACTCAGCAACTCAACTCAAAAGTGGTTGCACTCAAATGTCTGAATTTGGCGCGCAGCTCGTTTGTTGACATTTTCTACTTGGCCGTTTTGTTTTGATTTCTCTCACGCTCTCTCCACACTCAGGCCACTCGACTGCCTGGGCACATGTTTGGATTTATGTATGCCAAACTGGCGTGGCGGGGCACGCATCGCTATGGATGACTCATCGGGGTTTTTACACTCGGAGGCTGATGTGGGCCCTCCCGCTTGGAATGTCAGACAGGTTCCCATATTCCATATTAAGTGGTAAGTGGCAACCATTTGTTGCTTTCTGGGAGGCGCGTGCTAAATGCAAAAGTAATGCACATTTAGATACAGATTCAGCAGTCATTAGGCAGCCAGGTAGCCTCAATCTTATTCAACCATTAACCACTTTTTTTTCCACAGGACTCGAATGTGGGCAGATAAGCAATGTGTCTGAGTCTGAGTGCTGCTGGCGACGACAGCACTTCCAATTGTCCGTCTGTCTGGACAGACGTATTTAGTTATTTGAATATTTGGAAGTGTTGACCACGTCAAGGTTAAGGTTGAGAGAGAGTTGACTGTTGTTCTTTGAACGGAAGGGGTATGTGGGGCAGCACTTGCAGTAATTGAAATCTCTTATCGTCTAATTATAGAATTTTCTGAGGAACTCTGCACATGTTTATCGTGTTTGCAAACTAACAATTTATTTGCAGTTGCTGTGACAACAAATCATTATAAAACAGTAGGAAATGTGTTAGATTAGCAAAAGAAATTCTCGGTAAAACGGTTTATCAATATTCGCGGCAAAGAAACTTTACTTGCATAAAAAATTATGTTTTTTTTATACTCTGTCCCAGAGGTACACAGAGTATATTAGGTATGTGCAAAAGTATGTAACAGCCAGAAGGAAGCATCTTCGAGTTTAGCCCCTACGAAGTGTAAAAGAAGCATGCTGTGTCTACTTCACATTAACACCTACGAGGTGTGTTCAAAAAGTATCGCGAATTTTTAATTTTCGCGGGTTACGTATATTCGAATTTCGATTTTTTTGTGGCGTTATGTTGGTACTCATGTCTCTCACTTATGCCGACAAGCTCGGCCATTTTGAATGTTCACTTAATTGTTGACAGCTGCTTTGCTTGCACGTGTTTTGGATCGTCTTCGATTTTTACCTATTCAAAAAAATGGATCAAAGAACCTGTATCAAATTTTGTGTGAAAAACGAAATTAAGTGCGCGGATGCATTCCGAATGTTGACTGTGGCATACGGAGAAGCTACCTTGGACCGAAGCAACGTTTATCGGTGGTACAAAATGTTCTCAGAAGGCCGAGAAGATGTGAACGACGAAGAGCGTGCCGGACGCCTGAGCACTTCAACAACAGACGAAAAAATTAATGAAGTGGAGAAAATGGTATTGGCCAATCGTCGAATCACCGTTAGAGAAGTTGCTGAGGACCTAAACATATCGATTGGCTCGTGCCATTCGATTTTTATCAATGATTTGGGCATGAGACGGGTCGCCGCGAAATTCGTACCAAAATTGCTCAATTGCGACCAAAAACAGCATCGCATGAACATTGCTAATGAGATGTTAAACTCTGTCCGCGACGACCCAAATTTGCTCCAGAGGGTCATAACTGGTGACGAATCGTGGGTTTATGGTTATGACGTGGAAACCAAAGCTCAATCATCTCAATGGAAGCTGCCGCACGAACCAAGACCGAAAAAAGCGCGCCAAGTTCGGTCGAATGTGAAAGTTTTGCTGACAGTTTTCTTCGATTGCAGGGGCGTGGTGCATCATGAGTTCTTGCCACAGGGAAGAACGGTCAATAAGGAATATTACCTGCAAGTTATGCGCAATTTGCGCGAAGCAATCCGCCAGAAACGCCCGGATTTGTGGAAGAACAAAAATTGGCTTTGCACCACGATAACGCCCCTGCTCACACATCGTTGCTTGTGCGCGACTTTTTGGCCAAAAACAACACACTAATGATGCCGCAGCCACCGTATTCCCCAGATCTGGCCCCCTGTGACTTTTTCTTGTTCCCTAAACGAAGAGGCCCATGAAAGGACGACGTTACGCTACGCTTGACGAGATAAAGACGGCATCGAAGGAGGAGCTGAACAAGATAAAAAAAAATGATTTTTTGAAGTGCTTCGAAGATTGGAAAAACCGTTGGCACAAGTGTATAATATCTCATGGGGATTACTTTGAAGGGGACAAAATAGATATTCATGAATAAATAAATAATTTTTGAAAAAACACAAAATTCGCGATACTTTTTGAACACACCTCGTATATTATATCGTGAGGCCCAACATTCAAATTCGTCGAGAAATTCCTGAGCTTTTCTAGAGGCAGATCTGCGACTGTTGCTTGAAGCCAAAAAGACAGTGTCATCGGCATAGGTTGCTGTAAGTGAACCTTGCATATTAAGATACCATGCAAGATCAGCAGTCTAAACTGTGTACAAAACAGGGCTAAGAACGCTTCCTTGCGGGACACCAGCTCGAATAGGATGTAACAAGGACAGCGCAGAGAGCAGAGAAAGTTCTGTCTGTCAAAAATGAGTCAATAAGTGTCCATAGATACTCGGGGAGTATCGGCATCAATTTATACATTAATCCCTCATGAAAGACTTTATCGAAGGCTTGGCGTACATTTAAAAATACTGCCGAACAGTATTTCTTTTACTCAAAGGCATTGAGAATATGATTAACTACTCTGACGGCTGCAAAATACAAACTAGTATTCTGGAAGCGCAGACTCAAAAGCCGTGTTTGAAGAAGTCGCTCAAAAATTTAAGAGAAAGTAGGCAGGAGGCTAATATGGCGATATGCGACATTATGTGGGTTCTTGTCCTTTTTCGGTACCATGAAATGAAAATGACCAACATTCAAAACAGCGTTAAACAGCCGACATATTAAGCAAAATTTCCTCATTTGGAAGTGATTTGGCTAATTTTCCGTCGACAGCATCCGATTCAGGGGCTTCGCAAGTCTATAGTCGCTTTATCTGTTCTTTGATCACCTCCTCATTAATCGAACGGAAAGTGCAGGAATATAAAAAGTAAATCGATTGACATTCCGAATCGTTTGCATTTTGGTGTTCCCGTTTCCGAGTGAAATAGAAATCAGGGATGCAAACCACTCGAAAATAAGTACTGCTTCGGTTCTGTGGCTCACAAAGTTTCTGAACCGCTGGTTCGGTTCATTACATGGTTTTTGGAGCTAACTGTACCGCGGTTTCGGCTTGGTTTCAATGGTTCATAAAGACACATTATGAAATACAGCCGAACTTTTATCTCAATGCGACAAAAAAAACTTCGTTGTGTAGAAAATTCTTAATATAATTGCTTTGAATATTGAACAATTGCAAGTGTTGGCTCCAGATGGAGTAATTAGCCATGAAAAAGTTTTTCAAACTGCCGTTCGGATTCGGCGTTAAGCTGTAGGTCCCTTTCTCTTGTGCAAAAATTAGAAGCACACAAGCCAAGAGATTGAAAGGAGCTCGGCTTTGGCCTTTTGGAGGCTGGGTCAAGCCATTTTAAGTTTTACATTCTGACGTATCTTTTAAAATGTAATATTTGCACTGGGGC
Organism: Lordiphosa collinella; assembly: GCA_018904265.1. Lineage (NCBI taxonomy): Eukaryota > Metazoa > Arthropoda > Insecta > Diptera > Drosophilidae > Lordiphosa > Lordiphosa collinella. Next base: position 259,099 of record JAEIFV010000105.1, on the reverse strand, counting down.
TTAAATAGAATTATTCTGCCAATTCGTTCCAAAATAGTATCTCAGACCGCTTACTCTGTGTCAGTAAAACGCCTTGTTTTTTATTCTGTGTTCCAGAGGTAAACAGAGTATATTAAGTTTGTGCAAAAGTATGTAACAGCCAGAAGGAAGAATCTCCGACCCCATAAAGTATATATATTCTTGATCAGCATCAACAGCCGAGTCGATGTAGCCATGTTCGTCTGTCCGTCCGCCTCTCTGTCCGTATGAATGCAGAGATCGCAGAGACAGAGGTTTGACGTCTATAGGACAAAACCTTCTTTTACTTGCAGCCAGATCAAGTTTATTTTCAATTTTGGCCACGCCCCCTCCCGACCCCGCAATTCGGAAAAAACGTCATATCTCCCACAGTTTTATATATAGAAGGTTCGTTTCTTCTCTACTTATTTAGTAATCAGAAATATTTTCCAAAGGGATGGTAAAGATCGGATGAACGATAGAAGAGTTATAAGGAAAACAAACAATTATGGGCTATAAGAGGCGAGTTGGAAGCTTAGACCTTGAATGTAAAGTTGTAATGTACGAGCATTGGTTCATGTCCATACTAAGTAATAAGTAATGTAGCCTTGGTGTATGTCCGTGCTGTGATACGTAAAGTAGCTTTTAGTTATATGAATGAATCTGTACAGTGGGACATGGCAACGGAACTACTACAGGGCAGCACCGGTCGCAACGGTGATGGGCAGCATTTCTCAAATACAGAGTATACTATTGTCGGGCTTCACCGATAATCTTTCTTGTTATATTCGTTGATGGTTTCTAGCATGATTTTTTTAATGCTATGAGTTCAAGACTTAATCCTAAACTTCACTGCTTCTAATACTCCGCAAATTAGTCAATTGCTCGTTAATTCTGCTGCACTTTCAGTCTGAAGTATCATATCGTCGGCGTACTTAAGTATAAGTCCTGCAACCTTGTTTTTTAACATTGGTCTCCATCCTATTTTGTAGTCTTATTGTCAACGTAAAGAATTTTTAAGAAGGGAAACTATGTACAAAATTTAATTTAAATTTGATTGTAAAATAATTTGCTTTTATTATTTCTATTTTTCAGTCCAGCTTAGAAATTTAATTTGAAAGTTTTATCAATTGCAGCCGTTAAGTTGTCAAGTATAAAAAGAATTCTACAATCTAGATCAATAAAGGACTTTCTTGTAAATTGAATCATCGAAATGCTTTTGGATGACTCAAATCAAATTGATTTGTAGAATTTGTTTGGCCACAATTAGGTTTACCACAATTATTCCAAGAATATCTTTCTTTGTGCGTCACAATGCCGCAAATTAAGATTAGGACGGAGAGTTTCAAGAACTTCGTTTTCAAATGAAAATTTTGAAGTGCTTCAAAAATAAGTGCATTTATTCCCAGGCGTACGAGGACAAAAGGTACATAACCAGATTGGAGTTTAGTAAGCTATTACACATAAATTGTGCAAATTCAGTTTCATACAATTCCTTCAAAATATTTTCCACATAATATAAAATCTTTTCCAAGCATCTCTGTGAAAGTAACGCTGAATGTTCTCTGTTCATTTTAGGGCTACTTTATATCAGTGGTCCTTGAACTTTATGGCATTGCCGCCTTTTAGCTTTTGTTATTAATTTTTACAAAAAACAATTAAGCGCTCCAAATTAACAACTTTAATTTGAAGTCGTTTAACTGTTGTTATTATGGTTGTATGCTTAATTTTAATGAGCGTCGCATTTTGTTTTGTTTGTTGTTTAAGTTTTATTGTTGTTTTCCCCCTTTGTTTCTTAGTGCAAAAACGGTTCTACAACAAAGTCATTAAAATCGCTAATCATTTATTGCGTTGCAAAGTGTTGCAATAGTCGGTAATCACGCCCCTTTTCGTCCATTAGCGAAAAAAAAGAAATCAGCTGTTTTTGAAGTGAAGGTCTTTTGTAGCAAACTGTCGAAAATAGATCAAGCTGCTTTTCTAATTGTGTTTTATTGAAATTTTTGATTTAAAGGGTAAATTACAAGTGTAAAATTTTGGGGCAACTTGTTTTTCTAGAAATAAAAAATTGCAGCGGAAATAACTCAGCTTATGATTAGGTTAAGAGAATTGAAATTACTTTTAAGAAACTAAACTAAAGTATAGTTTTTGGGGGGAAGAGAAATGTAGTCTCCTTTGTTTATTTTAATGTGTTTCAAACATTTTAAAATCGAGTTCCAACCACCCTTCATAATTGTTGTTTACTGAACGTAGGAATGATTAACTCTACAGTTCCAGGAAATTTAATATGAATTCTACGAAGCCGATGAGTTTCAAGCAAATCAATGACGTAGTCTTGGGGTGACATGGCTAAGGATGACGTGATTGAAATATTACACTTTCATATTAATTCAACAGATCGGATCGCTAGGTAAATAACTAAGATATGAATGAAACCTGTTTTGATTCAAACATTTGCATAAATATACTCGTATTCGTACATGAGTCGATAAGTAAAACTGCTGTAACAGCTAATAAATAAGTACTTACGTACTTTGACAATATTACAATAAATGGGCAAAAAGGCAGCTTAAAAATTAAGTTTTTAAGTATGTCTCAATCTTATTTCTTTCAATCTTAGCTTTACAAGTACATTGACACTTATATCTTATCGCATCCGCTTTGTCAACTGTGGATTTTGAGTTTCTCCTGCAAAGCGTACGCTATTAACTCTCTGAATACGAGTCCCGACGGTGTTCGAAATTTTTTCCAAATTTCTGGGCAAAAGTATAATACACTTTTCAAGTGTATAAACATAACATGCCCGACTTCGATGTTCCCAATTACCCAGGGGAAGTAGTGTTTAATAGCTTTCCCTTATGTTAATTAACAGAGCGTTGACATTAATGTTAACATTAACGAGTTTAGCTGGCTTGAGGTCAAGAAAGTTGGGTTTGTCTAGAACTTTAAACATCTTATGCATTGTACACAAAAATAATCTGGTTGTCTATACAGTTCTGTTTCAAGAATCTCCTAATTATATATTCAGTTGGAAACTGCAAAAAGCAATGAAAGCAAAAACAGTCGAGCAATATTGCAAGTCTTCTTCTTGGTGTCATGCTTATGATTTGTGGCTTTAGTTTCAAAGACGTGTTTTACAAGGCGAAGCTAACTTTATGAGGTTTTTCTAAAAGCGCTTGCTTGTAGGAAGGAGCTGTAGAGAGGAACGAAACACCACTACACCTCTCTCTTCTACGAGCAAGAGCTTTTTGAAAAACTTTATGAAGTTTTCTTCTCGTGTAAATGCCGTCTAAGACTGGACTTACACGATGATGCAAACTGCATAAAGTTTTTGAAAAGCTTTCGTTTGTAGGAGAGAGGTGTAAATGAATTCAGTCTAAGGGCCGTTTTCTCATGTTCCTGTTTTTGGCAAATTTCACGCATTTCCATAACTCATGATCAAAATAAGCAGTGCAAATTAACCAAATCTACCTAGATTTGCCCAAACAGGAACATGAGAAAACGGGCCACTGACTAAACTGAATAACGTTTTGCAAAAAGCTCTTGCTTTTAGGAAAGATGTGTACAGGGGCAAGCGTCACCACTACACCTCTCTCCTACAAACGAAAGCTTTTCAAAACTTCGGGATAATTGGGTGGGGGGAGGGGAAGCGTACACCACTCTCCTACAAACGATAGTCTGATGGTTTACACGGTGAAGCAAACTGATCAGAAAGCTTTTTCAAAAAATTCATAAAGTTTGCTCCACCGTGTAAATCCAGTCTAAGTGAGAAGTCTTGAAGCTTTCTAGCGAGCTTCAAACTGCCCGTTAAATTTGAATGCTTGCATTAAACAAGCGGTTGCGTTTTTGCATGAAACTTTTGGTTAGTTTCGTTTACAAAACAGATAAACAGACAAATCCAATCATCGGTTCGGAATCGGCTAAAGCTCTGATTTCAAAGAAATTTTTAGAGAATTAGGTTGAAAAGTATGGCCACCAAGAGATTCGAATAAGAATAAATGATGTAATCGTAAAAGTCGTAAATAAGGAACATCATCTGTTGGTAACAAAAACATTTGCAAATTTCTTTTACGTAGTTGACACGGAAATCTCTAGTGATTTTCGTATGAAAGTTTACCTTTCAATTTTAAATTCTTTACCTTAATATGTAAAGTGAGGTGAAGTATATCATCGATTGCTAGATCAGATGGTGAATGTTAAGCGATTTCGATATACTAACTAAATCTACTTGGCTTTGAACAGTCGGTTTCAATTCGCTCAACTTTCGTCATTTTATCTAGTAATCAAGCAGTTTTAGTTTGAAAAACAAGCATCAATAGGGATTTCTGGGGCACCCACAATAATTTAACAGAAATGTTAAACAGGAACAGCGAGTTAAACTTCGCTAAGTAACTTAGCTATAAGATTTTTTCCAACTTAAACAATGTCCTTGGTGAGGAGTTTTCAGTTAATTGAATAAAATTTCTTCGTTTTTGTAGTAGTTTTTGCTTTAGAGAGTAAAATTTCATTATCGAACCTTATTGATTTAATAAGAGCCCAATATGTGGTGACATGACAAAACGGCCACGGACAAAAGGGCCATATCAAAATTAATGGTAGTAAGCATCGAAATCAAACTTAAAAATGTTAAGGGCCTTATATCCACATTAAATTCGGACACATTGCCCACATTTTCTCAGACTTTTCGCCCAGTTTAATTTGAGATCCTGCAGGGTGCAAAACGAAATGTGTGCCTCTTGCATATCAAAGAAGAGGAGCAACTTTATAAGTTCAAAGCTTCTTTATGCGGAATGGGGTGGCTTTTAAGAGAATGGGCAAGCCGAATGATGTACCAAAATCGCCTGGCGGACACAAACTCTGTGCAGATCGGCCAGGCCTATGGTTACCCTAAACCAGAGGCCGGCACGTCGCTACCTACTAGGCATAGGCAACCTCTTAAAAGCAGCGCAGTCGGCTCAAACACAGTATAAGCACGATAAGCGTCGCTGCGCTGCGTCGCGATTGATTCTGGTTTTGCGTTGCTCTCATACGTCCCCTGCCCGAAACTGACGGCCGAATGGCCTTGCATGCATACCAAATCTTGCATAAAATTGTAAACACACTTAATATCTTTTATAATAAGAACATATAAGTCCACTTGTAGATGTAGTCCATCAGTATGGAAAGCATAAATTGGTCAAGTTTTATATTTATCACCGTGCGTTTAATGTCATTTAAATTTAAGTACCGACTTAACGCCCATGGGCCTAATGTCCGGACATAAGGCCCAGAAAATTTTTGAGTTATATTTCAAAGTAATGATTAAAATTTTTCATATGGGCCTTATGTCCGTGGGCGTTTTGTCATGTCACTCCAAAATGTCATCACCTTAGTTGGAAGAATATAAATAAACAGCTGACAGCCTAAGATATTAAATTCTAGTTACAAACTGACTTTAAATTATAATCTTAATATACATAAAGGCTAGTCCATTTAGGAGCCTGATGGTTAATCTTACTAACCAGTTGGCTAAACCAACTAAGTTCATATAGATAAGGCGCCTCTGGTGTTGCTTTTGTTGCTGGTCAAATAAAGGTATGTTCTGTGGGGTTGCTTTGCGCTTGGTATTTCCGTTGTGGGCAACAATAATGTTTTAACAGCTTTTTTCACTTCCTGGCCTGGCCCACTGAGTGAGCGAACGGTTCGTGACAATACAATTGCCATCTTATCTGGTCGAGCGCAACTCGGGTTTGCAGCGTGTGTTCGCTGTCATCATTGTGGCTCAGTTGGCGATAATGGGACACTACGATCAGGGTAGACTTTTGGTCGAGACAGAAGACACATGCGTCACAGTTGTTATTTATAATCCATGATGTGAATGCGAATTCTAAGTGAAAATGGGTTAAGCGTCAAGTTGATTAAACTCTTGTTTTGTGTTTGTATAAATGTCTGATGGTTAAATTTAAATTCAACCCCTCCCCCTCCCTGGCCAATGTTTGCAGTTTCCAACAAAATTAAATTACCCAAAATGTGTTTTATTGTATGGGGAGCGGCATTCCCACGCCGGAGCGGACAGCAAATATTTGCAGGCGATAAACAGCAAATTGTCAAATCATTTTTGACAACGCTTCGTATACGTCATGTAAGCTAGATTAGGCATACGCCCCATGTAACGTAGGTGTAAGCATTTTATTGCCGATTGTCTGAAGCTGATTTCAAAGATGCATTTGTATGCAACAAAACACCCCACCTTGAGTCTAAGCGCCGCCCACAAAACCGCAAAATGAAAGGCGACAACAAATCACAAAGAGCATGAACAGAGATGAGGCGAACTAAAGCGAGATGGCGAAAGTAAGTATATGTATGGACATATGTTTGTATTTATGTATGCGATCGCCAAGCCACAACCGAATGCACTACAACAATGTAGAAGATTTGAAAAAGTCAATTCTACTTTGTTTGATTAAAGGGAGAGAACGCGGGAAATGGCCACTACATTAAGAAAATAGGAAAATTTATGTATTCTTGTTGTCTGCGAAGGTGTTAGGGAATTATACCTAAAAACTTTTAAAACACTGTCAGCTGAGGCATCACATAATAAATTGCATAAAAAACGCAGCTATAGCTGCCGATCCCATTGGAAGCAAATGCTGTACACACCGCGTCAACAACTTTTTCATACCCAAAAAACGCATTCCAATCAAATTAAAATCATAGCAGAAGTCGCCTTCCGTGTCGTAGTCGCTATAAGTATATTTTGTACTTTTGTTAGAATTTCTTTGTTAAGCTTCCTTTGTTCATAAGATTGTTCGTAACGTGTTAATTATTTTGTTGAGTGCCCTTTTTTTGTCGACTTTAATAAATATCAAATAACTTACAGTAATAGTCCACATGGAATCAAACTTTGCCACTGCCCTTATGAAAGCTTTGCACTGAACCAAATGGGTCTACTGTTAAATCATTGTCTTAAGTACGAAAAAGCTAATTTCTTAATCAAATTATAATTTGGTTGATTAGTGTCATCCATCAGCTGATTACAAGATGAGTTTGGTAATTGTTTTTGAAACTTGGAATAAATATTAAACACCAGAGACCAAGGAACAATCGAATCACTGAATTACTCCCGCAGAACAAAGATCAGAGTAGTCCAAATTTAAACAAAAGGCGAGCAAAAGCCGAGCTTCTACCTTTATCTCAAAAATTTTAGCTTTTCTCATACCCATGAACGAGATCAACAATAAATAAGGCGGAAAACCACTTTTGTCCCGTAACGGTTCAAGCCTGGAAGTCCGACATACTTTTCACTGCGAACCGAACCTTAAGCTGAACCAAGCGTGAAAAAATAATTGAACCTGAACATTTTCCGAACTCAAGATCATCGAAAACTCTAACTTTTTGAGTTTTTTATTATTTTGACGATGTGGTGTGGAAGAGTCTCAACATCGGCAGTCTAAAGCAGAGTTTTAGTGTGCTCCAAATAGTATGTCAACTTTTGTGCCAACAAAACACAATTTGTGAGACAGCTGCTCCAACGGCAAAAAAAAAGAAAGGGATTTTTGCATTGTAAATGGGTTCAGTACGATAACCCCTAGCTAAAAAAATCATAAGATCCGCCCGGACATATGTCAAGATTGTCTCCAAAGCCGCATATTCACGGTCGCAAGGTCATGTATGTATTTGGTGGGACAAATTGGGGGTGGTGTACTATGAGCTGCTATAACCGAGTCACGAGCCAACTGTACCGAACTCAATTGATGAGTTTTAGCCGAGCATTTAAGCAAAGGTACCACAAGGTATTTTTATGCCCTTGCAGAGGGTATTATCAAATTGTCCGGATGTTTGCAATGCATAGAAGAAAGCATCTCCGACCACATAAAGTATACTTAGCCCTGTCCGTCAGTCAGGTTGTCCGTCTGTCGTTCTGTCCGTCTGTCTGTTTCTATGCTATCTCCTCCGTCAGTTTGAAAGCTATCGGAACCGGCAGGATCGGATGACTATAGCATATAGCTGTCATAGGAACGATCGGTCGAAAACCTATTTTAGTGAGAGAGATGCTTCCTTCTATGCGTTACAAATATCCGGTTAATTTTATAATACACCCTGCAAGGGTATAAAAATAAAGGAAACCCTTGCAGTTTGTTTTTCTAAACAAGACTACTTTACGCTCCTTACTTTTCTATGGGAGCTATACTATATAGATGTCCGATTTTGACCAACCTTAATGCAATCATGGAAAAGCATAATAAGCTGTTGATTACGAAATTTGGAGGCGATCCCAATTAAAACAAAAAAGTGTTTCTCACTAGAACTTCTTTTACGACCGATCATTCATACTGCAGCTATATGCTATAGTCATCCGATTTTAATACAACTTTGTAGTATTGTATAAAATTATATAAAATAAATATATGCCAGCGTAACGGACGTTTCCATTAAAAACAAAAAAGTTTTTCTCACAAGAACTAGTTTTTTGTCCGATCGTTCCTATGGCAGTTATATCCTATACTCATCCGATTTTGATCAAACTTTGTAGAATAGTGTGGGAGCATATACAACAAATACATGCCAATTTTGAGAACATTTTCATCGAAAACACAAAAGTTTTTCTAACTAAGAATACTTTTCAGACTCTACTTTTCTATGACAACTATACAATATAGATGTCCGATTTCGACCAAACTTAGTGGAATCATGGGAAAGCATAGTAAACTAAGAAATAAAAAATTTGGAGGCGTTTCAATTGAAAACAAAAAAGTTTTTCTCACTATATATATAGTCATCCGATCCGGCCGGTTCCGACAAATGTGCAAAGTTTGGTGAAGATAGCATTCAAACTGACGGAGGAGATAGCATAGAAACAGACAGACGGACTGACGGACAGGGCTTAATGAGCTCCGCTCGTCGTGCTGATCAAGAATATATATACTTTATATGGTCGGAGATGTTTCCTTCAATGCTTTACAAACATCTGCACAATTTTATAATACCCTCTGCAAGGGTATAAAAAATTTTTTTTTCAATGGAAATGTCCTTAAAATTGGCATTTATTAATTTAATATGCTTTCACCCAATTCGACAAAGTTCTTTCAAAATCGGATGACTATAGGGACGATCGGTCGAAAAACTAGTTCTTGTGAGAAAAATTTTTTTATTTTCAATGGACGTAAGGGTAACGTTACGTTGGCGTATATTTATTTGATATACTTTTACATAACTTAGTGGCCGGGTGGCTTAGCGGCTAGAGTGCGCGAATTTTTTTCTTTGAATAGAACTTTACACCCGGCCATACCTCTTTGCTGTTGGCGCCAGCTTTGTAGTAACTAGCCATGAAAAGCTTCTCAAACTGCCGTTCCGATTCGGCGTTAAACTGTAGGTCCCTTTCTCTTGTGCTAAAATAAGAAACGCACGAGCCAAGAGATTGAGAGAGGCTCGGCTCTGGTTCTTTGGGGCTTTGTCAACCTGACAAGCCATTTTACTTACTTTACTTTACATAACTCAACAAAGTTTTGTCTAAATCGGAAGACTATAGCATATAGCTGCAGTATGAATGATCGGTCGAAAAAGAAGTTCTAGTGAGAAAAACTTTTTTGTTTTAAAAGGAATCTCCTTCAAAAAATTGACATTTTAGTTTGTTATGCTTTTCCATGATTCCACTAAATTTGTTCGAAATCCGACATATATATAGAGTAGCTCTCTTAGAAAAGAAAGGTCCGAAAAGTAGTCTTATTAAGAAAAACAAAATGCACGGGTATACAAAACTTCGGCGGACCCGACGTTAACTTTCACCTATTTTTGAGTGTAATGCTAGCAGCTAATACTTTAACTTTGTAAGAAACAAAACAAAAAGTATATGATAGGTGAACTCGGAACAGCAAAATTTCATTATTTTCTTTAACCAATGTATGCAGCCCTTAGCCCCCAAGTGTCCCCGAAACTTTTCAATTCATGTAGACAAAATTGAGATATAACTAATGTTATGATATATGGAGCTTTTAATTGTGCTCCACTCAAACTTTTAGAACATCATTAAAAATTCCAACTCAACGATTTATACATAAAGATGTGTTTTCCTTAAATATAAATTTATAAATAAATTCTCTCAACATATTTGGCTTAAAAAAAAATTAATCCAAATCTGCAAGCCTCTAAAATGTGGGTGAAGATCCGGTCAGGGGGATTCAAAACCCGTTAAACTTTGTAAGATTTGGTTCGCGTTCCTATGCTTATCGAACCTAAGGTTTTGGTTCGAGTCGGGGTTCAAAAATTGCTGATATAGCTTATAGATTCTTGCCTCTACTCTTTCGTCAAGTTTCCTAATCTATGTACTCGTAATTAGTATATTTTTATACTCTGTACCGGAGGTACACAGAGTATATTAAGTTTGTGCAAATGTCCGTCCATCTGTCTGTCCGTATGAACAAACAGATCTCAGAGATGGTAAGAGACAGAGGGTTCAGGTCTTTTGGTAAACTTATAATTTTATTTTGAATATCTTTTATTTTAAAATATCGAAAACATCAATATCGAAATGATAATTCCCGAATATCTTAAGAAATATCGATATAGAAATTTCTTAAATATCCGACAAACCTAGTTAAGATGCTCGGGTTGAAAGTTGTGTCAATTTTGATGCCTTTTAAGCCAGAGGGGGAGGGTTCTCTTTACAGAGTGTGTTCGGCCCCCGGGGCAAGGCTGGGGAGCACTGGACTAAGAGCATGTTGTAAAACTTAAGTAATGTAAGTCTCGATGCGGCACAGGAGTAAAGATATTTCAACCAATCAAGTCGTACTTTTGTGTGTAGCTCCTCTTTGAAAGGAGCAGACCCATTTCCTTTTATTCTGATGAATAAATTCAACTAAGCTTAAACCAGTTTTTTATTTAAAATATATGTTTGCTTAAGTGCATACAAATGTCAATTTCGTAAAGAATGTGTCTTAAGCATTATATAAACGAACGAAGGGGCTTAGACCTAATTTACTTACGTTCAATTGCGTCTGATCCATGCCATATTTCTCCTGTATATTAAGTCGCAACAATTGCGCAGGCGTGTGTCGTTGATGCGGTTGCTGCTGGTGTTGCAAGGAAGCTGCTGTTGTGGGTGTCTGGAATGATTGCTGCTGTTGTTGTTGTTGTTGCAAGGAGATGTAACAGGAGGCATAACCATTGTTCACTTGAACTGGGGCGGTGGTGACTGGCGCTAGTTGTTGCGTGTAGTAAGTTTGTGGCATGTATTGCTGCTGATGTTGATGTTGCTGCTGCAGTACGTGCTGATTGTAATTGACATCCATATTGTTGTTGTTGTTGTTATGGTGGCGCTGTTGTTGCTGTTTATTGCAATCTGCTATCCAGGAGGCAGCGCGTTGATGCTGATGCCGGAATTGCACTACATTGTTGCAGTTGTTGTTGCCGGACCAAACATTATAATTCGGTTCTTGTTGTTGTTGCAGTATTTGCAACTGCAGCTGCTGTTGTTGTTGCTGCTGCTGCAGATTATTATTGTTGTGTTGCATTTTGTGTGCTTTTATGGCAATCATCAACGAAAACAACAAATTGTCAGCGTTTATCACAAGATTTTCTGCGTTTTTTGTTCGTTGTATGCGTTGTTTTGTTTTTGGTTTGGATTATCGTTTAAGTTACAATTATCAGTTATTTTTTTTTCTTGTAATTTTATGGTTTAAACTTAAAAATTGGTTTATTTTTGGTTTCTTTCGTTTGGCTCGATGGGATTTCTTTTGTTTAGAATTACTTAAAATATTTTACACAATTTCTTTAAATCTTACTTTCTAAAATTTTTTGTTATCATGTAAAGTTGTTCATAAAATTTCACTTTCTGTATTTTTGTTTTCGTTTTTTTTTTAAATTTGTTGTCTTTTTGGCCTAAATCAAATCCCGCCCACTGTCAGCACCCCCAAACCCTTCCGGGCTCTGATCAGCACGTGCAAGCCAAGTGGTCAAGTTTAGGGGGCGAATGATTAACGGTAAACGATGCGTAAACAAACACCAAACAAACAAACAAAACGACGAGCACTTTAACTGGCAGCCATTTGCCATTTGCAACTTCACCGCTGGCTGCGCGCACGGATTAAATTACGTGATTCTTTGTTATAAACAGGCGCAAGGCAAAGTCGAAAAAGCCACCAGACACAGGCACACAGCTTGTTTAATATTTTTATTATTTTATATATATTATTTTTATTTTTTGCACTTGTATTTTTGCACGTTTTTATGCTGTTGTTGTTGTTGTTGGTTGCTCCTGGCCACCTCCACACGACACTACGGCAGAAATTGTATTAAAACTGAAAATGAAAATCGAATTTTGATAAACCTGCGCTCAGAAAAGGCACCAGAGCAAACCGAAGCGACAGCCGAAGTGTACGCGCTTAGCGATCGTTTTTCGTGTTGGCTGGGGGTTTCGTTTGTGTTTGTGTGAGTGTGTGTTTTGGGGCTCAAAACTCGCTCGCTGTTGTTGTTGTTATTATTGTTGTGACTAATCGCTTGTTTGGTGGTCACCGGCGTCAATGTCCAGCCAAAAAATTGTTCTGGGTTGTGGTGGGTGGTGAGGTCCGCTCTGCTCTGCCTACTCTGTTCGCTGGCCCATAGATCACTCAGTCAAGTTGTCGTCTTCTTGGCTGTCTATGCCTGTCTGCTGCTGGCAGCGCTCCACGCTGTAGTCGTCGCCCTCTGTTGTGCTATGACTAATGCAAGTAGGCACGCGGCAGCTCCAACTACTACAAAAACAATATGTAGAATAGTAGGCACAACAGCAACAACAACAAGTGCGAGAACCCCTGGTTTAAGCAAAAATATGCACGACGTGCCCACTTTTTCAGCAACAACAAAGTTTTGTTCTTGTTTTTTTTTTTTTTGTGCGACACCTTGCGTCGCCGAATCCAAAATGCAAATGATCCTGGCACAACATTACCAGCACACACACTCACTCACACCCACAGTCACGCTCTCTGCTCTCAGTGTTAGGCTCTCTCCGCTGCCGCTGCTGTCTGCAGTTGACGCTCGCGACGCTTTTTACCTGTGCCAATGTTAATTGAAGAATTTATTGTTGTCTCATTGTTGTATTACGGCCTGGCGCTGGCCTGGCGACGACGTAAACGACGACAACGATGACGACGGACGCGGCGGCGGTTCTTTTTTTTCTTCAAATTTTATTTGTCGCGTTTAATTATGACAGCAGCAGCAGCAGCAACAACAACAACGACGGAGAGCGCGACACCGTTCACCGATCATTGACTTTTTGCACGCCCTGGAGACACATTCAATTTACATATGCCTGTGGCGGGGGTGAGAGTGTGCCAAAAACCAGTATAACCACAATTTTAATTTCCAAGGGTTAGTTAATCATACCGAAGGGAAGCTTTTTCCCTCTTTGAAATTGTTAAAAATTATAACCAAAAGGATTTAACTTCAACCCGAATTTAACATTTTATTTCATATGTTTCACAAGTTGGTAGTAATTTTTACAAGCCCATTCTGCGAGCGTCTCTGCCCTTCTTAATGTTGATTGTGTGTCCTACAAATAATTGATAATTTTGGGAAATATGATAAGTACTATCTCTTTCCAAAATCGGTTCGACTATCATTTTGTGTTAGATAGGCTAGAGGTCGCACTATATTCATTATTCGACCATTCGACACTTTTCCCAAAAATCAAATTCAACATATACTACATACATCTGGGTTAAGGCCGATTTTTCATCTTTTAGATAGCTGCTATGTGGCAGATTAGATGTTACTCTGTCATTTGTTAGATAGCTCTATGTAGATTCCCCTGCACATCGCAACTATATCATCCATTATAACGAGGGATGTAAACCACTCGAAAATTAGTACTGGTTCGGTTGGTTTTTGGAGCTAACTGAACCACGGCTTCGGCTCGGTTCAGTGGTTCATAAAGCCAGATTATGAAGTACAGCCGATCTTCTATATCTATTGAATTGTTTAAATATTAAACGAAATTGCAGTAAAGAAAACTCGTTGTACAGAAGTTCGTAAAAGAGAAGTTCGACTGTATTATGATATCTGTCGTAAGGTATATTTTCGCACACTTTGGAAATTGAATTTCTATAAACCATTTGACTATCTTTTAGATCCATCCTCTTTTAGATGTCCAAAACTTATGAAGTCGTATTTGTACGATTCGTCTATAAGTTCAGGAATGCACTTCGAAAACGGAGAGTATCGGTTAGAAAAGAATACGTACTACACATCTTACACACCCTATTAATCGTATGAGAAAAGACTACAGTACTACAGAAAATTGAGAATATTGTCCAGTAGAGGACGACAAATCCATTTTCAACCTTCAAGAAAAGAATGCAGTCTGGTGACAAGTATATTAAGAGATCGACGGGTAATTGCAGTAGACTTACAGGAGGACGTGATGTATAATTTGTGCCAAGTGTTCCTTAAAGGCTTTGACTTTCCTAAGGGTCAATTCGGTCTATCAGTGGTCCCCTTGGTAGAGGGTCAAACTATAATTATCCTAAGAAAACGAACTTAAAGGTAAGCGATTCACGCTTTAAAACTCATCAGAGAACTCAACCGAACCGAACCGCTTTTCTTTGTGGTTTTGGGTTACGTTCAGCATTTCGGCGAAGGAAGCCGGTTCGGTTTGCGGCTCGGTTCACCAGCTGGAGAAAGCGTTTCGGGTTGGTCTTTAAAAGCAAATGCGCAGAGCAAAAAAAGTCGTACTAAAATTAAGTTCGAACGAACTCGACTGCTAAGATTCTAAACTTAAAAAATGGGGAAAAGTTAACTTCGGCCGAAGTTTTATATACCCTTGCAGCTTCCATTAATAACAAAAAAGTTTTTCTAACTAAGACTACTTTTTGGACCTTACTTTTCTATCGGATCTATACTATATAGATGTCTGATTTCGACCAAACTTGGTGAAATCTTGGAAAAGCATAATACACTGTTAATTACGAAATTTGGAGGCGATCCCATTTAAAACAAAAAAGTTTTTCTCACTAGAGCTTCTTTTTCGACCGATCATTTATACTGCAGCTATATGCTATAGTTATCCGATTTTGATAAAACCTTGTAGAAATATGTTAAAGTATATGAAATAAGAATATGCCAATAAAAAGGACGTTTTCATTAAAAACCAAAAAGTTTTTCTCACTCGAACTAGTTTTTCGACCGATCGTTCCTATGGGAGCTATATGTTATAGTCATCCGATTTCGACCCAACTTTGTAGAATTGTGTAAAAGTATATAAAATAAGTGTATGCCAATGATAAGGACGTTGGTGTAGTATAAAGGAATAAAGACGTTTTCATTAAAAACAAAAAAGTTTTTCTCACTAGAACTAGTTTTTCGACCGATCGTTCATATGGCAGCTATATGCTATAGTCATCCGATTTCGACCAAACTTAGTGAAATCATGGGAAAGGATAGTAAACTAAGAAATACGTACTTTGGAGGCGTTTCCATTAAAAACAAAAAAGTTTTTTCACTAAAACTAGTTTTTCAACCGATCGTTCCTATGGCAGCTATATGCTATAGTCATCTGATCCGGCCGGTTCCGAAAAATGTTCAGCGTATATGTACCAGAAGATTTCGTGCAAAGTTTGGTGAGGATAGCTTTAAAACTGACGGAGGAGATAGCATAGAAACAGACAGACGGACAGACGGACAAGGCTAAATGAACTCAGCTCGTCATGCTGATCAAGAATATATATACTTTATGTGGTTGGAGATGCTTCCTTTAGTGCAATACAAACATCCGCACAATTTTATAATACCCTTTGCAAGGGTATACAAAACGTACTTGATCTAAGTTCGTTTTGCTCAAATTGAGTACGAACAGCCTTAAGACAAGTAAAAAAACCAACTTAAAATTAGTAATTTCAATCTTAAATACATTATTGGTCCTTTTTAACCAGAGATGCAAACCTCTCATTCCAGCTGGTGAACCGAACCGCAAACCGAACCGGATTCCTTTCAGAAATGCTGAACCGAACCGAAAACCACAAAGAAAAACGGTTCGGTTCGAATCAGTTTGTTGACGAGTTTTAAGACGTGAATCGGTATCCCCTAGCCAATGATATTTATTTCCCAAGGATAATAATACCCTTGCAGAGGGTATTTTAAAATTGTGCGGATGTTTGTAACGCATTGAAGGAAGCATCTCCGACCACATAAAGTATATATATTCTTGATCAGCATGACGAGCTGAGTTCATTTAGATTTGTTCGTCTGTCCGTCCGTCCGTCTGCTTGTTTCTATGCTATCTCCTCTGTCAATTTTTGTTTTCTTGAGGAAAACAATAAAACTTTTCATTGGCATATCATATTAGTGTGGAGGGCTGCCGTCCTGGGAGGGTGCGCGAGAGGTTCTAGTAGAAAAATTTGCGGAAAACGGTCTAAAAACCGCGAAAATTACAAAAATTACGTTTTCGCTAAAACTTTTGAGAAATTGATCGACGCTTGCCCGGGAAGGTTTCCAAGTGGAAGAAACCGCGAAATTTGCAAAATGTTCGTTTGTTATAAAATTTTGGAGAATGTTTGGACGCTTGCGCGAGAAGGATTCTGATTTGAAGAAATGGGCGGAAAATAGTTAAAAAACCGCGATAATTCAAAAACTGTACCGTTCATCCGATTGCGATGAAATTTTGGTCAATGATTAGACGCTTGGCCGCGAAAGTTTCCAAGGTCGAAAAATCGCGAAATTCGAAAATTATACCGTTCATCCGATTGCAATCAAACTTTGGGGAATGAATTAAACGCTTACTCGGGAGGGTTTCTATGTTGAAGATATTTGTAGAAAACTGTCCAAAAACCGCGAAAATTAAAAAATTTGCGGTTTCGGTAAATCTTTGGATAGTGGTTCGACGATTGCCCGGAAAGGTTTCCAAGTAGAAAAAATGGGCGGAAAATGGTCCAAGAACCGCGAAAATTCCAAAAATGTTCGATTTTGACGAAGCTTTGAGGAATGGTTGTACGCTTGCCCGCGAAGGAATCTAAATTAGAGAAATGGGCCGGAAATAGTCATAGAACCATAAATAGTAAATGGCGATGGTAAATGGAAGCTGTAGATTACACGGTCCAAAATATTGCGAAATTTTCAAATTTTTGATTTTTGATTCATGACTTTAGGTTATTATGAAGACGAGTATATAGAGAATAATATCGAACGGTTCAAAATGTTTATATCGACATGCAGCCTGCACTAGATTGAATATGATCGATCTCTTAAGAATACACATTTGTTCAAAGTTTTATCAAAATCGGATGACTATAGTATAGCATAAAGCTGCAGTACGATTGATCGGTCAAAAAAGAAGTTCTAGTGAGAAAAACTTTTTTGTTTTAAATGGGATCGCCTCCAAATTTCGTAATTAACAGCTTATTATTCTTTTCCACGATTTCACAAAATCAGACATCTATATAGTATAGATCCCATAGAAAAGTAAGGTCCAAAAAGTAGTCTTAGTTAGAAAAACTTTTTTGTTTTCAATGGAAGCTGCAAGGGTATACAAAACTACGGCCGAGCCGAAACAAGGAGATCACTAGAAGATCGAATTGATCCTTAGCGATGCAGGATCGATATAACCTTTAAGGACATTATTTCAGCAATCTGCATCCTTTTCTTGAAGGTTGTTCATTGATTTGTCGTCCTCTAGTGGACAATATTTTCAATTTTCTGTAGTAATTCTTTCAATTTATTTTTTGCCAGGATTATCTCACTTGGGATTATCTCGAAATCTGTTCTACTTAAAAACTTCAGATTCGGTAGCGCGTGATTTTACATAAGGAATGACATAAATTTGTTGAGGATGAGAAAATCATAAATTATTTGTAAACTTGTGTAATTGGTTTTGTGCTTGTCTTTTATGAAACTTAATGAGTGCCTGTGGAAAAGTGTTCTCCCTCAGTTTTATAGATAGAAGGTACGTTCCTTCTGGAAATATTTAGTAATCTGGAATATTTATCGAGTGGTATAGATCGGATGAACGATAGGCAGCACCGGTCGCAACGGAGATGGGCAGCACTTCACAGGTACATAGTAAGTATGTTAAAGTCGGGCTTGACCAACTTTCTTTCTTGTTTAATTTGTGTAAATCTTCGGTATTTTCTATTTTCTTACTTTCCATCCAATCATGTCCATGCTGAAGTTAAGTCATCTGATCATAATAGTGAATGACCAAACTTTGACTGGTCATGGTGGTAAGATTTGTTTATTTATTCATAAAACGCTTAGTAATATAATTCATTCATTTCCAGCTGCTGAAATGATTCAATTTTTTTTTGGTTAATTCAAGACGACATAATTGAGAATAGTTGTGAATTGGATCTAGAATATTGTGTAATTATTTGCAAAATATTATATCAATTCAGACGGGCTCAGACGTGCTTGACCATTAAACTCTGTCAAAATATTTTTATTTCATTTGAATTTAATACCAAAATTTCAGTATGGAACAAACGTTCACACCGATTTCTTTAATCAGTTCTCATTTATTCGCATATATACAATATTTTATAGCTCTCCCCAACAAACACTGTGAACTTTGCAACCCGTTGACATGTTAATGACATTTTTATAATGCCAACAACAAAAATATGTACCTACCTACACACGTTCACGTACATAAAGATACATACATATATTCAACAGTCGAGAACAACAAAGGCGGATGCAACATTTCTCATTGTTTATGGAGCAGCGAGGAGTGAACGAGGATACAAATTGTTTTATATATATACTTTTTCGCTGTTTTTGGTGAGGGAGCGGTCTCATACATACACACTCTGTACATGCTTACATACATACAATGCATTTATTTCATTGACGTGTGTCCAGATTTTAAGTCATTTTTGATGTACGAGTTGTTGCTGTTGCTTTTATTTCTGTATATTTAACTTAATAATAAAATGCACGAGGGCAGTTTGTTAGGTTAGTGGCTTTTTAAGATTCACTTTAAATCAGCGATGTTCAAGAAGAGCGAGGCCAAAAAGTGAGAGTGTATTGGTGTGCGATATCAAAGCGACACAGCCCAGCTTTGAACTGCCCTCATCGACGGCTGGGCAGCGAATGAAGGCAAGGAGAGCTCTGCTTACGCTCATATGCCCGGCTTCGGCATGCGGTCGGCTCGTGTGTGTGTAAATAGCCGATTGCGCTCGGCCCTTGGGGGCTATGGAGGAACATCGCTGCTTTAAATAGACTGCGTCTTCTAAATGGGTACAGTGTGAAACAACCATCTTTCTTTCTTTTGCTTATGCATTTGTATCCCCTTGATCATTGAAAGTTCGCTACACTGCGATCTTAAATTACTCAAATCAGTGTTTATGCACCGGGTTCTATTACAGTAACTGGTTGTGTACTTAAGCAGTATGCTGCTGCCTACACACAGATTATTTGAATTGCCGTTGGAGTCCTTCTCCATCATTTTATCATTTAGTAATAACTCCGAATCTATATATATAAAACTGTTTAGGCTGACTGACACACTGGTGATCACCGTATAGCTCAAACGATAAGAGATAGGAAGATGCATTTTTTACAGTAGTTTGATTATATGATGAAAGTGAGTTCTAAGAAGCGGTTTTGGAAAGTTGAGACGCGAAATGAGGAAAATTCGCAACTTTTTTGTTTTTTATCGGATCAGGCTCAAACTCATTTTCAAAGATCTATATGAAAATTCAACAATGTCTGCATACCAATCTTCCGGAAAATCTACCCACCCTGGTGGAAATTGGGTGGTAACGATTGTAAGAGATGAAACTTTTTTGATTTTCATCCGATCAAATTCATTTTCAAATATCTATATAAAAACTCAACAATGAATGCATACCGTTCTTCCGAAAAAAGTGGTCGGTAAATGGTCCAAAAATCCGTTCTTCCGATTGCAATGAATCTTTGGGGATTGGTTGGACTCTTGCACGGAAAGGTTTCTAAGTTAAAGAAATGGGCGGGGTAATGGTCCTAAAACTGCGATGTATGCAAATTTTTTGATTTCGGTGAAACTTTGGGGAATGGTGAACGCTTACCCGGGAAGGTTTCTAAGTTAAAGAAATGGGCATAAAATGGTGCAACAACCGCGAAATTTGCAAAATTATACCGTTCTTCCGATTGCAATGATACTTTTGGGAATGTTTGGAGAAATGGTGGAAAATGTCCCAAAATGTGTGTTCAATTTTCCAAAGTACACCACCATCAACTCAACTCAGACCTGCACATGGCCTTTGTGGAATTCGCTAAAGCCTTCGACAGTGTGAGCAGGGAGTGCATATGGCAGGGACTACGAAGGAGAGGGATACAAGAAAAACTTATTTCCCTCATCAGAGCGACATACGACAGCACCCAGTGTAAAGTGCTTCACGGTGGAATGCTATCACAGCCTTTTCCAGTCCTGAGCGGCGTTCGGCAGGGATGTGCTCTGTCGCCCATTTTGTTTATAATGGTGGTTGCAAACGTGTTCGCTACAATGTAACCTGCTCCCAACAACAGCGGCATAAGTGGTCAATGAATACAAGACTGCAGCATCTGGACTATGCAGACGATATATGCCTCCTGTCAAATAGGCTAAGCGACCTGGCTAATACACTAGCCCACCTTGACATCTCAGCTAAATCGGCAGGCTTCAAAATCAACACGAAGAAGACAAAAGCGCTCAGCATCCGTTCCGGACAATCCCAGGCTCTGGTTTTGGACGAAGAGCCAATTGAGCAAGTTGAGCAATTCAGCTACCTGGGAAGCGTAGTCGCTGTTGATGGGGGGATGGAGCTCGATGTGGATGTGCGCCTTCAAAAGGCTAAAGGTGCTTATGGGATGCTGTCAGCTGTTTGGCGTTGCTCGACCTATCCACACTGGCTCAAAATCAGGACCTTCAAGTCCAACGTAATGCCAGTGCTTTTATACGTTTCTTCCACTTAGAAAATTACAGCTTCCATATTGGCGAAACTCCAAACATTTGTTAACCGTTGCCTGCGACGCATCTACTGCATATTCTGGCTTGACAGAATACGGAACTGAGCTACTGTAACGAGCAAATATGGAGAAATGGAGCTGGACAGGACATAAGTTGCAAAAAAGCGAGAAAAACATCGCAAGGAAGGCAATGGAATGGAACCCGTTGGACGGAGTCGGGCGGTCACGTGGCAGACCCAAAGAAACTTGGAGGAGGACTGTCGGTAGAGATGCGCAAAGCATCGGGAAAAGTTGGGGAGAAATGAAAGCGACGGCAACAACAGAGATCGCAGGAGGAGAGGAGTGGTTGATGCTCTATGTCCCACAAGGGATCGGAACTAGAAGAAGACACCACCAAGATCGGAAATGTCAGGTGAGACCTTATTTTTAACCGCGGGCAAGGCACAAAAGTTAATCTCTGCTTTGAACTGATGAATGCAAGATACGGTTTGTATGCTCTTCGGGGGACACAAATAGGTCAAATATTTTCCAATTTGTGAAATCCTCCCCTAAGTCGGAACAGAAATACTGATACCGATATCGGTTAAAATAGCTTAACCATCGACGGCGTAGCGAAGCAAGGCGGGTTACTTGCTAGTTATATATATTTGGCTTGACACAACCCAAAGGGCCAAAGCCAAGCTCCTCTCAAACTCTTGGCTAGAGTCCTTCTAATTTTCTCACAAGAGAAAGGGACCTACAGTTTAACGCCGAATCCAAACGGCAGTTCGACAAACTTTATCATGGCTAGTTACTTCAAAGCTGGCGCCAACAGCTAGTGAAGGTGACTTCGAACTAAAAAATTATAATTCTTACTTATCAAATTGCCCTCGAAATACCGAAATAATAAAATAAAGGTAACGCGTACAGTGAACTCAAAATCCAGTCTGTGATTCCTTCCTTTTGCCCACAGACTTGAGCGAAATCATTAACGAATTTAGAGAACCAAAACAAAAACACTAAAAGAACAGAAGTCTCTTCAAGCGTTGGAGGCGGCGACGGCTACTTTCGGCCACAAGAGGTCGTCGCTGTCGTTGCTTGCCTTGGCCTCATTTTATTTCCAACACTAGACGGTATCTTGTATCAGCTGGCGGAAATTGTTGGCATACCAATGAAGCTTCGTTGGAGGTACTGGACTGAGCATCTCTGTTGTCAGGTGCCAGGTACCTAGAGCTTTCCCGCCTTAATTCTTCTTTGTTTTTGTTTTTATTTAGCACGTTTCGCATTTATGATTGTAGCGTGATTTTTGCGTTGTGGTTGCTCTCGGATTTTTTATTGCGTCGCAGTTTTTATTGTAGTTTTTGTTTTTGTGATTTTTGAATTTTCAGCAACAGGTGTGGCCTCTCCCGCAAGTCTGTACATTGAACCCAACTCTTGCCACAGGCATTGAATATCGTCATAGACATGACGTGTTCTTGCTTCCCAAATCCTTATCACTGACGACGCTTCGTTTTGGTGGAACCTCCGTTTCAATTCACAGATATCACATAGTGTGCGACAGCAGCAATGACGTTGTCTACTTCTTCTTTACGTACGTCTGGGTAGACATGACTCATGGCACAGAACTTGTTTTCCATTTCTAACCTACATTAAGACAAGCTCTAACGTCAACGCTTCGTCGATAGCTGCTCATTGATTAGGCCTTGCCGCTCTTCTCGCCGGACCTAGGTCTATAAATACATGCGACCCAGCAATCTTCCCACTTTTCGCTGAGTTGTGAGATTTTATGAAGGCGCAACCCCCATAAAAAGAAGAAACCGAAATGCCTTAATGCCTTTTGCAAAACAACCATAAAATGCTTAAAGTTTTGCCAAAAACTTCCACCGAGTCGGCTCGAAGCTTGGTTCTGGTATTTTTAATGCCCCTGCGCAAAAGTGTCCGACGCATATTTCAACTTGTCAAGCAAACAAAAAAAAAAGGCTCGTAAAGCCCGAAATCAGCAAAAGGCAAAAAGGCAGTTCGGAGTAATTAATCGCCACATGAAGATCGAGCCAGAGACAGACCGAACCATAAAACAAACCCAAAGAGCAGGCGCTAAGACAGGCAAATAAAAAAATGAAAATATTTCAATTGTGGATAGGAATTGGCGACAATGAAAAATCAGGAGTTTATTTTACACAAAACTATGAAGAAAGGTTTTCAGAACCATTAAACCAAACGATATGGTTCGAACCATGGCGAACTATTAGTAAAACTCAATGGAGTATAAGGAATAGGAATTAAAAAACCGATGTTCAGGGTATAAGTGCAGGAATACTTTTAAACATCAAAAAGAAATTTTGATTAATATGTGTAAGAATCTCAAAAAACAAATCAGCGGTCAGGGGTGGCATAGCAATGCTTATGACAGAAGAAATGAAAGTAAATCATTTATCAAACACCTACATTCACAAGAAAGAGAAGCCCTGGTAACATTTTTCGTGTTCCTTATCTGTCACGTCAAAGGGAGAGTTTGGCGATAGTTCAAGAGAAGACTTTGGGGATAGTTTGGCGATTTACACAAAACAAATTAAATTAGCAATCGCATTTTTATTATTCAAGAGATTTGTGGTATCGCACTTTTTTCATCCAGGTGTGCGAGACCGCTGTGCAAAAGGTTGTGGGTCGGAACATCTAATGAAAAGTTGTTACTTTGAATAAACTTTACTCCCGGTTACCATTCTCTGCTGTTGGTGCCAGCTTTGTAGTAATTAGCCATGCAAAAGCTTCTCAAACTGCCGTTTGGATTCGGCTTTAAACTGTAGGTCCCTTTCTCTTGTGCGAAAATTAGAAGCGCACAAGCCAAGAGATTGAGAGCAGCTCGGCTTTGGCCCTTTGGGACTGTGTAAAGCCATTTTACATTACATAACTTTGTTCATCCAATCGGGAAATTGGCTATACATCACTAAGCAGCCCCGAATTTAGGATGCCCTATTAAGAGTCAGCTGAATAAAAACTTGAGATTTACAACTGGTGTAATGAATGCGACATGCCAGAAATAAATTAGTGAATACCTTTGGACAATTCAATATAAGTAGTATTTTATCCATGTAACAACCAGCTTGTGCGATAGTGCAACTGATTAGAACGGCATTGAATCGTGTTCAGTCCGAGGGTCCCTAGATTGAATTCCAGTGTTAGTATAAAGTTTATAAAAAGTTATATAGTTCTTAGTTTTTCAGAACTTCATCTTAACATTAGGAAGAAACGTAATCTTATATTTAGGAAGAAACGCTTTTTCATTACACAGAATTTTTTTTTATATTTTCTTATCCCTCAAAACAGATTTTTTCCTTTTTCCCATAAGGAACGCTTTCTTATCGCCCAGAGGTTATCGCATAGTGTCTCATTTCTTCCCGTAAGGAGATGAGAATGCGATAATAATACGATATCGCTAGAGTTAAGCGATACCTACTGGGCGACTCGCATTCTTATCTTCCGCGATAAAAAATTTTTGCTGGGCGGAGATGAATGTTTTGCTTGACAAAAACCTTTGGGCAGCGAGGGCACAGGCTGTGTGTATTTGTGCCCCAACCTTTTAGGCACCACAATCATAAGATTTAGTAACCACTTAGCTAGAAAATGTTTCAGGGAAGTAACACAACAATTCTACTGACATGTTGACATTGTTCTGTTTACGAATAAAGGACGATTATTTTGTTAAGATTTCTTTAAAAACATTCAGGCTCAATTGCGTATCCCAACTAGGTATCCTAAAATAAAACTGAACGTGAACTTGTTCCAAACCTTAAATTTAGGTACGGTTCAACAAAAATTATGGACATGAAAAGATTTTACCTACGGTTTTGCCGCTTGAAACTCCCCTTAAGTAATGAAAATGTTAAATTTTTTAAACATAAGCGGTGCTCAGTTAGTCGAATCCCCGCTCATGCATAAATATGATTAATTTTCCAATGTCCCACCAATTTAGTTCAATGCTTTTCAAGCTTCAGCCTAAAAGTATGCTGCAAAAATCGAGCCCAAACGAGCTAGTTACATACATACAGGTGAGACCTTTAAAAGCGTGTTTAAATGTTAGAGATCGGATGAACGATAGTCGTGTTATAGGGAAAATAAGCAATTATGCTGGGCAGCAACGCAACGGCGATGGGCAGCACTTCACACACCTTAACACAAACTTTGACAGACTTTCTTACTGGATATTTATGAATTCTGTATGTTTAAACAATTTTTTTTTAAAATTCACCAAAATCGAGCCTCTAAAGCGAATAGCTAATATAGGAACAGTCGGTCGAAAAACTAGTGTTCTAGTAGAAAAAATATTTTCAGTTCAGTGGCATCTTTAAACTCGCAAGTTATTATTATTATTTGATGTCATCGATTTGCATGCTCAAAATAAACACATTTTCTCCGCTTAAGTTAATTACACTCTAGAACCAAACATACTTGGAATTTAATGAACAAAATAGCATTTCAAAGAGTAGTGTGCTTTGAATGACTCCTGATCGTTGAGCCAATTCCATGCAAACAGAACTTTAAACAGTTGTGAACTGCAAAGCGCAACTTCTTGACCTCGAGCCAGCTAACTCGTTACTAATAAAACATTAGAAAGGTCGCCAAATAAATTGGAATTAAAACTTATATGAGAGAAGGTACGCTCTCTTGTTTTGTAAACGAAACTAACAAAAGTTTCATGTTACAAAACATGCTATTTGAATGTTTGACATTCAAATTTAACGGCCAGGTCTAAGCTCGCTAGAAAGCTTCAAGCTTTCTCACTTAGAAACTTTAGCCCTAAGCTAGGCAGCGACAGCCATTAAGGTTGGCTTTCTGTATGTGAGTCCAATTTTGCTTTCATTGTGTTTTGCAGTTCCCAACTGTTTACAGATCTGATTACATGGAGTTGGCTCAACGATCAGGAGTCATTTAGCGAAACGCCTTCTGATGATTGGATTGGATATCCATGAAACAGCTGTAAAGGTTTGCCCACGCTCTTTTTAGTTTGTCAATGCATAAGGTGTTTACAGTTGTGAACAAACGCAACTTCTTGACCTCGAGCCAGCTAACTCGCTACTAAGTGCTATTAGAATTTCCCCTCAGTTTCCCGTCTACTAAAAATGCTTCATGAAGCTTGCTTCATCTTGTAAGTCTCGACTTAAAGGCTTGATTCCAGATGACATATAAATTTATTTCGGCACAATACTTCATTCAAATAAGACTGCTTTCCATAAGCATTCAGATTTAAAAGCAGCTCAAAAGTGTTTTTATTCATGTGATGTTCGACATAAAAATTTATTTTCGTGCGTCTCATTGCGTGACTATTCAAGTTTTATCCCCGAGTATTTATATTAAATTTGAGCACAATTCAGCTCAGCTTTAGGTCTTAAAAGTTAATATTGAAAATGCCAAGGAAACCCCTTAATAACCCCCTAACCAAAGGTTGACCTGACGCTGATCAAGTCGTTTGGACTTGAGAATGAGAGAGGGGGCAATCCCAATCCCACTTTGCCACTGTCGTCTGTGAGCCAATAAAAATGCTTCGTTTTGTTATGGTTATATTCCCGAATATGGTTAAGATAAAGCATTTCCAAATTATAAATTAAACCAGCCGAAACCCGAAAACACACACACCTCAAAAAAAAAGCCTGGCGACAAAAAAAAAACAAAAACAAAAACTTGTAAAAGAAAAAAAGCGAGCATACATAAATAAAAACTCTGTGGTTTGGGGGGAGAGCCGGAGATCAGAGGTAGTAGAGGTACCCAGCGCCAGCACCGGCGACAGTTCCTAGAATTTCACAATCAATTTTTAACGCGTTTTCGCTTGGCTTGGTTCGGTTGGCTGTGCTGCTCTTTTCATTTTTCTTCTTTTTGCTCATTTTTGTGAAATTGAATTTATTATTTCGCAAGTCTACAGACAAACAGAAACAGTCACACATACATACATAGATGTGGCGACAATGGCAGCAGCCTGTAATTGACCCACTTACCAGCCAGCCACTAGGAGGTGGGTGGGTGGGTGGCTGAAGGAGACGTAAGTTGGCCTGAACTTTGGGCTGCCTCAACTTCAACACGTGTGCGCCAAGCCTTGGCCAAAAACCAGTTTGCAGGCGCTCTAATTGGACTGGCCACCCTCCTCCCGCGCCGGCTGATGGAGCAGCACGTTTTCATTCATCGGTAAAAAACTGTTGCATGCAGCCAGCCGCTAGTTGTAAGTTGGTTTTTTTCCCGCTCGTGCCACTCGTGGAACACTTGGGGCTTTGTCAGTGTCCACGCGTCATCATCAGCCTCATGAGTCATACAAACATACGTACATACTTCTTCGCTTTTGTTGTGGTCTCGACTTGTTTATCATACGCCGCACGCATTGCCAGAGGAGAGCTAGGCTTTCAGAGCTCCAACTGGAAGCCATTGCGAAGTGTTATCTCGGTTTCTGCGGTTTTTTGTTGTTGGTGTTGTTTTCTATTTAAGCTCATGTCGTACGATATTCCGATCTTAGGTCTGGGTGTTTTTTTTCAGGTTACCCATTTATGTATTTGCCTAAGGGGTTTGTCCCGACCCAGGCACATTGTTTACTTATTATAATAATTATACATATTTACTTGTATTTTGTCTGTTTGTTTTTGGTCGAGTTCGTTGTTGCATATTTGTACAAAACGGAAATTATGCTTTTCGAATGCTTTATTTTATGGCCGTGGTCGAGGTGTGGGGAAATCCCACATGAGACATTTGCTGATTGTACAACACATCAGTCACCAGAATTTCCTGACTGGGCTGCGGTGTGGAAGCTGACAGCTTTCAGCTCAAAGGAAAGTAAGAAAGGCACTAGGTGGCCCTTGCTTGCCCATCCTCTTTTGAGGCCCATGGATGCCTGTTGTATTCTTCATTAACATAACTAGGCTGCTAAGCGGATGGATATTATTAGGTACCAGAGATCTCGAGCAAGTTCGGTCCAAGTAAGGCTCAACTATCGGTAGGTAGAAGTTTGTTTCAGTAACTTAATTGCCGGTTCAGTTTCCCGCAGTTTTTGCTTCACGAAAAAACAAAAGACCAGCAAAAATCTGACCTACTATCCAGTAACCAGTATTGAAATTTTTCGTAAATGAAGTCGCCTACGAGTGTTTCTCGCAATGAAAACGGATAAAACTATCGAAAACAAGTCCAAAAAACGATTCAAAAAGTTTTAGGCACCAACAAATTTTAATAAAATAGTTTTGCTTAAATCATTAATGACCGATAATCGCTTATTTCTAATCAGCTTGGTTAAAGTTACGCGAATCTTTATTTAAAGCTCAATTTTTTTTGTTTTCATAAATCTCGTTTTTAGGTATATTTACGAATATATTTATACTCTGTACCAGAGGTACAGAGTCTGTCTGTCCGTCTGCCCGTATGAACAAACAAATTTCAGAGATGGTAAGAGATAGAGGTTTGACATGTATGGAACATATGTTTATTATACTTGCAGGCAGATCAAGTTTATTTTCAATTTTTGCCACGCCCCCTCCCGCCCCCTCAAATTGGAAAAAACGTCATATCTCCCACATTTTTATAGATAGAAGGTTCGAAGCTTCTGGACATATTTTTATACCCTTGCAGAGGGTATTATAAAATTGTCCGGATGTTTGTAACGCATAGAAGGAAGCATCTCCGACCACATAAAGTATATATATTCTTGATCAGCATGACGAGCTGAGTTGATTTAGCCCTGTCCGTCCATCTGTCCGTTCTATGCTATATCCTCCGTCAGTTTAAAAGCTTTCCTCACCAAACTTTGCACGAGCACGAAGTCTTTAGGTACAAATACGCTGCACATTTGTCGGAACCGGCCGGAACGATAGGTCGAAAAACTAGTTTAAGTGAGAAAAACTTTTTGTTTTCAATGGAAACGCTTCCAAACTTCGTAACTCTTAGTTTACTATGTTTTTCCACGATTCCAACAAATTTTGTCGAAATCGGAATTCTATATAGTATAGCTCCTATGGAAAAGTAAGGCCCGGAAAGTAGTCTTATTTAGAAAAATTGGGTTTCCCCACTTCCATTAAAAAAAAAAGTTTTTCTAACTCTGAGCTGGAAATCCTCTCGGCAAAAAGCACGTTTATGATAGCACGAAATTTAAAATGTTGCAGGACAGCTTCCCCCGCCATTGAAAACAAAAAACTGGGTACACTCATAACTAACGCACTTTATATTATGTAAGAAAAAGTTCATGGGTATGCAAAAAGTGACGTTTTTCCACTTTAAGGGAGGAAGTGAAGACAGAGCCTACGAGCGAGCAGGTGGCTATTTGAACAAACAAACGAACATTTCAACGATTTATATCTATCACAATATAAGGTTGAACGCCTTTTATCTTCGACAACGAAGATGTTCTCTAACTACGGTTAGAGAGACGTTTTCCACTTTATCATTCCTTTTAGCGAACAGCGGTTAAGGAGGAAGTTGTTTAACAAAGGAAGAATACTTGGGTTCTAAACGGTAAGACTACATTCAGCTGAGTTTTAAAGGAGACTCGGATCCGGCGGTTTTCCGGTTTGGGACCCTGGGGGGTTCCGGCGGGTGTCTCGGCTGAGGATGGCGGAATTTATATTCTATATAATAAAAAAAAAATTTCAGTTGTGTTTCGTTTTTTTTGTCAATTTTAAAAATGTTATTTTATGTTGTTCATTTTTAATAAAGATTACTTATATTTATACTATATGGATATCTGATTTTGACCACTTGGTTGAACTTGGTGAAATCATGGAAAAGCAATGTAAATTACGAAATTTTGAGGCGATCCCATTTAAAACAAAAAAGTTTTTCTCACTAGAACTTCTTTTTCGAACGAATAATCGATACTGCAGCTATATGCTATAGTCATCCGATTTTGATAAAACTTTGTAGAAATGTGTTAAATTGTATAAAATAAGAATATGCCAAAAAAAGACGTTTTCATTAAAAACAAAAAAGTTTTTCTCACAAGAACTAGTTTTTCGACCGATCGATTTTATGGGAGCTATTTGCTATAGTCATCCGATTTCGCCCAAACTCTGTAGAATTGTGTAAAAGTATATAAAATAAGTGTAAGCCAATGATAAGGACGTTTTCATTAAAAACAAAAAAGTTGTCTCACTAGAACTGGTTTTTCGACCGATGTACATAGGGGACGCTATGGCAGCTATATGCTATAATCATCCGATCTCGACCAAACTTAGTGAAATCATGGGAAAGGATAGTAAACTAAGAAATACGTACTTTGGAGGCGTTTCCATTAAAAACAAAAAAGTTTTTCTCGCTAAGACTATTTTATCGATTGATCGTTCCTATGACAGCTATATGCTATAGTCATACGATCCTGCCGGTTCCGACAAATGTGCAGCGTATTTGTACCAAAAGACTTCGTGCAAAGTTTGGTGCAAGGCTAAATCAACTCAGCTCGTCATGCTGATCAAGAATATATATACTTAATGTGGTCGGAAACGCTTCCTTCTATGCGTTACAATCATCCGCACAATTTTATAATACCCTCTGCAAGAGTATAAAAACAAACTGCAAGGCCGAGCCGAAGTTAACTCCCCTATTTTTATACCCTTGCAGAGGGTATTATAAAATTGTGCGGATGATTGTAACGCATTGAAGGAAGCATCTCAGCCAGACGAGCTGAGTTCATTTAGCCTGTCCGTCTGTCCGTCCGTCCGTCTGTCTGTTTCTATGCTATCTCCTCCGTCAGTTTTAAAGCTATCCTCACCAAACTTTGCACGAAGTCTTTTGGTACATATACGCAGCACATTTGTAGGAACCGGCAGGATCGTATGACTGTAGCATATAGCTGTCATAGGAACGATCAATCGATAAACTAGTCTTATTGAGAAAAACTGAACGCGTCCTTATCATTGGCTAACACTTATTTTATATACTTTTACACAATTCTACAAAGTTTGGTTGAAATCGGATGACTATAGCATATAGCTCCCATTGGAACGATTGGTCGAAAAACTAGTTCTAATGAGAAACACTTTTTTGTTTTTAATGAACGCGTCCTTATCATTGGTTTACAGTTATTTTATATACTTTTACACAATTCTAAAAAGTTTGGTCAAAATCGGATGACTATAGCATATAGCTGCCATAGGAACGATCGGTCGAAAAACCAGTTCAGTTCTTGTAAAAAAACCTTTTTTTTTTTTAATGGAAACGTCCCTTACGTTGGCAAATATTTATTTTAAACACTTTTACACAATTCTACAAAGTTTTGTCAAAATCGGATGACTATAGCATATAGCTACAGTATGAATGATCCGTCAAAAAGGAAGTTTTAGTGAGAAAATTTTTTTTGTTTTAATTGGGATTGCTTCTAAATTTAGTAATTAACAGATTGTTATGCTTTTCCCTGAATGCACTTAGCTTGGTCGAATTCGGACATCTATATAGTATAGCTCCCATTGAAAAGTAAGGTCCGAAAAGTAGTATTAGTTAGCAGAAACGAACTGCAAGGGAGAGCTCCAGCAACAAACGAGAACAATTTTCCCACTCGCTCTCAGCTTTGACTGGCACTTGCTCCGTCAATTTATAATATAAATTTGATATTCGTCCTTACCGTACTTTCGACATCAAATATTCTTGCAATCAAGAACGGCGTTCTTGATTTGTTCTCTGAGTGTACGATATACGACTCGATACCATATATCAGGTGTCAGGCTACTCCCAGAACTCTTAATATCATACGATAAAATACAAGGCAGAAGCACTACAGAATATTGAGAGTGTCGTTGAAATGAGAGATTTACATATAACTAGAAAATTCCAAGATTACACGTTTTTCTTTATACTTTATTAGTCGTATGACTCTCCCTTGCCTAGCCGAGAAAAAACTCACATCTTGTCAACGATTTCATCATTTGAAGATAATAGAAGGAAGCTACACTGATACACTGAGAAAGAAAATCAATCTACAACCAAGATTATAGTCTCGAAACCGAGATGAAACGGTGTGAAACGTGCACAAAGTTTGGAAAATCTCCACCCAAGATTATAATCTCAGCTTAAATCTAAATTCAACCATCATGGACAAAGATCGCTTATACTTTACTTTAGGGTGAAACAATCTTATTATTAAATATAAATAAGAAAAGAAATAAAATACATTATGTATGATTTATATTTTATTTTCATATTTTCTGAATTTTCGTCTATCCCGTTTGGAGTTTGAACTTGAAACTGACTAAGACCTTTCAGCCCGGTACTAGATATGATGAAACTGTTGACTTAGAACGGTGAGGTGGCGAGTTCTAGCTCTACTGGATGAATATACTCCTTTTTTGCACTTTGGCCTCAAATTCCAACTTTCCAATCATAGCAAAAGATTTTTTAACCGAAGCTTCACAGACAACTGTAGGCGGGTTGATAAGTTGAATGATGGTAAATCTTGATTTTGAGATTTTCAATCTAATTTCAAGATTTTTCAATCCTTTTATTTTTAGTTTGCAATCTTCTCGAAAAAGAGTTTTCCAATCAAGGTTATAGATTGATTTTTTTTTCTCAGTGTTGGCATCATGTGATGTTGACTACGCTATCTCTGCCAAATCATGGGTTTTCTTTTTTACTATTGTCTTGGCAGATATAGATAATCCACTCCAATCTAGTGAATGTTTACTTTAACAACGACAAACGACAGAACATTGCAATGCCAATGCAATGGAACCGCTCCTAGAAATAAAATCGAAATGTAAAACATGAACCAAGGCAAAACTGCAGCTAATTTGAAATTTTAAACAATTTTTGCAAACAACTGCAACAACAAAAGATGCCGAAAACGAAGTCGAAGCTGCCGAGCGTTGCGCTTTGATTGAATTGAATGCGAGACGAAGCCGCCGACGAAGTGCAGCCACAAATGACAAAAGCCAGCAAACACAAACAACAATAGGAACAACATTTAATGCATTTTGTGAGCGCTTAAAGCGCGAAAATTATGTGAATTTGGTGCCGCACACCTGCGTGCCCAATCGAACAATTGCCGGTGACAAAAACAAAAAACAACAAATACAGAAACAGAAACTGCAAAAATATTTCAAGTTTAATAAGCGCCAAAATGGGTGGCATTTGATTTGAGATGCTGCCGCTCGAGGGCAGCTGAAATTAACATAATGATCTCAATATTTGCACAACTTTATCACGACAAAGTATTTAATTATACAGCCAACCATCCAGCACAGTCCAATTAGACACGCGAGATCTGGTAAGGCAGGGCGTATGAGTAATGCAAGTGCAGCGGCTGCGGGTGCTGCGATTTGCTTTTGTTTTACTTACGATTATACCCGAGTATCCCCCTTTACGAGTTGGACAGCAATGACTTCAGCGTCAGCATCTAATAATAGCAATCCAATTCTTTGGGGTTTTGCGCAAAAAAAATACAAAAATTGAAAACTATTTTAGTCGCTGGCAATTGGGAGAGGCAATTACTCATGGCAAGGGCAGCTGCGAACCCCTCAACTGCCACAACTTCAAGTGCAACAAATTAGTGCGAAATGAGCGCGTGAGAAAACTGAAACCAAAAACACTTGCCTTCAAAATAACCAGCAGTGGCAGTGACGTGACAAATGTGAGGAAGAAACTGATAATTATACATATACCGATATGTTTGCATAGTGGAAATCCAGTTTAAATTTGCCTTTATCAACTCACAAGTCCCAAAAAGTATGCTATAATTAAAGATTTATACTTCAACTGCGATAACTAACAGGCCTGTTCTGGCTTTCACATTTAATGAAGACGGATTGTGGTGCATGTTCTTTTTCTAAGACACAACAAACCTTTAGATTATGCATACTAAAATTGAATTCAATGAGACTAGCTTTATATAAACAATAATATTGCATCACTAAGAACACCAACCCGAACCACTATTAACTATTTATGAAATTGCGTGACAGAAAAACAAAACCATTTATTCAGTTAGTTTATATGACAGATAGTACTATCTAGAAGATTAAAAATCGGCCGTTAATAAAGATAGTTTAATAAATAGTTTATATAAAGCTAAGGCGTAATTGTTTCATATCAAGAATTTTCTGGGACAATATAAGAATTGGGCGGCATTAATTATGAGAAATAAGAAGGGAATTGCAAAAGATGTACAAAATCAAGGTTACACATTGGGACAGAATGGAATACTGACCAAAAGAAATTAATAACGTCGTTGTCTTTGGCTTATGACGTGTCAAAATCAGTATTCGGTGGTTTTTGGGTGCATTGATTTCATTTCTGGCAATATTTTTCCAATCCGGAGGTAGGAGCCGACTTAACGAGGTAAAATTAAACAAAAGATCAAATGGTGTTTCGTTTCATAGGTTTTCGGGTGCTCCGAATTCATTTCTGGCAATATTTTTCAAATCGGTGGTTAGGGGGCTGGCTTTTAGTGGGGGAAAGGGGTAAAGGCGTTTCGTTTTATAGGTTTTTGAGTGCTCCAATTTCATTCCTGGCTTCTTCGGGTCTTCTTCGGAAGACAGGAACTTTCCTGTGGTTATGGGGGCGTACGTAGCTTACTGCGCCTCAAGTCGACTTACACCTCCACGTGATAACCCCTGGTAACAGAGCGATGCATCCGCAAAGCTGCTGGCTAACGTGAGCGGCGATCCTACCCTAGGACAAAAAGGGGGCGTTATTTCGGGCTTGGCACCCGTTTGGCGTCTATTTCCATCCGCCAATGAAAACTAATACAATGCCGATTTGACGATTTGAGGATATGCACCTGGAATGTTTAACATCCGAAACCAACGCCCCATGGGAGATCTACTACAGTGAACATGATTCGAAGCACGAGTTTGGTTGCGGCTTTGCAGTCAACAAAAGACCAGTTGACAAGCGACTTGCCGCACTCAGACTTAAGGCAAAATATTTTCATTTTAGTCTTATCTGTGCGCACGTTCCGACAGAAGACAAGAACGAATCGGAAAAAGACGATTTCTATGAGACCTATATGAGCGCTGCCCCGATCAAGACATCAAGATCGTGCTAGGCGACTTCAGCGCAAAAATCAAGAGAGAAGTTTTTTGCACGACTATCGGCCGATTTAGCCTGCACGAAAAAACCTCCGAGAATTCAGAGAAGCTAATAGACTTCGCTTCGGGCCGAAACATGGTCATTAGAAGTACCAGATTTGAACACCGCGATGACCTCAAGGCGACCTGGAAGAGCCATGATCGTCAATCAACACGAACCTAGATTGATCACTTTGTGATAGACAGATGGCATTCATCGAGTGCTCTAGACGTACGTGCGCTCCTAGGATCCAATATTGACTCGGATCACTACCTTGTTGCAGCTAAAGTACGCACACGGCTCAGTGTGGCACATGCCGCACAGTCTAACACACGCCGAAAGCTGAACGTTGAGAAGCTGCAATCACAACGGACATCCGAAGCCTACTCAGCAAAACTCATCCAGCTGACGAACAGTGGAAGCATATTTCACACTCTATGAGTACAGCTGCCAAGGAGATTCTCGAATTTGCCGAAAAATCCCGAAAACAGTCATGGTACGATGATGAGTGCCGCCGCGCTACTGCAGAGAAAGACGCTGCCTACAGGAGAACTCTGCAGTCTGGAGCAACGCGGGCTGTTAAGGAGCGATACCGGAAGAAAAGGAGAGAGGAGAAGCGCCTTTTCAGAAGGAAGAAAAATGAGCAGGAAAAGCGCATAAGGGAGGAAGTCGAAGTGCTGTTCGGAAGGAGTGAGACTCGAAAATTCTACCAAAAGATTAGGCAACTATCCGAAGGTTTTAAGCCCAGAGTCACACTATTGAAGGACGAGCACGGAAATCTGGTCAGAAATCCGGAAGTGGCACTAGACAAAAGGAGAAACTATTTCTCTAACCTGCTGGGAGGTGATGACGAACACAATGCCGCCTCTGGGGAAGTAGCGACACCACCAATCGATAACATAAAGATAGATCCGCCGGACCATAATGAAGTCTTGTTAGCCATAAAAAGGCTAAAAAATAACAAATCTGCTGGCGCTGATGAGCTGCCTGCTGAATTGTTCAAGGCTGGCGGTAAGGAGCTGGTAAGGTGCATGCACCAACTCCTATGCAGAGTATGGTCCGAAGAAAGCATGCTTGAAGATTGGAATCTAAGTGTACTTTGTCCAATATTTAAAAAAGGAGACCCTGCGGTTTGCGCCAATTACCGCGGGATCAGTCTCCTTCCCATCGCATATAAGGTTCTATCATGCATCCTATGTGAACGTCTAAAGCCGAGAATAAGTGAACTGATTGAACCTTATCAGTGTGGTTTTAGACCTGGCAAATCCAGCACGGAACAGAAATTCACATTACGACAAATCCTGGAGAAGACCCGAGAGAAAAATATCGACACCCACCATCTTTTTGTTGACTACAAAGCCGCCTTTGACACGCCGATAAGGTCAAAGTTCTTTGAAGCCCTGTCTACCTTTGGTATTCCAGCAAAGTACGTTCGACTTTGCATGATGACGTTGAGAAGCACACAAAGCTCCGTCAAAATAGAAAAAGACCGCTCCGAGCCTTTCGATACCAAAAGAGGATTTAGGCAGAGTGATACCTTATCGTAAGACTTCTTTAATCTGCTGATGGAGTACATACTGCGCCAGTGCCCAAATGCTAACAGAACGGGCACCATCTTTACCAGAGATAACATGCTACTTGCATATGCCGCTGATATTGATATCATCGGCAAAAGCGAATCTGTGGTAAAACGGGCGTTACCAGATATAGAGAAACAGTCAAAACTTATGGGCTTAGCGGTAAATGAGGAAAAGACGAAATACCTAAAATCAACGCGCAGTAAGTCACCGCTTGGACAATCTGTTGCAATGGGAGACTACAACTTCAAGGTTGTTAAGGAGTTTGTCTACCTCGGAACGACGATAACCAGCGACAACAACACCAGTCTGGAAATCCGAAGAAGAATTACTCTTGCAAACCGATGTTATTACGGGCTCAATAAGGAGTTCAAGAGCAGAGCCCTCTCTCGGAAAACGAAAAATGCGCTATACAAGTCGCTTATCATCCCAGTCCTGCTATACGGCGCAGAAGCATGGACAATGTCAAAAGAGGATGAGGCAATTGGCGTTTTCGAGAGAAAAGTTCTTGGGAGGATTTATGGACGTCTAAACGTTGGCGGCGAATTTCGCATCCGAATGAATCGCGAACTGTATGAGCTCAATGGGGACACTGACCTAGTCCAGCGCATAAAACAACAGCGGCTGCGCTGGATAGGAAATGTTACCCGTATGGATGATAACGCTCCAGCAAAACGGGTGTACAGTCGGCATGCGAACGAGTTGAGAGGCATTCCCCCGCAGGGTCGACCGAAGCGGAGATGGCGCGACCAGGTGCAGGGAGATATTTCGAAGCTGGGAGTGTCCTCCTGGTGGAATGTCGCT
This sequence comes from Lordiphosa collinella, assembly GCA_018904265.1. Classification (NCBI taxonomy): domain Eukaryota; kingdom Metazoa; phylum Arthropoda; class Insecta; order Diptera; family Drosophilidae; genus Lordiphosa; species Lordiphosa collinella. Next base: position 221,861 of record JAEIFV010000105.1, on the reverse strand, counting down.
CGGGACAGAGGCGAGCGGCGGGCATTAGTGGCAGCGGCTGAGACCGTAAAACGGTTGTGATGGCCAAAGAAGAAGAATTTCATTCCTGGCAATATTTCTCAGATCAGGAGATTGATGAGCAATCCAAGGAAGAGAAGGGTGGGGGTTTCCAAATGGAGTACTCCACAAACTAGTCTGATTTAGATGTAGCTTCCATACAAAGTAAAAAACCAAAAATATAAGGACACATTTGTTTACAAAGAAAGAAAGTCGGTCAAGCCCGACTGTAATAAACTCTGTAACAACGACATTCAATGCTCATGATTTATTTTGTTGCCGCAGTAGCATCAGAAAGCAGCGCTGCTATTGCGCTGCAGCAGCGAACACTCTTTTGCTAATAACTCGACTACCGTTAATGCGATCTTTACCATTCCGTCTATCAATAAAACTGTGGGAGATATGACGTTTTTTTCAATTGGCAAAAATTTTAAATAAACTCGATCTGCCTGCAGCAATAAGAAGCATATGTCCCATACATGTCAAACCTCTATCTCTTACCATCTCTGAGATCTGTTCATACGGACAGACGGACAGACAGACGGACGGACAGACGGACATGGCTAGATCGACTCGGCTGTTGATGTTGATAAAGAATATATATACTTTATAGGGTCGGAGATGTTTCCTTCTGCCCGTTACATACTTTTGCAAGTGCTTTTGCATAGCACGTAAATGACTCTCAACCCATATTATCGGTCTGCTCTGGCTTGGTCTTCCCTTAACCGATTGTGTGCTGCTCTCGCGCTCGCTGTTAAGCAGCTGTTGTTGTTCACTCAGGCTGGTCGGTCTGACATCAACCCAATAACAGGCCCATTTCAGTTAAGCGCTTCCAAAGTGTGAGTTATTCGAAGACCTAGAGACCAAAATATTATTTCAAAAAGGTTGCTGTGAACAAAGTTAAGTGGAGAAGAGCGTAACATTGCGAGAGAGAATGATAGAGCACATATAGTTTGTCGCTTACATTCAAACGTGCCTAAGAAGCACACAGTGATAGCATACATTCAAAAAAGACCTTTTCATCACGCGATCTCTGGAAATAGGTTAGCAAAAGACCAAGAGCGAAAAAACCAACACAAATGTGTTTCTCTCCTCACCTAACCGATCACTCTCAGAGTGCGTAGTTAAAGGTTGCTTCTGTCCCTCTTTGTCAATGTGCCGCACATACCCGGTTTTTTTTTCGACGACTGCAATGAGGGGACCGGTCGTTGCGACCTCTGATTCTCATATATTCCACTGCACGGCGGAAAAGTTGTGCGAAGCAGGGAGAAGCTGCAGTGGCAGCATCGACCGAACTAACTCGACCGAGCCGAAATTAGCTACACTGCATTTTTTAATATAAGCTTCCACATAATTACAAAACTTTCAGTCAAATAGAAATCAACAAAATCAGAGCATCCGCCAGAGCACGACAAACAAGTGAAAATCCGGGTGGCAAGCACCCCGGGTAGGTCGGGCAAGCGCCCGGCACTCGGCTCTTGTAAATGATTTGTAATTAACGCCGTTAAAATATTGAGCTTTAATATCACCTATTTCAGCGATGGGCAAGCCCTTGCTCCCATTGCTCCCGAGAGTTATTTTGAAATCGCATTAAAGACGCTTTAAAAATTGGCCGTACACAACCAGACAGATTACTAGCCGCGGGCTTGCCACGTGACCCACGCGGCAGTCATCTCGGCGAGTACACAAGCATGCGTGTATCCTTTTTAAATGTTAAGTATTTATCCATTTTGGTACCCGAGTGAGGGCTCTGGCATCAGCTGTTTTTGTCCACGTTTCGATGTGAATGTCAACAAAAATATGTTTTTCAATGGAAATGGCAAAAATTTCAAGAAATGAAAATGATTGAAATGATGCCAGTAATAATGGGGGAAAGGAGACAATTTTATCCAGTGCTGTGTGAGTGGAATCAGTATGCTTTATGTTATAAAATATAAAAACAAAAAAAATATGATTTTAGGGACTTATTAATGGAAACGCACTTGATTAGGCCCTTGATTAGATTAATACGCACCTGACTACAATAAATCCCATTCAAGTCAATCAACAAGTTATACTCGGAGTCAGGCATCCGCTCCATCCTGGTTATCCTCGAACCAAAACAGCTGTTTAAACGGCAATACAAAGTAAAAGTAAGCATAAGCTGGTACAACACTTCCCACCAATTGGTTTAATTGTTGCACTTAGTCAAAACAGTTGTGACAATTTGCTAGAGTCTCCACGTACACACAAATGTCTGGCCAAGCAGATGTGGGGTGTACCAAAAGATAGTCGAAACAATGATTTGTAATATTTTCAAATTGTTTTGTTTTATTATTTTTACTGACGATAGTTACTAAATAATTTGTTCTTTTGGTTTTCTTTTATCATTTTACCACTCTTTAATGAAATTTTGTTTGCAGTCTTAAAAATTTGTCTAAACAATAAATTTCCATGTTTCGTTCAATTTTTGTCATTTCTTTTTTGTCGAAATGAACTAGCAGGGGGAAGCTTTTCTGTTTGGTTGGTTGGATAATGTATGTAAGATGCGTCGACAACAATGAGATTTTAAAAATTCAACATTATAATTTTTTTATATGTTCGTCGATTGGTTATTATTCGTTTAGTTTTTTGTTTTTCTTTTAGTTGTTTCAAAAATATATATGGAAAAATTGTACACTGATATTGAGGTATTGGAAAAAATCGGCATATACATATCTGTATATGGTATGTGTTAGGTATGTTAGAAGCTGTAGTATGTACAGGAGTTTCCAAAATTTATGTTAAATATTATTTAAAAATGGTAACGCTACGTTTGTTTGATTTTTCACATGCAAAAAATGGCTTGCGCTTGGTGCAGTAAGTGGGAAAATTCACGTTTCGTCAAAAATTGTGGCAATCAGTTTAAAGAAAAACACAAACAACAACAACTATTCTGTTATCGGTTTTTATACCCTTGCATATACTATGACAATTTTATATTATAAATTTTTTTTGATCTTGCTACTTTTATACGGGTGTGACACGGAAATCTCTAGTGATTTTCGTATTAACGTTTGCAATTCAATTTCAAATTATTTCCTTTTATATGAAAAGTGACAAGTACTATATATCATAGGTTGATAGATCAGATGGTAAATGTTAAGCGTTTTGGACCTACTAGCTAAATCTACTTGGATTTGAACAGTCGTTTTCAATTCGCTCAACTTTCGACATCAGATCTAGTAGCCTAGCATTTTGGAGGCAGTTCACATATAAATGCAAACAGTTTAAATTTGAAATACAAGCGTTTATATTCACTAGATATTTCCGTGTCACCCACGATAATCTATCTTGATCGAACTTCGACAAATCTCTTCCCACCCAAATACAACCACAATCGAAAGACAATTGTTGCGATTTGTTAAACACGTGGGATGGTCTTCATATTTCTTGGAATTCTGGGAACGATCGGGGTGGAAACTAGTTGAAATCATAGAAGCTCTCTTGATGTCTTTTCTTTCATTCATTTCATATGCTTTCACGTTTAGATTTAGATCATTTCGAACGACTACATATATCGTATAGCTACAGTACTTAGGTACGATCGGTTTGAAAAGCTTTCTTGTTTTCCATTAGGGTAGTTGACCGGCTCACAGTCGAACCAAATTTTTCCACAAGTTCAAACCAAAGCAGATTATTTTTTTCTTACATCACCTGAGCCTAAAGCGGAGCGCCAGAAAAAGCAGAAGTGGTCGGTTGAAACTTTTTTTTCATTTCGGAATCAAGAAAATTTGTTTTAAATTAAGGTTCGCTACATAATTTCATCGAAAAAAATATTTTTCCCATCCGTTTAAGTTTCGACTAATTAAAGTGAAAGGTAAAATAAATTTATTTCCCTCTGTGTGTTTAAAAAATGTATTTTCATCTTTACTTTTGGATATTATATTTACATTCCTATTTTTAATCTAGAATTAAATAATCGCCAAAAGAAAGTTGGAAAATCATGAATAGGTAAGTCCAGTTTTAGACTATGGTTTGCTTCATGAAGTTTTCTAAATATGTAAGCGAATTAAGGGTGATTCTAAGTAAGTGATCAAAAAAGAGTTGCGCACTAAGCTGAACTCATTAAAGAGTTCTTCCTCAATTGACTTTCTTGTTCAGTATTCAGCTACTCTTTTTTTCTTGTCCACTGACTCTTTTTCAGTGAGTCTTGTTCAGTGTCTCCTCTTCAGTCACATATGTGTAATGACTCAGGTTTAGTGACTCATGTTCAGTGACTCTTGGTTTTTGTTTCTTGTTAGTGGTTTAATTAGTGACACTATTCTTGAGTGACTCTTGTTCAGTGACCCTTGTTGATTGACTTCAGTGACTCTCACTTAGTGGCTCCTGGTCAGTGAATCTTGTTCAGTCCAATGTTGCAAACCAGTGCTGAACCGAACACCTGAGAACTGGTCCTATTCGGGTTGTTTGGTTACGTCGAACCGGACCATGAACCGACTTCCTGAACCCGATCCGGACCTTATCTGTTGGGGAAAGTGTTTGGTTCAATATTGATAAAAACTATTATAATTTACTGGGGGCTATTCAGTCAAGATTAAAGGCCTGTATCCTGTAAAAATTTTGACGCAAAATTTTATTTCTACTTTTCTTCTGTCATTATTATATGAAATTTGACTTTACATCGAATTAATTCATATCTGGATAAGGGCCTCTATGGCTTAAAGTTCATATCTAAACTCGTTATAATATGAGTTTGAAACTTGATAGGAGGCTATCTTTCATGTTCCAAGACATGGAAGCCATGCAAGAGAAAGTTGTGAAGTATAACATTAACCAACTTGGTCTAACGGCTATAGAATGGAAAAAATAGATTGGTAAATTAGAAGAGTCCTCCTTAACACAAACAATGCCGAAAGACGGGAAAAATTTGTTCGACGATCTAAGATGTTTTAAACCAAGGTTCGACCAAAACCTTAGGTTCAACAAGCTTAGAAACCGGTTCGCGAAGTAAATGTAGACTTTACGAAGAGTTCGAATCTCCGACCTCTTTCTGATTTATAGTGTCTTACATTCTTGGTTCAGACACTCATGTGTAGGGGTTATTGTCCTGTTCAGGGGATATAGTTAGCTCTTCTTTGCGTCGTGATTCTGTATGCTACTCTGTGTTACTGCTGTGGATGTACCAAACGTTTTATTTCATTGAACTAATGAACTGAACCCAAACCGGATCACCTATTTTCACAAATAAGCTAGGTTCAAATATGAACTTTATTCAGCGGTCGGCACCAGAATTGAACGAAAGGACGCTACAGCAACAATGAGCTTTTTGTCTGTAATTGTCTATTATCACGGCTGCAAACTAAATAAAATTGTTTGGAGCTCCAATTCGCGGGTTCAAAACAAACTTTACCAATGGTTAGTGTTCAAAAATTTAAGTTTCGAGATTTTTGCGAGAAGGATTTGGTTCGAATCTTGGCTCGGCCCATAAAATACCCAATTTCAATAGAAAAGCAATTAATGTATTTCTTTACTCAATGGTACTGATAAGACCAGCCAGCTCAATAGCAGTATAATGCCCAAATCTTTCAAATGTTCGATTTAATCGATTTTCTACTATTCCCAACGAATCGTTATATGATTTGAAATACCGTGGCAAGCATATAGATCGATTAAAGACGATGTGGGCTTTTCCAGTTGACATTTGAATGCCTCATCAATAAGTTTTGAAATCGGATGAAAAAAAACTCTATCTTATCTGATTTTTACCGAAAATAGGTAAAAGGGTTTCATTGCTTAAAAAATTGATTCGTGAACTAAACTTTTAGCTTCACGATGATCGGATCGAAGACTTTTCAAAATTTCAGGGCTTTCAGCCTTGCTTGGGTTGATTTTGGGTCGAAAGTAATTTGTATTAACTGCCTAATCACAATTTTGCACTGCTCGATCAAAATGGAATGAGTATAAGTTTGGAAAATCACTTCGAAAATAAAAAAATTTAATTTTTCCAAGAAATTAATCAAATGCAATATTTATATCAATTAAAAGAGCTGCAAGGGTATATAAACTTCGAACGAGCCAAAGTTTAGCCTTTTTCTATTTTTTGTTTTGGTTTTGTTTCTTTTTTTTTTTTTTTTTGATCCTGTATAGCAACTTAGGATATTCATATAACAAGTGCAATTTTCTACTATATATTTGAAAAGCTTAAAAAATTGTTTTCAATTTGTATTCTATATAATTGCTTGTGGTTGTTGGGTTTATTATTTGTTTGGTTCTATGTAATTCATTTTGTTTAATGTTTCTTTTTCTTGTATTATGAACTATATAAAAATATGTATGTATTTGTTATATATGTATTAAAAATTCACAATTTGGGTTACGCTCTAACGTACCTAGTACATTTTGGATGTACTTGAGGGTCTATATAATATTCTGTCTAGAAAATCGAATATGGAATACAATTGTTCTTGGTTTTTTTCTTGTTGTTGTTAATTTGTTAGCTGTGGAGAAATTGGAGGGGAAGAGGATGGGGGAACATGCATATAAACACACATGCATGAATATACATAGAAAGTTCTGGTTTAGTTTGGTTGTCTATTTAAAAATATCCCCTTCACAGAGATCCTTTCGATTGGTGATATTAGCGTCCTGGCGTTTCGTTTCATTTATCGATTTTTTTACTAAAGTATAAATTTGTTTTAATTTACTAGCTACACGTTTTTTGGTTTTCATTCATTTTCCGTTTTAATTACATATTTCAAGTTTCGTTAAGTTGCAAAAATTTAAATTAAATGTGGTGTTTAGAGTTAAACGGTAAGTTCATATATGCTTATTTGTGTATATGTTTATGGAATTGAGATTGCATTCAATGCAAATACATACAGAGAGAGAGAGAGAGAGAGGGGAAGGGAGACACTTAGACAGAAATATATATATATATAAATACACTTTGGGCTTAGTTGGTAGCTATAAAATATACATTGCTAGAAACTGCTTCGTATTCCTTTTAAAGCTTTTTGGCGCCCAATTTCATTGGGCCGCTGGCACGTTGGGCGCGACGCGCCTCCAATTCACGCTGGCGCTGCATCTTTTTCTCCTCACGCTTGCGGCGGGCCTCGTCCAGTTTACTGTTACCTAAACAAAGAGTACGCTGAGTGAGCATATTTTCCCAAGTAAACACAAACACTTACCCGATCCTGGCTCATCAAGCGGCTCAAACTCGCCATCAGCCCACGAATCGCTATTCCAATTGGCATTATGTGTCGAATTATTCAAATGCGACGAAGGCGGGCTTATGTTATTGCAATTGGCTGTGGGCGAGGTGTTGCTGCTTGAGAGATTGGGCAGCTCCTTAGGTCGCAGTTGTGAGCTGCTATTGAGCTTGGCCAACGGTTCGATAATATCGTTAAAGTCATGATGCTGCAATTGCTGGCGCTGCTGTTGACTGGAGGATGTGGTGGAGGATATCGATTGTCTGGCCAGCTGTTGTTGTTGCTGCTCCTGTTCTGCTTGTTCCTCCTCTTCGCACTGGAATAAAAATGGGAAATAAGTTGATGAAGGTTGAGTTACAGAATTAAACAATTGACAATAAAAACTCAAATCACATGAAATCAACATCGGAGAATAAAACTACGGCTTTTAAATAGACGGATCAGCGATTGATAAGCGAATTGACAGATCTGTGCAAGTTGTCTAAAATTGTTTGAAAAAGGGGAAGAGTATGGAGAATATACTCATGTGGCAACTATGTATGTGACTGGCGCCAATCATAATATCCGCTTTTGTGGGTTAGATTTATTGAATTTTCGGAATAATCGGATTTTCGGAGTGATCGAAAGGCTATAAATTTATATTACTTATTTGTACCATTCTAAAACTTCCCTTTAAAAATAAAAGTTCTTTTGGATAGTTGTTGGGATTAGTGACCTGTTTTTAATTATTTAAGAAATTTTTGTTAGTCGGCTCAACAAGCATTTCTTAGTTGTTTTGGAAAGCCTGATGGTTCGAGACGCTAATGGAAAGTTTTCAGCAAGGAGGCAAGTCATATCAGTTTAATAGCATTGGGTGAATTTCCATTTGAAGGCATTCTTCACAGGTGGCGTTTTGGGGGTAAGACCCTCTACTGAATATATATTTATTGGCTATTTAGAAAACTATTTACTAGACTAAGAAAGAAGAGACTCAGGAAAATATTTTAAAAACCCCTTTTGGAAAAATCCTGCGAACGCCCTTGAATGTATGTTTCTTTGTTTCCTATTGGCGCCTAAATCGCTGAACCGATCATATCAATCCCAAAAGAACCAAAGGCTAAGTCTCAAGTATTTTAACCGTTTCAAAAGCTGTTAAAAGACTTATCTCAGAAATTATTATGAAATTAGATATTTCCTAGGTTCAGGAACTTATGCCGAAATCGGAACCTTTAACCAAAATAAACCGTTACAACGTACTGGTATCGGTACCTTACCGAAAGAACCTTTGCAGAGATTATCGCAAATTTCGTCAGATGTTTGTTTAAGAAAGAGAGAATTCTATAGCTTTCTAATAAACAGTGTTAAGTGCCAAGTCCAAGTATCAATTGATTAATATCAGGGGTGCAGGGCGCTTTTTTGTAGTTGATTGCAAAAACAATATTTGAATGTGATGTTCGATTTAGTCGGGGCGACGAACGATTTCATGCAGCTGTCCCTTGGGTAAAAAGATTTTCTTTTCTAGTATTATAGCTGAATACCCGGCGAAGCCCGGGTCCTTATTATTTTTATGGGAGCGATTATTTTCAAGCTTATGCTGGCTGCAAATTGATTTATTTTGGACCATTCAATATTTTTCTCTATTTACCCGTCTTTATGATAATCTAAGCTCATGAATATTTTGCAAATTTCGTTACTTTTTTGACCGTTTGGTTTATACCTCATATTTACTCGTCTACAATTGACGTCTATCAACTCTTTACAATAACGCAGGCAGCTCAAGTCAAAAATTTGCCAATTTCGCAATTTTTTGGTCTGTGTTATCTACAGCTTCTTCTTTGGCCATCACAACCGTTTTACGGTCTCGGCCGCTGCAACAAATGCCCGCCACTCGCCTCTGTCCCGAGCGACATTCCACCAGGAGGACACTCCCAGCTCCGCAATATCTCCCTGCACCTGATCGCGCCATCTCCGCTTCGGTCGACCCTGCGGGGGATTGCCTCCCAACTCGTTCGCATGCCGACTGTACACCCGTTTTGCTGGAGCGTTATCATCCATACGGGTAACATTTCCTATCCAGCGCAGCCGCTGTTGTTTTATGCGCTGGACAAGCTTAGTGTCCACATAGAGCTCGTACAGTTCGTTATTCATTCGGATGCGAAATTCGCCGCCAACGTTTAGAGGTCCATAAATCCTCGGAAGAACTTTTCTCTCGAACACGCCAATTGCCGCCTCATCCTTTTTTGACATTGTCCATGCTTCTGCGCCGTATAGCAGGACTGGGATGATAAGCGACTTGTATAGCGCAGTATGTACTCCATCAGCAGATTAAAGAAGTTGCACGATAAGGTATCACCCTGCCTAAAACCTCTTTTGGTATCGAAAGGCTCGGAGCGGTCTTTTCCTATTTTGACGGAGCTTTGTGTGCTTCTCAACGTCATCATGCAAAGTCGAACGTACTTTGCTGGAATACCAAAGGTAGACAGGGCTTCAAAGAACTTTGACCTTATCTGCGTGTCAAAGGCGGCTTTGTAGTCAACAAAAAGGTGGTGGGTGTCGATATTTCTCTCTCGGGTCTTCTCCAGGATTTGTCGCAATGTGAATATCTGGTCCGTAAGCATTAAGCGCTTTAATAATTACTCCTATGGTAATTTTGCAAATTTCGCGATTTTTGGACCTCAGAAAACTTCGCGGGCAAGCGTCCAACCATTGCCCAAAGTATCATCGCAATCGGATGAACGGTAAAGCTTTTAAAATTTCGCGGTTTTTAGACCATTTCCCGCCCATTTCTTCAATTTAGAAACCTTCGCGGGCAAGCGACCAACCATGCCCCAAAGTTTCATCACAATCGAACATTTTGCAAGTTTGGGGGTTTTTGGACCGGGCAAGCGCCAAACCCAAGCCAGAGAGCAACAAGATTAGTAATGGCCATATAAATGAATGTCGGGGAAATTTAAAGGAAATGTCAATGTGGAGTTTCGATTTTACATTAGTGTGCACAGTTTGTTCGGCAGACTTCTCGCAAGCACAGCACACATATGTAAAATCGAAACTCCACATTGAAATTTTCCCTTGCCATACACTTGTATGGCCGTTGCGCGTCTTGTCGTTCTATGGTCTTTGGTCAAATCATTCTCGCAAGTTTTACCGAAACCGTGAGCCATAGCTTATGACACCTTCCTGATCGACATGAACATACTGTGAACAATTAACATACATACAAAACAAACATACAAACAAACATACTTTCACTTTTATATATATGTATAGATGTTGTGGTGTGTACTCTGCCTCAAGTTGGTTCTGGGTATTTCTAATTTATATTAAAGAATGCCTTGACCGAACACAAACACTCATCGGTTGGCCATATTCGACGGACCTATCTGGCAAAACTATAACTTGTGACAGCGATGCTAAAGCGACTCATTACAAAGCGCATTTGAAGCGTCAGTCCATGTAGATTTTGTCCATGGTGAAATTTACATTCAACAAAACGAGGCACAAAATCATCATGACCATGAATCTCAATTTACGTTGAACGGAACGGTTAACAATAAAAATTGTCGGATTTATGCCTCTAAAAATCTTCAAGAGTTACCTCTTCACGACAGAAAAGTCTCTGCTTGGTGCGGCGCTTTTGCTAAAATGGTTATTTGGTCGTTCTTTTTCAAATATGAAGATGGCCAAACGGTTACCGTCAATCAGGAGGGTTATCGCGATATAATAACCAATTTTTTCCAATGCCAATGATGCACTACTGGTTTCAACAAGATGGCGCTCCACCAAACACAAACCGCGCTACAATGGATGATTCTTCCCTGGCCCATTGATGTCAAAAATGGTGATTTTGACTGGCCGCCGCGTTCACCTGATTTGACGCCATACTTCTTTTTGTAAGGCTATTTGAAATAAAAGGTTTACATCAACAAGGACCATGGAAATCCATGATCGGCGACCATTTACGAAATATCATATAAAAAAAAAAGTGTTTTTATTTAAACTGTTAAATGTCAATAAATTTACTATTCTCTTAGGATGAATTTCGTTACGTTTTATTACACGCGGATAAAAGTATATATATAAATTTATTCCGGGAATAAATTTATACCGTACCGATAAACCGAAATATAAGTCCTTGTACTGTATCGGTACCGAAAATTGAAAAAGTCCCGAAAATTCCTTTTGGGACGTTCCGGAACCGATACAGGAACCGAAATTATTTTCGGGATTGAAATTATTTAAGTTGTGTTTTGAAAAAATTTTCTTTAGGTTAATAATATGACGGTTATACTTCTTAATGTTTCAAGACCGGGTCCGAAGCAGAGTTAACCGGTTCTAAAGTAGTTTAGAACATCTCAGAAATTATTTGAGCTATGTTTGCTTTATGATCATCAAAACTCACATGAGAATTGATTTACACCTCCAAATTTCTCGTTTACAATTGCCATCTATCATTACAGTCCAAGCATACGAAAAATTAGCTAGTTTTATTTTAACCTTGGTATAAAACATCCGAGTTCTTCGAAATTATTTTGCCTCTATTTTCTATGAATTTCAGCAAATCGGTTAAAATTAAAACCGGTTCGGCCTTAAATTTTGTTGAAGTCATTTGACTAAAGTCAAATGGGACAGAATTATTAATGCAAGTAATCATAATCATTCTAACAGTTCCTGGTTCTTCTAAAATAGTTATGAAAAGTTTCTATTGCCATGCTACAACTTAACTGTAGCCATATTTCATCAGGGACGCTTGCAGTCTACAGCAACCTGGGCACCAGCACTTAGAGAATTCAAGCACTCAGCTCAGTCACTAGATGTCGCTTTGTTGAAAATTTTGCAAATTTAATATTTTATCGTGTTCACACTTACCGGATCCTCTTCCAGACTGCCCCATTCTTCATTGTCCCAACCATCGCGCACTTCACTCAGCGCATTGGCTGCCATTAGTGGGCCATTGTTGGCTGAGCTGGCTGCCAGGGGACTGCTGGGATCCTGAGATGTCTGCAAGTAAGTGTTTTAGTATAACCCACGATTATCTGTATCTTTCTGCCGTTTACTTACATCCATTTCGCCCCAATTCTCATTATCCCAATCGTTGTTGCCGTAATCCGAAGCCGAGGCAGAGGTGTCATTACTTTCGTGCTCCAGCGAGGTCATTGAGGTAACACTACTGGTAGTGGTCGATAGGCTACTGCTCGAGGGTTGTTCTAAAGCGGCAGCAATTCAATAATAAGCGACTGAGAGAGATGGAAAAACGGAGGAAAAAACTCACCCAATGAGGCTGGCTTGGAGAGATTTCGTCCAGTTAAAGGCGGTCTGGGTCGAGAGGAATCACTTTGGCTGCGATAAAACTTGGCCGTTACGGCAGTAACCGCCCAACCTGCCCAGGTGGCGGCAGCATTGCCTATGGAAGGCGTTGCCGTGTGAACATCCGCCTCTGCAAGTGGAAGGCATGTGGATTAATCAATAACCTAGGGATTATTTTGACACTTACCCATCGTCTCACGCAAACTAGGATCCTCGGACACCTTCTCAAGTTTGCCCAGAAATCCACGTATGGTTTTGAAAGCTGGATCTCGTACCGTCTTCTCTGGATCCACACTCAGCGAACACAGCGAGGGTAACACACGATTGGCCACCTCACTGAGCAGAAAGTATTGCTGTGTGGCAGCCAGTGCCAAAACACCCGCCACTCTGGCCGGAGGAAAGGGATCTCGCATGGCACGTATAAAAGCCGAGACCAGCACACGTTGTCGCACCTGTGGATGCAAATGCGGCGCAATCTTGCCCAGACACACTGTGGTATTGGTTCGTATGCCACCCTGATCATCACGAGCCTGCAAGCGTGCAAAGTGACGCAGTACCTCCACATTCAAATTGTTATAGTTGAGCTTGGGAGCCAAATGGATAATCGATTTCACGGTCTGCTCCCGAATCGTGGCATTTGTATCGAGAAAGCCATGCGCGACTTGCGGGAAGATCTGATCATTGACCACTTGAGGCTGCAGATGGGCTATAAACAGATCCAATTGCTGCAGCAGACGCGAGCGTGTGACTCGATCCGTGGAAGCAAACAGCTTGACCACGCAGGGGACAATACGCTTTTGATATTCCACCTCGTCAAGGAGTTTGCCGAGCTGAAAAAAAGGAAAGGGGAAAATTACTCAGGCCGACAAAATAACCAACTTTGTGAGGTGCAGCCTTGTCGAAGTAAAAATATGGTAAATTTATGCTCACTGATTCCAAAACTTGTTTCTGTTTTGCTAATATAGCGGTTTTTTAAACCGTTCGATCTTACCCCCCATTTAGCCGTCTATTAAACCGTGTTTCATAAATACTCATATGATGGTTTTTGAAAATTTCGCGGTTTTTGGACCATCTCCCGCACATTTGTTCAACTTTGAAATCTTCGCGGGCAAGCGTTTAACCGTTGTTCAAAGTTTCATCGCAATCAGATGAAAATTTCGGGGTTTTGGAACCATTTCTTGTCCATTTCATACCTTTGGTACAGGTTATAAAAATAGTCACAATTTCTTAATGCTATTGGATTCGCTTAAATACGAACCTTTTTCTAAAGGCTCTCAAAAAGTTTCAAGGAAGACAGTCAGAAAATGATTAATTGAAAGAGCTTTTCAGATAATGCACAGTAATAATTTTGTCATTGAATGCAGCAGAGAGTCGAAATTATATTTCGCCATATTGCACCACCAACCCATAGCAGAAGAATAAAAATTTGAAAAAAATTTTGAGAAGAGGAAAAAAAAGTGGAAAAAATAGAGACACTTTCTTTACACAATCGATAATAAAACCAAATTTTGATTGTCAGTCAGACCCGGACTCGAAAAACACAACACTCAGTTTATAAAACAAGCACTTCATCCGCAACACCATTGCAGCATTTGACTTTTGTCGTAAAAATGTGAGTCTTAATGGTCATGGATGGTATAAAATCGAAACTGAACAAACAAATCACCGCTGCACCTTGAAAACGTCAAGCTGACTATTTCGTCGAAAATTTTTGAATTCAGAATACTTTAGAAGATTTCAGGCCTGTTCCGGTTTTCACTTTCACTAAATTTGCTCGAATTCGATTTGGCTACCTGTTCCGGTCTTCACAATTCGATAGATTTACTCGATTTGAATTCACATTGCTTGAAGCCGATGAATTCAAAAGTAAATGCGATTTTGTACATAAAGGCGTCAAATTAATGGATTAAAGTTAATTTTGTACCATTGTTTAGTGTATTTAGATACTTTTTGCAATTTTACATTCCCTTAAAAATTATTTTTAATAAAAAAATTAATCATTTTTATGAATAGCTTCCATTTTGCCACGTGCCATCCAAATCGAATTCACATATTTTGTTCAAGCTGTTCTGGTTTTCACTTGTTTATGAAACGCTGGGAAAATGTTCATAAAATGCCCTTAAAAATAGAAACGACATTTTAAACACCTATATTCAACTACTATCAACTATTTTGAGTGATTATTTATTGGATTGTTTTGATTCACCAGTTGATCGTTCGAATCGTTCGAATACCAGAACAGCTAAAACCAAATCGTTCGATTTCGTTTTCTTTTGAAATCGAAGAAATATGTGAAAACCGGAACAGGCCTTATATACCGGTATGAAGTGAGCTCGATAGGGAACATTTGTTGTGAACTAGCCTTTATTTTTTTTTTTTTGTTTGTTTGCTATGACATCTGTGAAACATATTTAGTATACAACAAGTCATTGAACAGACAACATCATATTTTTTCATCGTGTTAAAATTGTCGAATTTTGTACCAGAAAAAGATGATTTGCGGAAAGCATTAATTTTTTGTTTTCATTTGAAGAAAAGTGCTGCAGAGTCGCATCGAATGCTTGTCGAGGCATATGGTGATCATGCTCTATCAGAAGCAACATGCAAAAGATGGTTTCAACGGTTCAGAAATAATGATTTTGATGTGAGAAATGAAGAACGTGGAAGACCACCAAAAAAAGTTTGAAGACGCCGAATTGCAAACGATATTGGAATGGAGATGACACTTTGAGTCAAAAGCAAATGGCAGAAATGTTAAATGTTGCACAACAAAAAATTTCTGACCGTTTAAAAGCTATGGGAAAGATCCAAAAGTGTGGAAAATGGGTGCCACATGAATTGAATGAAAGACAGATGGAAAACCGAAAAAAAACTTGTGAAATTTTGTATCAAAGACACGAAAGAAAATCGGTTTTGTATCGGATTGTTACTGGCGATGAAAAATGGATTTATTTTAAGAATCCTAAACGGAAAAAATCATGGGTTAATCCGGGACAACCATCAACATCGACTGCAAAACCAGATCGATTCGGCAAGAAGACAATGCTGTGTGTTTGGTGGGACAAGAAAGGTGTGGTGTACCACGAGCTCCTAAAACCTGGTGAAACCGTTAATACTGATCGCTACCGACAACAAATGATCAATTTGAACAATGCGTTGATCGAGAAACGACCAGAATGGGCCAGAAGACACGGCAAGGTAATTTTGCTCCATGACAATGCACCTGCACACAAAGCAAAACCGGTTCAGGATACAATCAAAACACTTGGCTGGGAGCTGCTACCCCACCCGCCGTATTCACCAGACTTGGCTCCTTCCGACTACCATTTGTTTTCATCGATGGGACACGCATTGGCTGAGCAGCACTTTCATTCCCACGAGGAGGTCGAAAATTGGGTGTCTGGTTGGTTTGCTTTGAAATACGAACAATTTTGTAGAAAACAATGGCCAATACTTTGAATAAAATGTTTTTTACTTTTCGATTAAAAATTAGTGTTTTTTTTTCACAAAAAAAAAACGCTCATTTCATACCGGTATACTTTATAGGGTCGGAGATGCTTCATTCTGGCTGTTACATACTTTTGCTCTGTGTACTTATACTCTGTTTACCTCTGGTACAGAGTTTAAAAATATTTATACCTAGTGTGGCCTCTATAATTCCTAGAGTGCAAAAAAATCGACAATCTCGTTTTCCGCTTTATCTTGGGAACAAGAGCTGATAGAACAATACTAATAATGCAGTTTTTTCAGTGCAATCTATATTAACATAATTAGATCAAAATAGACCTGCACCAAAATTACTCTTGGGCTGTGTTAGCTGGGAACAGTTAAGCTATATTTTAGAATGCTCACCTTGAACATGGGCGCCAGCACAGCAGAGCCCGCATCCCCATACTCGTAGGCGGTTATCAACTGTGGAAGTATTTTGTGTTTGCACACATTATCCGGAAAGTTATCCAGGTGCGTGGTTAGACCACTGAAGAATCGATTCTTCTCCGCCTTGTCCTTGATCTGTATCTCCTCCAGGAAGAGCAGAGTGTCAACCAAATCGTTTTTAAAGAAGCCACCTGGTTTACGGCAACGAGTGATGATATCCGCTGGATTGGGGCGATTTGAAGGCGAGGCGCCAACTAGCTCGCAATAGAGCGACTGAAGCGACTTGGGTATGTGTTCCAAATCCTTAAGATTGGAACGTTGTTTCAGCACCCCATTGAAGGCCTCCCAGACCAGACAGCCCAGGCCCCACATGTCCACGGAGCTGGGGGAGGATTAAAACTGTAAAATGCAGATTGCTTGTAGGAATACACCACTTACCACTTGGTAGCCGCCTTCAGCTTGCTCTGATCATTCTTCTCGGGTGAATCGTAGACCTCCAGGGTTACTGGTATTTTGACTGGCGGCAAGGGATTGCCATCGGCTGCCGAAACATACTCCAGACTGCCCAGCTTCCATTCACCCGATGCATTCACAAACACCGACCAGGCGGATACATTGTTGTGCCTCAGATTGCCATCGTTGTTGAGAAAGGACAGTGCGCGCTGCAAGAGATTGGTTAGCAAAGTAATTGGACGACACTTGGCACCTAGCTCCTACCGTTATCTGAAAGATACCCCAGGCCAGATAGAGACCCTTTTGCACTTGGTCGCTGGCCAATTTGGTGAAGTAAGTGCCCAGTGGATCCACGGCCTCAGTGGCCACATACAAAATCTTGTCCGTTTCCAGGGAGTCCAGATACTGCAATATGCTCGGATGACGCAACGTTTTCAGCCTCTTCAGTGCCGCCTTGGCCAGTTCACATTTTGTGTCCGAGCCGCTGCGTATGTCATAAACAAACACGGACACCTCCTCCAGCGTCCCCTTGCGCTTGGCCTTGTGCAGCTGCCATATGGAGTAGCTATCAAAGCCATTTACGGGTTCCCCAATGTCGTACGGGAAGTCTTTGGAGGAGTCGCGCGAGAAGAACGACCACATCATGTGTTTTGCTCGGCGGCTCAATATTTTGTTACTGGTTACGACGACTCACACACACACACGCAGGCACGCACGCACACTCACACACACTCACGCAGCTGTTGCTGTTGTTGCTGGAGAAGGCACCTTTGTGTATTTATTATGAATTCCTTTGAAGATTTTCCCAGCTGCTCACTTTTCCGCTATTGCACTTTGGTTCAATCTTCATCTGCCACATGCGCCCGCCTTGCCCGCTCGAGTCCAGTTCCAGACTTTTTGGTTGTCGTCGTCGTCGTCTTGGCCTTATTTTTCGTCCCGTTTTCTCGCCTCACTCACTCTGCTGGTGGTGCTCTCATTGTTAGAAGTCGGAAGTAGAGGGGTGTGGAATCTTAATTGTTATTAAATTTAATGTAACAATATGTTAATTGTAATAAATTAAATTTATTCTTGCCCCACTACGAGTACGTCAGCTTTTCTAGTTCTTCTTTAATGTTTCTTCTGCAGGGCTGGCAGCTCCATACGAATAAGAAATGTGTGTTTATACGACCCTCGTCAACAGCTGATTGTAAGCAGGTTTATACGTTGACAAAATTTTGTGGTTTTTTTCATCTATCTATAGTTCTTCAACATAATAGCCATTTCATCTATCTATAGTTCTTCAACATAATAGCCATTAAAAAATTATTTGAAAAAAAAAAATTGGGGTGGCTGAGTTGGTTGTTTTAGAAAATCTCTTTACAGAAATGCGAATGAAGCCGCGGATATAGGCTAGTTATGTATATGCATTAGGGCGGGTCATTTTTTTCACAAAAATTGTCCACTACGAAGAATTCTAAGAAAATTTCACAACGAAACTATGTGTCTAAAATCAATTCCTAGCTCCCGCTGAGAGCCATAAAGATTTCAGGTTTAGTTACTTGAATAACATAATAAAAGTAGGCAGGGCATGGGATTATTAACAGTTTTAAACGTGCTGTTATACCATACATTTTGTTTACTAAGGGCTTATTGCGCATCTACTACATAGCCCTATCTGTCACATAAACTAACATATAACAGGGTACATTTTGAGTATATCTGACACATAGCAGCTTTCAAGAAGATGTGAAATCGGCCCTTAGTATTTTGATTTCAAGCACACCAGCAGGAGGATTACAATTCCCGAATGCGAGCAAAATATCGTCGATCAACAGTCAAGCCAATTGTCAGTTAGCTATGATCCTTTATTTAGACCCGAATCTTCGCACATGATAGTCAAATGTGACATCGAGTTTGCAATGCCAGCTGCAAGAAATCAGATTCTGAACAAAAAGGGACCTTACTCTAAAAGATATGATGCAATTAATTTTGCTATGACGTGTGATAGATTCGGCATTTCAGATGGGGAGGCAATTATTATGGAAAAATCCATGACAAATTGTACATTCTCGTTGCTTAACAAAAGCCAGCAGACTTTTGTGGCTGTATGTCGCAAGTAGTTTACCGTCGACAAATTTAAAAATATTGGCTTATTTCATTACCACCAAACACCAAATTTTATAATTCAATGGTATATGGCAGTAAACTTTTGCTTAATTTTATTCAATCCACGCAGTTCTTGCCACTAAATCTTCGAGAAATTGTAAACAAAGCAATTCTATACAATGCGTTTTTCGCCCATACCGAAAATATTTTGTTGGCAATGTTTTTCGATGAAAGGAAATCAGTCCGCGAAATAGCAATGATCCAGCTAAGCTCAGAAATTATAAGAAGAACTGCATTAATTTCGAATGCACAGATTATATGCATTTAGTTGACTTGGATAATGACGGCGTCTTATTTGAACCTCCATTTACTGAAAGCATTCCACACGTACACTTGTTGGAGTACATGAATTCTGCTAATATATCACTGCCAGATCCAGCAATTTCATCGCACATTCATGAAACCATGACACATGACACATAGAAAAGCAAAGTTTACACGAAATCCTGCTCGAAATTCGGAACAGGGCCGATTGAGTTTATTTATATTTGCTATGGTCAAATTCGATTAGGGGCGGTAGTGGCCTCAAGCTTTATATTATACTAGCATATTTCCCGGCGCGCTTCGCTACGCCGCCGTCAGTCTATACTGACATCACATAAAACCGATATAGTTTTTCTCTTCCGACCGGCTTTGGGTAACATTGCCGTTATCGTTATCGCTATTGCTATCGCTATCGCAAACGCTATCGTTATCATTTTCGTTATCGCTATCATAATCGTTATCGTTACCATTGTCGTTATCGTTAATGTTATCGCTATCTCTATCGCTATCGCAATCGTTATCGTTGCTGTTATCGCCATCTTTTTTTTATTATTCTATCCTTACAAAGCCAATCGGATAAAAATCGGTTTTTGGCTGCTGAGTTTTCCGACAATAAGGTCAAATTTTCCGACATCAGAAAATTACATTTCAATTCATTTCACTTACTATCCTTACAAACCGAATTTTAAGTCAATCGGCTGAAAAATAGGTTTTTGCTTATCGAATTTTCCGAGAATTTTCCTTGTGGGCGGTTTTTCCGAAATCGGGAAAACACGTGTCCAATTATTATGCATACCATGCTTACAAACCGAATTTCAAGTCAATCGGATACAAAATAAAATTTTCCCCATACAAAGTTTTCCGACGCTTTTCCGGGTGGAATTTTCCAAAACCCAGTCTTAGTACGCACTTTCACCACATAAGGAAACTCCTGTCCAAATTTCAGCCCTCTAGCTCTTACCGTTTAGGCTGTGAGACGGTCACCAGTCAGTCAGTAAGGTTAAACAGTTTTATATGTGGTATATAGATTTTTCACATTTGTATACTCCGTTCCAGAGGTACACAGAGTATATTAAGTTTGTGCAAAAGTATGTAACAGCCAGAAGGATGCATCTCCGATCCCATGTCACGCCTACTTTTATATTGATGTTCAAATTTTCCTTGAAGTTTTATGACTAACAGAATTGTTAATGATCTCATGCTCTGACTACTTTTTTTATGTTATTCAAGTATCCCAACCTGAAATCTTTGTGGCTAGGAATTGATTTTAGACACATAGTTTCATGGTGGAATTTTCTTAGAATTCTTCGTAGATTCCGATTCTGGTGGACGGTGTTTACGTTTTTTTGGCTGGAACAAATTGACCCGCCCTAATATGCATATTCACTTAATATTACGAAAGATAATGATAGCATTCCAGCACTGAAGCAATCTTGTTAAGTTTGAGGCTTGCTATTTCTACCCTCTTTTGAAATTTTACCCATTCACAGTTGCAATTAGGTGGCAACGCCACGCCACTCTTCTGCCAGCCCCTGGAGATGGACAACGATATGTGTCGTCGAGAAATCAGAGTCGCTGTCGATAACAACGGGTCGTGGTGTTATAACACTCGTTATCGTGCAGCCAACTTAACGTAGGTGACTTTTCGCTGTCGAATTGATTGAATTTTTTCAATTTTTTTTCCAACTGCAGGGAAAACTTCAACAGCTCACAGTATGATGATGCAACGTTCGACGCTCTTGCTGCCACTGGCCATTGAAGCCACCATGCAGGCTCAGCAGCAGCGTGGCATGGCTACCCTGAAGACAATTTCCCTTCGCCTGAAATCCGTGAAGAACATTCAGAAAATTACGCAATCGATGAAGATGGTGTCCGCGGCTAAATACACCCGTGCCGAGCGTGAGTTGAAGGCGGCGCGTCCCTACGGAGTGGGTGCCCAGCAGTTCTTCGAGAAAACGGAAATCCAGGTCGATGAAAAGGCCGAGCCCAAGAAGCTGCTGATTGCCATGACATCCGATCGTGGCCTGTGCGGTGCCGTGCACACGGGAGTGGCGCGTCTGATCCGCGGAGAACTGGCCGTGGATGACTCGAACACCAAGGTGTTCTGCGTGGGCGACAAGTCGCGCGCCATCCTGTCCCGTCTGTACGGCAAGAACATCTTGATGGTGGCCAATGAGGTGGGTCGTCTGCCGCCCACCTTCCTGGATGCCTCCAAGATTGCGCACGAGGTGCTTCAGACTGGCTACGAGTACACCGAGGGCAAGATCGTGTTCAACCGCTTCAAGTCTGTGGTGTCCTATCAGTGCTCCTCACTGCCCATCTACAGTGGCCCCACTGTGGAGAAGACCGAGAAGTTGGCGATTTACGATTCAATCGACAGCGATGTCATCAAGAGTTATTTGGAGTTCTCCCTGGCCTCGCTCATCTTCTACGCCATGAAGGAGGGTGCCTGCTCGGAGCAGTCGTCCCGTATGACGGCCATGGACAATGCCTCGAAGAATGCCGGCGAGATGATTGAGAAGCTGGCCCTCACATACAACCGCACCAGACAGGCGGTGATTACGCGCGAGCTGATTGAAATTATCTCTGGTGCCGCCGCCTTGGCCTAAGCAGGAGGAGAGGAGGAGCGTCTGGAGTAGCGCTTAAGAATTATTAAAAGTTGAAAACTAATTAAAAACCAACTCCCAGAATCAATAAATATGGAACGAACGAAGTAAATGGAACTTTATTTGAAAGAAAAACACTGGAATTGAGCGGCAGTAAGTCTAGCACATGTTCTGCAGCAGGTTGAGTATATAGGCACCAATGTCCTCGTCCTGGTTGGTCCATGTAATCGATATGGTCTTCTGCTTGGGATCCTTTTCATCTTCCTCCACCTTGACCTCAACGCTCTCGATAGTTATGCAGCCATTCTCCTGCAGCAACACACTCCAACCCACCAGTTTCTCCTCCAGCAAGGACTTCAGCTTCTCGCTGGTGCGTGCCTTTGGCCCGGGATCATCCATCTTGACCTTGGAAGTGAAACGCATCACATGACGATTGATGCCAATCTCTTTGAGAGCATCGGTTAGATTTTGCAGCATTATGCGGTTGTCCTTCATCACCAGCACCCCGTGAATAAGACGCCGACGCTTGGGATCCGGTGGCTGGGCATTGTAGGTGCGTGCCTCGGCCTTGAGCAGCGAAATGGCCGCATCTACGGGAATTTTAACGGGCGTAGAGATCACACAGGTCTCACCATTGGCTGGCATATAGGTTTCCAAATTGAACTCATCTCTTATCTTGGAGCGTAGGAATTTCATTTTCTCTGCCTCGCCATGGACAAGCATGACGTTCTTGGGTTCGCAGTTCTGAATGAGTTGCATGATGCCTGGGCGATATAAGGAAAAGGGTTAATTTAAAATAATATTATCCAGGGATGCAAGCCGATCGGAAACAAGGACTGATTCGGTCCTTCACACAGTTTTTAAACCATCGGTTCGGTTTATTACATGGTTTTTGAAGCCAACTGAACCGCGGCTTCGGTTCGGTTCAGTGGTTTACTTTCAATCTCTATAAATATAAAAAAGTTGGTCCTGTCTGACTGACTGATTCATTAGCAATCATCGCACAGCCTAAGCGGTAAGAGTGGGCTGAAATTTGGACAGGAGTTTCCTTATGTGATGAAAGAGCTTACTAAGACGGGGTTTTGGAAAATTCCATTCGGAAAAGTCGGCAAAAGCGTCATCCGATTGACTTAAGACTTGGTTTGTAAGCAAAGTAAGCGAAATAATTGGTCAAGAATTTCCCGGTTTCGGAAAATCCGCCCACAAGGAAAATTTGATAAGCCAAAATCTATTTTTCATCCGATTGACTTGAATTTCTATTTCTAAGGATAGTAAGTGAGGTAAATTGAGATGTAATTTTCAGATGAAAAGTTTGTATGGGGAAAATTTTTTATTCTTCCTTGGCCGGGTGGCTCAGCGGCTAATGTGCGCGACCGCTGTGCAAGAGGTCGTGGGTTCGATCCCGCCTCGGAACATCTAATGAAAAGTTTTTTCTTTGAATAAACTTTACACCCGGTCACGCCTCTCTGCTGTTGGCGCCAGCTGTGTAGTAATTTGCCATGAAAAGCTTCTCAAACTGCCGTTCGGATTCGGCGTTAAACTGTAGGTCCCTTTCTCTTGTGCTAAAATTGCTAAAATTAGAAGCGCACAAGCCAAGAGAATTGAGAGAGGCTCGGCTCTTGGCCCTTTGGGCTGTGTCAAGCCATTTATTTTTTTTTATAAGTTTTAAAACCTACGTTCTAAATGAGCTCGAAGTCTAGTGATCAAAGCTCCACTCTACAAAATATCAAGGCGGCAAGCCTCGGGAATTCTGGAGAAGTTTCGGTCCGCGGGTTCGCACCCGTAGGAAAGTCTAAGGTTCAGTTCTCAGAGCGGTTTCTTTTCCTATCAAACCTAAGGATTTGGTTCGAAAGCCTGCTTCACGTAATCTTAGATCGTGGAGACATTTTTTGGGTACAAAAAAATAAGACATATTTGAGAAGGAAGTGTCCAGCTAAAGAAGCTATTAAGCCAGTGGTCCGCACCATTGCATTGACATGCCAACATTGCATTTGTGTGTGTGAAAAATGAGAGATATGACCAAAAAAAAAGCAAAAATTTTTCGTATATGCATAATAACTAGCTATAACTAAAAAACAGCTATTTAACGCTAAAAACGGCTAGATTTAGCTACAACATGACAATGCGGCAGCACTAGCGCTGTGCTTTAATTTCGACACACGAACGTTTATACTGTGCATGAGCGGCAGCGACGCCGACTGAGAAAAATCCTATCCCGCGGGATAGGGCCGTGCCGACCGCTGTATTAAACACATTAACCAATACCCGAATGGACCTCATTCATTGTATGTATAATTCATAAACTTCGCTACCATTGCCTGGACTTTTAAATAGAAGCTAAGCCTAACTTTAAATACTAGGATTTGTTTTGCCACAATTAGACTTATACTTTTCCAAATCGTTAATTGCCGAGCTTGGAAATGGTTTTAAAATGATAATGCTCCGATTCAGCACTATAAAGTTATTTTTTAGTCCGATCAATAAATTGTGATAGTTTCCAAGAGAGGTATCTCCGATTCGGAGTCTGTAGTTTCTTTCGGTCCGGACTACAGCCTTGCTAAATATACATTAAAAGACATGCAGCCTTGTTCTCAATTCCACTACAGCAAAAGTTATTTGGTTTAGAGACCAAATCAAGTACGAAAACCGGTTTGAAATCACAAAATGTTTGTGGAAGTGGAATTGAAAACAAGGCTGATGTATTTATTTCCGAAATGCTAATCCCAACAACTATAATACGTATTTTATTTTATTTATGACAAATGAAGTTCAAACTTGTTCTTATATTTTGTTTGAAGAAAACTTCGTTGAGATCCAATTGTAGCTCAATTTTTATACCCTTGCAGAGGGTATTATAAAACTGTCCGGATTTTTGTATCGCATAGAAGGAAGCATCTCCGACCACACTCAGCATGACGAGCTGAGTTGATTTAGCCCTGTCCGTCCGTCCGTCTGTTTCTATGCTATCTCCTCCGTCAGTTTTAAAGCTATCCTCACCAAACTTTGCACGAAGTCTTTTGGTACAAATACGCTGGACATTTGTCGGATGACTATAGCATATAGCTGTCATAGGAACGATCGGTCGAAAAACTAGTTTTAGTGAGAAAAACTTTTTTGTTTTGAATGAAATCGGCATCAGACTTCGTATTTATACGTTTTCTATGCTTTTTCATGATTTCACCAAGTTTTTTCGAAACCGGAAGACTGTATAGTACAGCTGCCATAGGAAAGTTAGGTTTGAAAAACAGTCTTAGTAGGCGTCCTGAAAAAGTTTCAAAAAGTTTTTGATGTCATTTCTTAGATAGCCTAGAATTATCAATTATCTATCTAAATTGAGTGAAATTGGTTGCGTTGGCTTGCGTTTGCGGAAGTTATGTCAATAAAACTGACCTAACCTCGAAAAAAAAAACGAGCGTCGTGGTGAAAGAAGACGAACGCGTGTAGAGATGTTACTCAAAAACTTGATTACTATAAATTCTATCCTGCTCCCAATTAATAAGATCAAAATATGCATGTAGAAAATATTTTTTTGGACCTAAATTTTTTTCTCTCAAAAAATTTTTTTTTTCAAAAAATTAAAAAAAATTTTGCTTTCTTTTTTTTGCTAGATATGATCAGAATGAGTATTTAAAAAATATATTTTAAGCTTTTGATTTTAATTTTAAAGATTTTTATAAAAATCATAAAATTTGACCAAAAAATCAATAGTGAGATACACGATTAATTACGCCCTGATTTATGGGCGTAATCTTAGGAACTTTACATAAAAAAATCTTTGAAGTTTGCAAACTATTAAGAAAAAAATTAAATGAATTACTCATACAGTTGTTTTTTGCAACGTGTTATGGAAAAAGGCCCCACTGTGCGTCAGTTCGGTTTATCAGCTGGAATAAGCGGATCGGTTATAGTTATTTCTGGTTCGGCTTAGAGGCGGCTTGCATCCCTAACATTATCATAAGATATCACACTTACCTTTGGCATCAGCATGCGCCGAGAAGCTCATATATTCCACAGCCATTTTGACCTCGACCACCTGGCGATTCTCGAACTCCACCTTTTTGGCGCCACCCAAAATCTTGTTGCCCACCGTTCCCTGCACACAGTAGCCCGGCATAATAACCATGTTGTTCTCATTGGGCGCCCACTTCTTGAAGATCTGCAGCGACAGACCCGCATGCAGCATGCCCGGTGTGGCAAACACCACCATGGCTCCGGGATTATCGATGTAGGCCTTGTCGAAAGGCTTAATATGCTTAAAGTCAAACATATTGCGATGGACAAAGGTCTTGCGTATCTTCTGATTGGTCCACGTGATGAACATTTTGTAATAGGTGTTGGCCTTCTCGGTCAGACCCAAAGCAAAGTAGATGGGATACTTGAGGTTCATGCGTTCCCAATAGGTCTCCAGTAGTATGCACAGCTCCTGGGCACGCCCCAAAGCAAAGACGGGTATGAGCACCTTACCGCCTTTGGCCACACACTCGTGCACCTTCTTGAGGAAATCCCGCTCTCGGCAACGCTTCGAGTCACGTATGGTGGTGGCATAAGTGCTCTCCGAGATCAGCAGATCTGGTCGGCATTTGTCTATCCAGGCTGCACCCAAATGTCGATCCGGCGTCATGTTGTAGTCACCCGTGTAGACCACACTCTGGGAGCCCACCTTGATCCAGAACATGGCCGCACCCAGCACATGGCCGGCATAGTAGGCCTTGATCTCCAGATCCGTGTCCACCATCATGCTCTGGTGCAGCGTCACCGGTATGACCTTCTTCATGCAGTCCTTGATCATTTGGGTGGTGAAGAAATTTGACTCGCCCTTCCGCTCCACAGCCACCTTGCGCATGTCCTCCAGCAAAATGGGAGCAATCGCCTTGGTGGGATGCGTCATGTAGATGGGTCCCGAGTAGCCCACAATCTCCGACATGTAGGGTAAGGCGCCACAGTGATCTGAGCGTGATGAAATTCCACTTGAGATAAGGCGAGGAAGCGGATTAGCCATGACTTACCCAGGTGGAAATGTGAGATGATGACACAGTCAATGTGGCTGGTAATGGGTCCCTCAGGCACTATGTACGAGAAGTCGGGAAAGCGGCGTTCGTCGTTATAACCCATATGCATGCCACAGTCCAACATTATATTCTTGCCGCCCATCGAAAGCAACAGGCAGCTGCGGCCCACATCCTGACCGGCACCCAAAGGAGTTATCTTGATGTCTGGCATGCTGGATAGTGCAGTTGGGAAGTGCTTTTAGTCGCCAGTCTTTTCCAATTAAAGCAATTAACAAATTCTCAACAATTTTTCCATTAAAATTGTAAACAGCTATTAAGGCGGCAGTGTTGCCGGCCTGAGTTCAATTTTCGATGGTAGCTCGCTCAGTCAGCTGTAATGCCATTTTAGCTATTTAAAAGCTAGGTCTGGCAATTTTGAAAGTGGAGTTGCTATTAAATTTGTGGATATGGTTTTTATGCAATAATTAGCTCTTTTAGAGTCTAATTATCCGTGTTAATTCTAAGAAGTGCTGTCAGAATTTAGAAAACGAAAAATGCAAAAAAATAATTTTTTTAAATAAATGTTAAAAAAAAATGTAAAATATTAACTTAAAAATCTAAACAGAGAATACTTCTTTGAGGACGTAAATTAGCATGGGTTTTGGTTTTGCTTTCAACTTCGTGAATCGTTCGGGCTTTCCGTCCAATTTCTCTTTTTTAAAGTAAGCGTTCTTTGCTTAAATAATAGTGGTATTCCTGAAAGTGATTTAGATTTGATTTTGATTTCGTATATCAGCTGTTCACAGCTGCTCCTACAAATTGTGCAGTGTGCCCAGAGTAAGTCAGGAATTGAGGGTATTCTGAATGATTTCCAATAATCAACTTTGAGGCTTATTTAGATTTGCTTTAAATTTGATTTCGTTTTGGTGTTTAAATTTTGCTGTGTTAAAATCATGGAAAACGTTGCAATTTTTTGCATTTCATGTTTTCATCCAATCTTGGCAGGGAAAAATGGGTACCAATTCCCACGACAACTTGTCCGATTAAAGACTCCCTAACGATAGAAACTTGTGTGGTGTATGGGGGGCTTAAGCATTTGCATGAAGCATTTTCCAAAACGGCTAGATCCAGAAATTAAAGAGCTAAAATGACAGCACTGTATCCCTGTGTACGCTCTCAGCTACAAACTGAACTAGACGTGGCAACGCTGCGCAGTGTTTTGGGTTTCTTTGGTAATCAATTGCATCTGAGATTGTTTTTAAGTTTTTTGGCCAGCTCCAGTTATTATATTGTTGGCAAAATGCCCGACTCTGTTGAGGACACCCCCACAATTTCGCTGAGGATCTGTCTGGAGGGTCATGCCAATGCCTTGGCGCTGAACAAGGACAACAGCCAAATTGCCGTGGCGGGTCGAAGCTGTGAGATCTGAATTTGCATCCGAAACCTTTTTATTTACTATTTGTGTACTCCTCGACAGTGCTGAAGGTCTACTCCATTGACAGCGATGGCTTCTCGGAGTCCTGTAATATGCGCGGCGGCAAGAATCAAAATCTCAGCTACTCCTCGAACGATGTGGCGTGGAGCACCCTGGATAGCAATCTATTGGCCACCGCCGCCACCAATGGGGTGGTGTCCGTGTGGGACCTTTCCAAATTCGGCAGACAAAAGCAGCTGCTGGTGTACAACGAGCACGAGCGCACCGCGCACACGGTGACCTTCCACAGCAGCGAGCCGAACATCCTAATCTCTGGCTCCCAGGATGGCACTATCAAATGCTTTGACATACGGTCAGACAAGTCGGTGAACACCTACTTCAGCAACTCGGAGTCGGTGCGTGATGTCAAGTTCAGTCCACACACGCAGAACATCTTCTCGGCCGTCTCTGAGAATGGAACGGTGCAGCTGTGGGATATGCGGAAATGGGATAAGTGCATGGTCCAGTTTACGGCGCACAGTGGACCAATATACACCTGCGATTGGCATCCCACACGCAACTGGCTGGCCACGGGTAGCCGCGATAAGCAGATTAAAGTGTGGAATATGGATGGACGACCTGGACTTGAGTATACCATACACACCATTGCAGTGGTGGGCAGAGTCAAATGGCGGCCGGAGCGCACGTAAGCGAAAGGAATTCGGGAGGCCGACAACTACTGAAATGTTTCGTTTTCTCGATTTTTAGTTATCACATAGCCAGCTGTGCTCTGGTGGTGGACTACAGTGTGCATGTGTGGGACATCCGACGGCCTTATATACCGTTTGCCTCCTTCAATGAACACACAAATGTCACGACAGGCATAGCCTGGCAGGGCAGCGATTCGCATTGCTTGCTCTCCACCAGCAAGGACTCGACCATTTACAAACACGCCTTTAAAGACGCCACACGACCTGCACTCAAGGCCAACGCCCAGGGAGCCAGTTTGGGCAGACATGGTGATATATCGTTTGCACAGAAAATCAAGGAGTACGCACCCAAGTCAAGTGGCTTGACCAATACCAAAACCACTAGCTTCATGTAAGTCCCACTCCTTAGTTGAGCCTTGAACAGGGTTTGAAAAACTGTCGGCAAATTACTAATAGCACTGAAATGTATGCCTTTGCCAGTGATGTACCTTGTCGAAATCGTAGTTCACATGGAAATCAATAGTACAAAAAGCAGAGAGCAAAGCTGTGCTATTGCTACGCTGTGACTATTCCGAAATCATAGCAATAAGCAAACTATTTGCGGCATATTCCAGAAACAAATTTCTCAGGGACTGAAAATAATGATTTTTTGTTTTTTTTTTTTAGATATATATTCACTTATAGTAACTTTGAGACAGCGAGAAATATACCAACCTTGGTCTTTGAGCATCTTTAAGCATCCATTTTTATACTCTGTACCAAAGGTACACAGTGTATATTAAGTTTGTGCAAAAGTATGTAACAGGCAGAAGGAAGCATCTCCGAACCTATAAAGTATATTTGGGGCGTTCCAAGCAAAAAAATATTTTCTATATATATTTCTATCTATATTTTCTATTTCTATATAAATATTCTCTAATATATATCAAGAAAGGCCCAATATCTATCTACTCTGAAAAGTTTGATAAGCTCGGACGTAAAACACCGAAGTTATTCACGAAACAATTTTGTTTTATGGAGCGGGGCGTTCAGCATCGTCAGCTGTCAAAATACATGAAATCAAGAGAACAGAATATTTTTGAGTCGGAGCACACGATTACAGCGGCCTTACTTGCTACTTACTTTACGAGTAGCGGGTGAAATTAATATAAGGAAACTTTAAATAATTAGAAATGCCTTATTATTTACCTGAGTTGAAGGAATTCCAAAGCAAACATTGCCTAATGTGTACAGTTCATGATTTGAACGTACTTTCTAGTCGCTATATTTCACTATTTTTATAAGGAAGGACTTATCAATTAGATTGACTGAAGTGAACAAAACAGTGTATATGAATGTGTATATTCTAAATCGGCCATTTCCCGGCTGACTGTTCATTTCACGAACAGATCTCAAAAATCCTAAGAGCTGTAGGCATCAAACATTGAACTTAAGCTTGACTTATATCTATTAATTATTGCTAATTTCTCCAATTTTTTTAATTGCTACGCCATCATAATTTAATTTTAACTCAACATGTACCCAAAAATTATTACTATTTTGTTTCTGGAACTTGCGGCAAATAGTTTGCTTAGTGTACTATGCATTTCAAATGTTCAATAGCGCAATACAATTAGGCATTTAAAATGTTTTATAGCTATGCTTTCGAAATTGTCACAGCATAGGATTTTTTTCCGTGTGAACTTCGATTTCGACAAAGCACAGCACAGACATTAGAAAAATAAATTTAAAACCTACAGTAATCATTTCAAACCCTAATCTTAAAAGAGTTATTTATTCAACATTGCCCCACAGAAGTCGCCGCAAATCTAGTGTAGCTGGCAGTATACAATTCCATTTGGATCATTCCAAGATGTACAAATTCATTTTAAAGGACACAGTAAGACAGGCTGCCAAATGCGTCTTTAAGCCTCTTAATATGTGTAATTATTACAGGAACCCAACTGCCAGCCGCTTCGAGAACATGAATGTTTTATAGGTTGCGCTCGGGAACTAATAATCAGCGGCAAGAAACTGGCCGAGCTATGTGATCACAATGCGGAAGTTTGCCGTAAATATGGCAAACATAACGTAAGTCTTTATGTAAGACTCTGGCCCAGCTATTAACCTAGATCTCCTCCCAATATTCTAGGCCACCACCTTGTGGAATTTTATTAAGCTCTTCTATGGCAGCACTCACTTTGAGCCACCTTTTGAGCAACGCTCTTCCTTCTCGACAAACTCCAGACGCGCCACTCAAGTGGCCAGCGATTGGGCGCCACAGCGTAGTGATTTAGGTCAGGACTTGAATGGCAATAGTCAAGAGACGCCGCATGAAATTGCCGATGCGAGCTTGGATCAAGACGAACTGGGCCTGGGTGAACATCCGCCCAGCAGTTCGGTCATACTCTCTGAAACGCAAATCATAAGTGAAATCACTTTTGAGAATTTTGAGCTACTGCGCGATGGATTCATCTATGTGGGCAATAGTAGCGGTGAGTGTACTTAAATCTTTGCTAATGAGTCATACACCCAAATGTTATGTTTTAAAGTGAGCAAGGCCTTGGCATTTCCTGCCCTACATCATGATGTACAAGCGGCCAGACCCCAATTGGATCTCAAGGCGAACGAACATGAAAAGTCACCGGTGAGTGGAAGTTAAAGCCTTAAATCTCATATAAATTTCTACAATCCTTTGAACCTTATCCATTTAACAAGATTGAAAACAATCAGATAAACAATAGTCAAGTTATAAGCTAAATAAATAATTACTCTGGGCATCATTTTATACTGTTCTTATGGCGATACACTTAAATGTTATCAGTTATATAACAATTTTCGCAGTTACAGAATATATTACTTTCGAGCTTGCCAACTTTCTTAACTTAAAAAACCTTTGACTTCGACCAACCTGAGAAGATGGTGTACCATCCTATAAAACAACTTTGGAGAACAATACCCCAATTTATGACCTCAAGCATTCTCTAACTTTGACAAAAACATAATATGAAAATGAGACTAATGAATTCCTTAGAGCTTGAACTAAATCCGACTTTCCAAAAATTTGGACTAATGATACCTTTTTCCTTGAAGATCAACACCCGACTTTATGACCTAAATCTGCCCTAAACTACCACCTATGTCGACCTAGGTAAGCGCAAATGACCGATGGGGGATTCCTTTAATCCTGTAGTATTCCTCTACATACCGACTTTTAAAAAAATCAGGACATATGGTACCTTTTCCGGGTCTTAAGAGTCTGCACCATCCTAAAAAAACAATTTTGAATAGCAAAACACGATATTATGACCTTAATCTATCTTACACTTCAATCAAATGAGCAATATGGAATCCTTAGAACCTTTATAATACATCTGAAATCCGGCTTTTCAAAAAATTGGCGTTCTACAGTAAAAAGTATCCAGAAGATCTTTAACTAATTCCTGTAAACAAACCCATCCTGAATGCGAGTTGGAAGGTCAAAGTCAAAACTTAGTTTCCGTTTCCGAGATATTCGCGGAAAATCATTTTACAGACTTTGGACCGTTGTAGAATCTTTGTAGGCCACACCAAGCATCAATTTGTGATTTTATGAAGCCTCTAGGATAGTCTACATGTCAATGCAGCTGAGAAAAATCAAAGAAGCGGTATAAGCAATGCCAAAGGTGTCGAAATTGGCCTTCAAAGTGAAATTTTACTTGATTTATAGCAATTTTGTCAAAATAAGCCACCTACTACAAGCCATTGGTTTTGTCGGACATTTATATAAACCATCTGATCATATAAATTAACATATGCACTAATTATGGAATTTTTTAGCATTTTTGTAAGGAACATTAGTAAAGTTACAGCGTGCTTAACCCGAAAATCGAGAATGAAATTTATGGGAGGACAACTAGATTTGCACCCCAAATTTTTATGGGAGTTTTAAAAAGGCTACTTGATATAACATTGGCGTCACTAAATGTTTATTGAAATGTATAATAACAACATTCATGGAATGCTACGTTACGATCTTTTTCTTCCTCTTTAGTTCGACATGTAAATCACAACCGAGTAACAGTCTGCTATTATTGTCCGCCAGTCGTTTCTGTTTTTAACGAGCTGGCACCAATTGCTGACACTAAGCTGTGTAATGTGTTTCCGCACCTAGTTTTTCTATCTGAGTTTCGGTTGTACCTTTCTCACTATTCTTCCAATAACTTTGGTATTCCGTTTGTACATCTGTTTTACTGATGCTTGTTCATTCATATGAATAACATGAACCCATAGATATCATATAGTTAATGATTCATTCGGGTGCGAAATTCGTCGCCAATGGACTTTTGTCTCGAACACGCACAACTCATTTTCATGCTTCTGCGCCGCATTGCAGGATTGGGAATAAATGCGCTATTTTTGATTTGAGCTCCCAGTTGCTCGTTGTATTGTTAAAACCTGATTTTTTGAAACATGGCGATACAAGACATTTTTTACCACTTTCAAAATTCCTTTTAAAGCCCTATTAACTACTTAATAACCAAAACTTTTCTTTAGCTTCGCTCAAAATCGCACTGGGTTATTGAAAGTGGGCATTATGGATTCTTTAAAACCTGTATTTTACCTCTAAACACAGACTTTCCAAAAATCGTTACGTTAGGTACATTTTTTGCCCTTTGGTATTCTTAGGATCGTTATTTAACCTCGAAAAACGAACAGTTAAAATATGAGGACGTAAGGTACCTTTTACCATCTTAAAAAACCACTTTGAAAACCTTCATTTATCTTTAACTTTAACCAAAATCGACCTGGGCCTATGAAAATTGACATTATGGATTACTTAGAACCTCTATTATACCTTTAAAAACAGACTTTCCAAAAATCTTAACGTTTGGTATATTTTCCTTTTTTTGGAAGACCAGTACACGACTTGGTAACATCCATAAATATCGACCTAAATCAATGATCTTTTCTTTTGCTTCGACCAATATCGACCTTTACCGACATTATACCTTTATCGAAAAATATCGAGCTTAGTTAATGAGAGTTTGCCTTGCGGAATTCTTAGGACCTTTATATAACCTCTAAAAACGAACAGCTAATATATCAGGACGTAAGGTACCATTTACCAATCTAAAAAAAAAACACTTTGAAACCCTATACACGACTTTTTGACCTAAACTTTCCTTAAATTCGACATGGGTTAATAAAAATGGGCCATTTTGAACCCTCAGAATCGGTGTTATACCTTAAAAAAAGACTTTTCCAAAAATCTTGACTTGTAAAATGGCTTGACCCAGCCACAAAGGGCCAGAGCCGAGTTCCTCTCAATCTCTTGGCTTGTGCGGCGCTTCTAATTTTTGCACATGAGAAAGGGACATACAGCTTAACGCCGAATCCGAACGGCAGTTTGAGAAGCTTTTGCATGGCTAATTACTTCAAAGTTACCGCCAACAGCAGTGAGGGGTGAGCAGGTGTGTAAGTTTATTCAACGAAAAAGCTTTTCATTAGATGTTCCCAGGCGGGATCGAACCCACGACCTCTAGCACAGCGGTCGCGTACACTAGCCACACCCGGGCCCACTTACTATCCTCAAAAACCACTTCAAATCCCTTTACACGACTTGATGACCTAATTCTGCCCTTAACTTCCCCAAATATCGACCTAAGTTAATGAAAGTGTGTCCTACGGCTTTTGAGACACCGACTTTGAGACCGCGACATAAGGTACCACTTACCATCCACAAAAACCACTTTTAATCCTTTTTAACGTCTTGATGACCTAAATCTGCCATTAACTTCCAAAAATATCGACCTAAGTGCCTTATGGAATCTGTTCTAAAAATGGGGACGTATGGTAGCTTTTCCGCCCAGTTTTTGATGACTATATCTTGTAGCTATCATAGGAACGATCGTTCAGAAACTGTCTTCAAGAAGGAAAGCGTTTTTGTTTTAATTAAAACGTTTATTTGCAAGTGTATTTGACGTTTTGTCGATTTTATCTAATTTTAGAAACTTTCTTTTCTCTTCTCCAGCCTCCTCATGTGCCTAGTGTTTTAAAAGTCACCCATGTTCCGCCCATACCCATGTGGGAGCCACACAAATTTGTGGCCGATTCCTTGATGCTGCAAAACGATGTGGGTGATGTACAGACTGCCCTTACGGTGCTCATATCTTTGGGTGAGACTCGTAAGCTACTGCCCCTAGAAGATGCTTTGGTGGTAGGTTATAATGAATTTATATATATACATTTTCCCCTTGAAAACTCATATATTTCTTGACAGGAGCACTGGTTCCATACCTATGTGGATCAACTGCATCATTATGAGCTGTGGAATGAGGCGTGCGAGGTTATAAATCGTTCCTGGTTGCGTTCAGTGCGTCAGTTGAATCAACAATCGACCACCATGCATACGAATTGTGGTGAATGTGCTCGTCCCTTGGCTGGCCATGTGGGTTGGCTGTGCGCCAAATGCAAGTCCATGCAATCGGCCAAATGCTGTGTGTGCGGTCTTATTGTACGGGGGCTGTATGCCTGGTGTCAGGGCTGTTCACATGGCGGTCATTTGGAACATTTACAAAAATACTTTGCCCAGCACTCTAAGTGTCCGAAATGTGGACATTTGTGTGCGTATTCGTGATACCAGGAAGACGAGGTGCAAATGGTAGTTGTTAAACCGTTTTGATGTATGCAAATAGTGTATTTCAAATCGTATATAAAGTGGGTGCTACTACTTGATGAAGGTGCTCTTAAAGGGTAATATAACCACTACCTTTTGTTTCGTTCAATCAGTAGCAGAAAGGAGAGAAAAAATTATAAAATTGCGAGTTCTGTAAATATTAAAAAAACATAAGATTCTCTTTGCATTTTTTTTAGCTAGACAACTAATTGAATGTCCTTTTAGTAAAAGAACACCACCGCCTGCCAGCGCTGTCCAAAAATCCATTAAGCACTAAGCGCAATGGACAATCTTTAGAAGAATTTGGTTGGTTTGCATTACGCCTGGCTTGGCTTTCGAGCTACGAAACTCAAAGCTTGGATTTGGGAGCAGCGTTGGCGGCTAATTGTCAAGAGGCAAAATCAAGGCTCACAGTTGCTTGAGCGCCATTCGAGGTGGCATTACGCTTTAGCACCCCTGGACCCTCATCATAGCGTATGGTCATGGAATTGGAGTTGCCGGGTATTAAGACATAGCCCAATGTTTCATAGAACTTGATCAGCTTATCCTTGCAGTCCAGCGACATTTTATAGCAGCCCAGTTGTTCGGCCAAAAGGGAAACTGTTACGACAATTCTGGAAAGGAAGAGATGGAATTATTATTTACAAAAGATCTAGCCAATGAGAGTACTTACAGTTTGCCAAGTTGCTTGCCACGATAGGTATCGTTTACCACCACATCCTCCAGACGACCGCGCTATTTAAAGGAAATAAATTGTAGAAATTCGTGCTGTTTACAGTAGGGAGAGTCAAATTTTTAATAATAATCTACGGTAACTTCCAAGAAATTGTTCCAAGAAATTTTTCCTAAGAAACCATAGTTCTAAAATTAAATTAATTCCTAGGTCGCGCCTAGCGATGTCAAAATTTGTATATAAATAAAATAAAAACTCTGTTGAAGAGTCCAAAAATGGCAACGTACATCATTGATTTTGGGCTTGCTTAAAAGGAAATTTTGCAGGCCTGTCGAAAGGAAATTCCGGGCCCGGGTGTTTTTCTCATGTTGTACATATTAAAATAAATTAATTAGCTTGCAAGAAGCCGGGCTCCGGGCCCCTCTCAGAAGTCTTGGCTTGTGCGCGGCGAAAAGACCACGACGCGACAGACAGTTGAAAGCATGGCTAATACTCAACTGGCGCTCGTCATGCTGATCAAAGAAAAAATATTCTTTATGTCGGGCGGGAAATCATAGGTGTCCGGCCGAATTAGTTGGGGGGGGGGGGACGTTTATGGTCGGTGCTTTCAAAACGGCATTTTTAATATACCCTCTTCAAGGGTATAAAAACATCAAGACTCTAAGCTTTAACTCAACTTACCGTCTAAATTAGGAAAAAAGGGAAGTTAACTCGGCTCGGCCGAGTTTTGTATACCTTGCAACCTCCATTGAACCCCGATCATAGTAGATGTCCGATTTCGACCAAACTTAGAGGAATCTTGGAAAAGCATAACAAACTAACTATTACGTAATTTGGAGGCGATCCCATTTAAAACAGAAAAGTTTTTTCACTAGAACTTCTTTTTCGACTGATCATTTGTACTGAAGATGAATGCTATAGTCATCCGATTTTGACAAAACTTTGTGGAATTGTGTGAAAGCATTTCAATAAAATAAATAAATGCCAGTTTTAAGACATTTCCATTGAAAACAAACAAGTTTTTCTAACTAAGAGTACTTATCGAACTCTACTTTTCTATGACTGCTATACTATATAGATGTTTGATTTCGACCACACTTAGTGGAATCATGGGAAAGTATAGCAAACTAAGAAATACGAAGTTCGGAGGCGTTTCCATTTAAAACAAAACAGTTTTTCTCACTTAAACTAGTTTTTCGACCGATAGCTCCTATGACATCTATATGCTATAGTCATCTTATCCGGCCGGTTCCGACAAATGTGCAGCGTATATGTACCAAAAGACTTCGTGCAAAGTTTGGTGAAGATCGCTTTCAAACTGACGGAGGAGTTAGCATAGAAACAGACAGACGAAAAGGGCTAAGTCAACTCAGCTCGTCGTGCTGATCAAGAAAATATATATTTTATGTGGTCGGAGATGCTTCCTTCAAAGCGTTACAAACATCCGGACAATTTTATAATACCCTCTGCAAGGGTATAAAAAAGGTATTAATTCCGAAGTTTCGAAGGTAAAGCAGTCGGAAAACGTTTTAAAAACTCTATTATTTTCTTGGATCGCCCTTATTTTCACCCTATCCCAACTCTTTAAGCCTTTCCTTGAGTATATTCTTGATTAGCCTGACTAGCTGAGATGATTTAGCCCTGTTGGTCCGTCTTTTTCTATGCGATTTCCTCCATCTCTTGTACAAATATGCTGCACATTTGTTGAAATCGCCACAAGTTACCCTGAAATCTTCTCGGAAAGTAATTTTTTCGGACTTTTGAAGTTGCGGCAAATCCAAAATGATGTCAAAAACTTATTTTTGTTTTAGGATCGCCCCTAATTCCACCGAATCTTGACCCTTAAAGCCAATTCTTAAGTCTAACATTCAGAAATGTCCTTTTATCAGTTCAGATAGTAATTTTTTTGGACTTTTGAAAATGAAGATGTTTGAAAAACTATAGTATAAACCTTGGTGAGACATACTATTTGATGTAAAATAATGTTGGATCCGTTGGGTTCGAACACATTCAAAAGTATAAGTTCTAGTTTTTAGAGGTATTACACACCGGGTTTTTGTTCGGACCAAATCTAGTTGGTCTAGCTAATCTTGAAAATATTGAAAGTTTTCTCAGAGAAAGCTATTTCATACCAAAAACATTTTACAATGTTAAGGCTCACCTATAGTGTCTTTTCCCCGAACTTTTGCTTCAATATTTGAAATATACAGGCATGTTCTTAATTCCGCTACGTTTTGAAAAGTAAACCGAACGCAATTCCGTTTCGGTTTGGTTTTGCTGTTCTCAATTCCGATTGAAATTGCTAACGTTTTACTTTTGGCAAACCACGGGCCAAACGAAATCGGCACTTTAAAAGCTTTACTTCTGTCTAAAGTTGGATAAGGGTGAAAAAGCTCGACGGATTAATTAGAATATAGTCCCGTAAAGGAAATGAGACACGCCAACAAATCGATTAGCAGCTTTGCATCCCTTTTCAAGATTGTTTTTATAAAAAGCTATATACAAATTTTGACCTCGCAAGGCGCGACCTAGGAATTTATTTCAGAATTTACCGTAGATTCGGTTTCTGCTATACGTTTTGTAAATTTGTTCTCGTCCGAACAATTTGACCCGCTCTGATGTACAGAGGGTTTCATTACTTACCACCGAACAATTGTGAATAAATTTACGTTCAATCACCAGTGAAGCAGCGCCTATAATCTCATCCTTGCGTGTGTCCTCTATGACTGTAACAAAATAATCTCCACTGGCCTTCATCTGTGAAAAGCGGGCTGAGGGAAAAAGGGATTAAGCTTTATCCAAGGAAAACGGACAACTCTTCAAACTCACTCAGAAATTGTGTGCGACTGACTTGACCCACATGGGTCAATTGTGACAGCAACTGCAAGAAACCACGATCATAGTCCGTATCCTTAAGTGGACGCACCTTCAACCAAGATTCACCTGGACTTGCAGCCGATATAAATGGCTGAAACTTGGCGGGGCTGCGATGAAAGTCCAGCTGAATCAGCAAATTGGGATCATACAGATACGTTTCCTGCTGTAAGTACAGATGAATCAAATGAGATTGTGTTGATAACAGATAGTAGAGAGCTGCCGCTCTACCTCAAACTGAACCATTTTCTAGCCCAACACGTCAGCAACTGACGCCAACAGTTGGAAGTTGGAACGATAACAGGAATGGTAGTGGATAACTGGTTTCTTGCAGTCACAAAAACACTTTCGTTCGTTGGAGCCACGGCTAACAGGTTTTTCTTTTTTTGCGCATAAATTAAATGCCAACCGGTAAAATGTGTAGAAGATATTGATTTTTGTAGTTTTTGTTTTGGCCAGGATTACGAGCAAACCACAACAATGCGTGCTTTCAAGGTCGTTTGTGGCCACATGGTCAGCTCTTCTCTTTTTTTTAGTTTTACCAGTTGCACACTTATTAATTTTGGCGTCAGCCCCTCCCGCTGAATGCCATACACATATATACACTCAAACTTACCATGATTTTAACTAATTTGTTGATAAAATTATATGCGGAAGTTCCACTCCGTTGTCTTTTTATCAGTTCAAGCGACGGCGCGAGACTGAGAAGCAAACCTTTTTCAGTCGCCGCACAATGCCCCGCTCTCGGCGGGCTCTAATTGGCCAATCGTAGAATGAAGGAATGACCGAAAGTTAAAATAATATACTTTTTAACTAAAATTGCAGGTAAAAACTGCACTCAAAATGACCCTGAAGATTAAGAGTTGCCGTGGCCAAAGTGAATGTAAACATTTGAACAGCTGATGAGAGCTAGACAACGGGAGAGAGAAAGGAAGAGAGAGCGCAGTCAACTGCTATGCGGTGTTGCCAATCTGGCCATTTTCCCGCCATATGTAGCTAGTTTACCACAGCCTGGAATTCTAGCTGATGCATTACTCAATCCGTTAAAATTTATAAAAAATTTCCATAACATTAAATTTTAATGTTAAAAAAATTAATAAAATAAATATTTAAGAAAAGACTGAGCGTCTTAGAACACGAGAAAAAATGTGGTTTGAAATTACAATACTTGCATATCATAATGAATTTAATTTGAAACGTAATTTAAAATTTGACTTACAAAACTTAAATATTTTATATTATGTTTTTTATTGAAGAAGTTATATTAATATTGCTTAGATGTTTGTAACGCATAGAAGGAAGCATTTCCGACCACATAAAGTATATATATTCTTGATTAGCATGACTAACTGAGATGATTTAGCCCTGTCCGTCCGTCTGTTTCTATGCGATTTCCTCCATCTCATGTACAAATATGCTGCAGATTTGTCGAAACCGGCCGTATCGGACGACTATATGGCACATAGCTGCCATAGGAACGAACGATCGAGAAACTAATTTTAGTGAGAAAAACTTTTTTGTGTTGAATGGAATCGGCATCAGACCTCGTATTTATACGTTTTCTATGCTTTATCATGATTTCACTAAATTTGGTCAGACTACAGTTGCCATAAAAAAGTTAGTTTTGAAAATAAGACTGTTTTAGGCGTCCTTAAAATTAATACGAGCTTCAAGGATAAATAAACTTCGGACGAGCCGAAGTGAGCTTCCCTTCATTTTTTTATTTTCCATTTATTATTCCATTCCATTTATATATTAACTTTTTTTAGGCATTCAACAATGATTTTTAAACTACCTTGAAAATAAATATTCTCAAATTGCTTAAGCGCTGATATTACAAAATACATTTTTCCGAAGCATTTGAAGTTGTTCGGGACTACTCCCGATCCTACGATCTCTTAAGGTCGCCTGCTCATTTTTTTTACTAGAATTCGTAGTTTCTAAAACTCGGTCACTGTGTTGGTCACTGTTTTAGTCACTTTTTTGCACACTCATTGGTCACAGTTTTAGTCACTCTTTAGTCTCTGTTTTGACCACTCCTTTAGTCACTGTTTAAGTCACTGGTTTGGTCACAGTTTAAGTCACTGTTTTGGTCACTCGTTTAGAAACTGTTTCGGTCACTGTTTAATCACATATTTAGTCACTGTCTCAGTCACTTTTTTAATCACTGTTTTAGTCACTGTTTTAATCACTGTTTTAGTCACTGTTCCGGTCACTGTTTTAGTCACTATTTTAGTCACTCTTTTAGTAACTGTTTCGGTCACTGTTTTAGTAACTATTTCGGTCACTGTTTAGTCACTGTTTTTGTCACTGTTTTGGTCACTGTTTCAGTCATTGTGTGGTCACTGTTTTGGTCACTGTTTTAGTCACTCTTTTAGTAACTGTTTCGCTCACTGTTTTGGTCACTGTTGTAGTCGTTGTTTTAGTCACTGTTTTTGTCACTGCTTCAGTCACTGTTTCGGTCACTGTTTTAGTCACTATTTTAGTCTTTCTTTTAGTAACTGTTTCGGTCACTGTTTTAGTAACTATTTCGGTCACTGATTTATTCACTGTTTTGGTCACTGTTTTAGTCATTGTGTGGTAACTGTTTTAGTCACTGTTTTAGTCACTTTTTTAGTAACTGTTTCGGTCACTTTTTTTTCACTGCTATAGTCACTGCTTTAGTCACTGTTTTATTCACTGTTTTAGTATGTTTAGTACTGTTCGGTATGTTTTAGTCACTTTTTAGTATTGTTTTTTTTTGTACTGTTTGTCATGTTTGGGGTATATTTGTGGTTATGTTTTTTTGTATGTGTGTGTTTTTGTTTTGGTCACTGTTTCAGTCATTGTGTGGTCACTGTTTTGGTCACTGTCTTAGTCACTCTTTTAGTAACTGTTTCGGTCACTGTTTAGGTCACTGTTTTAGTCACTGATTTAGTCACTGTTTTATTCACTATTTTAGTCACTGTTTTAGTCACTGTTTTAGTCACGGTTTAAGTCACTGTTTTAGTCATTGTTTTGGTCACTGTTTCAGTCCTATACTTTCCTTTTGTTCCTTTTGGCAGTCCTCCTCCAAGTCTCTTTAGGTCTGCCTGGTGACGGACCAATCCATTTCATCGTGTTCCATTCTATACAGAGCTCACAAAATATGCTCTACCAATTTTTTCTGTGCTGAACTGTTGACCGAAATAACAGATATAAATTAAACAGACTTTACTCGTGTTTTCCATATGATTCTTCGATCTGCGCAATGGCCTCCCTCAATGTTCACACCGCCGAAAGCTTTGGTACTTTTACTCGGACTTACTATTATGCTTTCTGACCATTGCAGGAAGAGCTCTTCTGTTTCCCACGAATTTTGGATTACTGGACATAGTAGATGAAAAACTTCGCAGTTTTACCATAAGCATTTGCCGGAAAATTTATGGTTATATCTCAGCATAATTGACGAAGATAACTGAATGAAGGACGTGTTGAATATGTTAAGATCTATTCGGTATTATGGTATAAACTTTTCCATATTTAAAACGCAAAATTAAACTGAAACTAATACCGATATGTTCCCAAACCAATCCTTTTTTGTACTTTATTCCATCAAGATTTGCTCTCAGATCTATCTCGTTTCATGCTTAAGTCAATACCGACATATTCTCGAATCTCTCTCTAGTTGTTCTTAAATCAAGAATTTTCATTCTCAGAGAAAGTTTTGGATTTCTTTCCTTTCTGTTTAAGCTCAAAACGATTTGTACCAAAACAAAGAGC
This sequence comes from Lordiphosa collinella, assembly GCA_018904265.1. Lineage (NCBI taxonomy): Eukaryota > Metazoa > Arthropoda > Insecta > Diptera > Drosophilidae > Lordiphosa > Lordiphosa collinella. The sequence goes on along the minus strand of JAEIFV010000105.1, from coordinate 178,992 downwards.
TTGTTTTTATTCAAAGAACGCAGCAATGCACAGGTTTTTGTATTTTTAAGAACGAATCGTTCTTACAACATTCTAGAACGAAACGGGATAAATTCAGGAGCGGATTCATCCAGATGTTTTCTTTGGCGGATTTCGGTTCGGCTTATCGCTTGTAAATAGACACCGATTCAATACGAAGTTTGGCTTGATCGAAACTCATATGCAATACTTTACGTAACGGTATATTGATCTGAGTTTCATTAGAAAATTAATGCATTTCAATTCTGTCAAACACATTATTCAACTTAATTTTATTAAACACTCTTCCAGAGTCAATTACTCTTTGCCATTACTGGTGAGAACACATCTGGTGGCATTAGTTGCAAGGAAGTGCGAGAAGGCGTTAAATAATTTGGTAGTTTTCACTCTCTGCGATGGCGGTTTCTATGTTAATTAAAACAAACGCCAGGAGCATAAACTAATAACACCAAGCACTCTTCTAGTCGAGAACTTTGCTTTGCTTTTCACGCTTTCCCTTTACCATCTGACTGTTGTGGGCAGGCGGTGTCGATTTTCATCGCAATGGTCCCCTGCTGTGTGGGGCTGTGGTTGCAGCAGTTGGCTTTGACCTAAGGCTGGCTGTGCTTTGACATTTCCTTTGCATTCTGCTGAACGCAGTAAAGAGCCACCGTCCGAGCCTTTGCTTGTTTGATTTGTGTTTGTCCGCCTGCCCGCCTGCCTGTTTGTATTTTCGTTATGCCGCTGAACCTGAGGTGCTGGAAATGGGATTGTTGGGCTGGTTGGGCTGCATGTTTCCTCTTCCCCTGCCCCGGCGCATCTCCATTCCTTGTTTATTTTCCATTACAACATGTTGCGTTGGCTGTTCCTGTAAATCGGAACCGGAGGAGCAGCAGCCTGTGTAAAAATATTGACACTGTCCAATGTTTTTGTGTTCCCACCACACCCACTGTGACTGTTAACGAACGTAAATTAATGAAACTTAAAACTACCAACAAGCCGAGCATTCGGCCACATTGCTACCATTTGCAGTTGGTCGATAAATATTTACTCTTGCCCATGTCTGTCAAGTAAACGTGTTATAAGTGCATCAATTCGATTTATCACATGCATCAAGAAGTGCTTGAAATCTGTAGCCTGTTCAATTAGTCTTAAGCCTTTTAAAGCTTACCGGACTGGCTGTTAAATCTTGTCCCAACGGGCTAGAAAATTTGAAGTTGTTATTTTGGTTTTAAGTTTACCCAGTATTTCAGCTGGTGTCAAGGCACCACCAGGCCTAACGACCTGATGCATCACTGTGCGTCAGTCGCGTTGTTAACGACAGGTAATGCATCACAGCGCTAGACTAGTACTTGAACTTTAGTGTGCACCCATCACAGCAATAACGACTGGTAATGCAGGGTCGTACCGATCGGTACGTTTTCCGGACATTCCCATACAAATTTCGTTAGGCAATTACTTGGCTGGTGGCCGGTCTGGTGGCGAGTGCTCACTACGAAGAGTTCGTTGATTCCGCACTGGAGCAGCTTTTTTTGTTGTTCCTAGATAATCATAGGTTTTGTTTTGGTTTTACTTCTTCTCGATATCTAGACTGTTTAAATTTTTGTAAGCTGACAAAACGTCTCTGGCTACGTTTAAGAAGTTCCATAATAAACAAAACGTAAAGGTCTAAAAATATTTTCCCCTTTTAAAAACACATAGTTTAAGGCATAATCTTAATAAAAGTTTGAAATTATGGCAATTTATGCTGATTTCAGGGCCAGTGTGTTGGCTTAAGCTCTCGACAATCCAATTCGGTTCGGTCTGCGCCTCAATCAGGAAGCTGGTTTCCTGCCATCCTTGCGCGTGTGTGCTTTGCCTTTTGTCAAAATTACTTATTCAAACTTTTGTGTTTTTATTGTAAATTTGCCATTTCCGAACGCTATGCCGGCCCACATACGCGTACATACGTGCGGGGATGTCACATTTGCATACTGAATGTAAATTATATTGTCCGTTTCATGCTCTGACACTTAAGAGACAAAATGAAATAAAAGATGACTGCGGGCGTCAACAAAAGGAATGAAAAACACAAGACGCCCACGAGAAGCGCCACGCACACGGCAAACAAACAACAGAGACTTCACCTCCAATCTAACCGAACAGGAGGCTCTGGTCGTCGCTTATGCTCATAAGTGTGCTGCACGCCCGCAAGACGACCGAGTGCGCTTTAATATTTGAAGAGGTTTAATGAAATCGCTTAGCCAGGAGCAGGTTGCGTATGCGTTTGCCTTTTCAATTTGCTGCTGGCGGGGACGCGTCCTGGTTGTGCCGCAAACACACGTGCGTCGGAAACTACATTACGGCGGCCGTTCAAGTGAATGTGAAAGCTCGAGTGTGCATAAAAAGTGCGGCAATCGGCAAAACGGCTTAGAATGTGTGCATTTGGTTTGGCATATTTTCAAAAATATGCTTCAAGGGGGCAATGGAAGTTTGGCATTGCACTAAAAATGAAATTTAAAACAGTTCGCTTAGGTAGAAGCGGTGTTCAACGACACTTTGGCTTTGTCAGTTTTCAGAGTGCCAACGATAAAACCAACAATTGAAATAGTTCAGTTGGGAAACATAAAGTTAAATTATTCTTGATCATTTTTGGCATATGGAAGAGACCGTTGCTGTTTCGGTAACGGCAATCCATACGGGTTTTCCAGCCGACAAATTTACTTTGTACTCTTATATATCTGGTAGATTCTGCTTGTATTCATTATATATGTAAAAAGTCTAACACTTTTAATAGAAAGATGTGGACCTTTACTACTTTTGAACTGGATTCGCCGGCTGGTTCAGTGCCAGGAAAATGTCTAACTTCATAGTACCAGTCTACACATCCAATTTCAAGTTCATACCTTTAATAATTTCTGAGAAATGTCTCTAAACCAGAGCTCGTAAATAACAATTGATCGTTTTTCCTTTTGCGGTCTGCTCAATAACAAAACCGAAAAAACCCATGCACGCTTGCTCTCGCTCTGAGCAGAACACTTCGTTTCTATTTGGTTTTGTTTTCAATTGACTGTTCTCAGCTGACCTGTTCTCGTTTTGCTCATTCAATAACAATTTATAGAGAGCGGTCCGACTGAGACTGAGCACACACACAAACGCAAGTGACTTTTATAATTTTCGATCCCGTCGATTCGTTCATCGAATGAACAGAGCAAAAGCGAATAAAGACTATTGGTTGTTCGTTGAGCAAAGAGCGAAATGTTCAAGAGCCGATGAGAACGGCTCATCTCTGACTCATTGCTTAAGGGGCCGTAACTGTTATTTTTGGACAACGAAAAATGATCAATTGTTATTTGCTAGCTCTGCTCTAAACCATTTTGGCACCTAATTAAACGGCTTTCGATACGGTTCAAAGACTTGGCAAATAGCATATGACTTTATCCTGATCGACATGAACATACAGTAAAATTTTCATGAAGATTGGTATCACGGTTTAGACGCCTATGAGGAACAAACATACAAATGAACACACAGACATAGCCGAAATCGAGGGATCTGGCAAGGGCCATGGAGAGCCTGCAATGCCGCGAAAGAGGAGGTGCCCAGTCAGAAGGAAACCGTTTCACTGTTATTCGGCAGGAGTGCTGTCACGCAAGAAGGCTGAATCAACGCACAATGAAAACGATTCCGGCAGAGGCCACTAGAGCAACAGGCCCAACTTCAAGCGGACATACTGAAAGTTTCGTTTCAAAAGCATCGAGCCGAACTAAAGCTGAGCAAGGCAAACTGCTGGAAGATATTGTGTAAAGAAGCTAAGGGACAACCTTTTCCTACATGCCCAACCATTTCCTACATTCAAAACACATTTAAAACAATTGCCCATACTCTATTCCAAGAGGACATCCTCCAGTCAAGAAGATCGGACTTATCGTACCTCTGTACTACAAACGCAGAGGAAGTACTAACTACACTTTCCCGCGTACACGCAGACAAAGTGCCTAGGTCAGACGGGATCCCAACAAAAGTGGTAAAGATTATCGTGGGAGCCGGAAGTTTTTGCTGATCTTAACAAACAATGCATCAGGTAGGGAGTCTTACCATCAAAATGCTGCTTTCAAAAACGGGCAAAAATATGGAGTACGTCGTCGGCAAACTGTTCGAGCGCATCTTATGCAACCACCTAGAGGAGGAACTGGAAGAACGACACGGCCTCTCAAATTAGCAGTTTGGATTCAGGAAGCAACGCAGTACGACAGACGCAATCTCCATGTTGGTGAACACAGCTCACAGGGCCACAGCTGGAAGAAGAAGGCGGGGCGGAAGTAAGGAGTATTGCCTGATAACAAATCTCGACCTAAAAACGCATTCAACACCGCTTAATTAACGAATTCTCTAACTCTTCGTAACCAGCACTCGCCACCAGACCAACCACCAGCCAAGTATTTGCCTAACGAATTTTGTATGGGAATGTCCGGAAAACATACCGATCGGAATGACCCTGCATTACCAGTAGTTAGTGTTGTAATGGGTGCACACTATAGTTCACGTACTAGACTGTCGATACCTGGTATACCTGGATACCTGGTGTTTATCGGGAATTATGGCGAATATCGGTGAGTCTCGACAACACAGTAGATGGCTGATCTGCAACGTGATCAGGTCGATCATTATGTACGCAGTTCCAATATGGGCCACAGCAATGACCGTATAGCCGAGGATGCAAAAACGCGTAAAGGTGGTGTGCTCTACAAGTTACCTGCAGCTTCCAGACAGTGTCAGAGGACGCGGCCCTAGTACTAGCTGGAACGGTGCCGCTTGACCTGTTAGCAATAGAAAGCAGGGAGTCAGATGAATATCGACGATAGGGTACGATGACGCAATGGCCGGCAAGGTGGAGTACTACCACCAACGGCAGCTGGGCAAGAAGACTGATTGCGGACATAAGGTCGTGCACATGGATGGTTCAAATCCAATCTATATATAGGTTTCAGCATGAGACAGATCCGTTTTGCACACACTGTGCGCGGACCAAAGAAAATGCAGAATATGTATTCTTTGTCTGTCCGAGTTTTGCTGCCTAACGGGAAGAGCTATACCTAGGAATTGGGAGGCAATTCACAGTCACCGACTTTATGGACATCCTATTTAGCTCGAAAACAAATTGGAATACTATTTACACCAGAGGTGCCCAACTGCATCATATTTGCGCGCATTTACTCACACAAACAAAAAAAAACACAAAATCTGAAACAACAACAACCACAAGAAAACGAAAGAGAAAACCGGTAATTTCGTATTGCTATGTGTGCGTATTCTTGTGACTGCTTGAAGCACACAACAATAACAAAATAAGCGAGAGCATACGTATTGTTGTTGCCTTTAATTTCGCAAGAGCATATGAGAAAAGAAAAGAGAGCTACATACGCGGTTGTTGTTGCAATTTCGTTTTGCGCTAATCTTATGCGCATGCCATAAGCCTTCGCGCAAACCCACAATACATGCGTCGCGCTGAACAATAGGAATTCGAGTTCAATCCCTTGATAGGAATCCAGTAGAGGCTCTTGTGCCATGTCCCCCTTTCGAAGTTATGCTTTGTGGTAGTTACACAAGAGGGAAACGGATAGTAGGGGTGGTTCTAGTGGGTAAGGAAATCCGAGTCCCACACTTTTTGGCTTCTGGGCTGCTCAACTTCGATATACCCGTAACTCAGGGAGAATAAAGTTGTATAGCCTTCCCTTATGTTAGTTAACAGAGTTTTAATATTAATGAGAAAATTTCAACATTACGTTAGCGAACAGCGCATGCGGCGCCAAAAAGTATGCAAAGTTTCTTATATCTTTTATAACTCTGTCATTTTTTATCTGAACTTTATGAAACTTTCAGAGATTGTAGATATTGGGCACATACGAGGTGTGTTCAAAAAGTATCGCGAATTTTGAATTTTCGGGTCGTATATTCGAATTTCGATTTTTGTGGCGTTATGTTGGTCTCATGTCTATACGAAAGGCATTTGAAGTCAGGGGCGGTGGTCGTCCGATTACTATTCAGATCAAGACGCAAAGATGAAAAGAAATAAGGGGGAGCGATGGGGGCGGAGAGTCGAGTTTAGTGTCAAATGTTCTAGAAGGGGAGTGAACGACGAAGAAGGACGCGCACTCAACAAGACGAAAATTAAGAAGGGGAAAATGGTTGGCAACGTTCTTAGAGAGTTGCTGAGGATACGGGCCGTTGTTGCATCAATGTGGGCTGAGACGGGTCGCCGCGAAATTCGTACCAAAATTGCTCCCGCACGGAAGCTAATGAGTGTTAAACTGTCGCGACGCAAATTTGCTCAGAGGGTCATAACTGGTGACGATCGTGGGTTTTGTTTGCGTGGCAAAGCTCAACATCTCAGAGCCGAGGAAACCCGGCTATTGAGTTTGCTGGTTTTCTCGATGGGCGTGCGGTTTTCAGGAGCGGTCATAGAAATAGATCGAGCAACGAGAAACTTTTGGAACAAAAGCTTTGCACCACGATCGCCACATCTGCTGTGCGCGACTTTGGCCAAAAACAACACACTAAATCCGCAGCACGTTTCAGCTGGCCCCCTGTGACTTTTTCTTGTTCCTAAACTGAAGAGGCCCATGAAAGGACGACGTTACGTTCGCTTGAGAGATAAGCGTCGAAGGACGAGATAAAAAAAGATTAAGAAGGCTTCGAAGATTGGACCGTTGGCAAAGTGTTTATTTCCTCATGGGGATTACTTTGAAGGGGACAAAATAGATATTCTGAATAATAAATAATTTTTGAAAAACACAAAATCGGATACTTTTGAACACACCTGTACACTACCGTGCATTTTTAATTGTGGGGCGGGAGGGGGCGCGGCCAAAATTTGAAATAAATTTGATCTGCCTACAGACAAAAGGAATCTACATAAAAATTTGGTGGCTCTAGCTCTTTTAGTATCCGAGATCTAGGTGTTCATACAGTCAGACAGACATGGCTATATCGACTCGGCTGTTGATGCTGATCAAGAAAATATATACTTTATGGGGTCGGAGATGCTTCTTTCTGCCTGTACATTTGCACCATTTGAGTATACCCTTTTTACCTTACGAGTAACGGGTATAAAAATCGACAGCGTAAGTTAAAGTCGGCCATGCCCGACTTCGAAATATCCGTTACTCTGTGGAATTATTGTTTAATAGCGTTTCCTTATGTTAACTAACAGTGTATTAACATTAATGTTTATTAGGGTGGGTCAATTTTGTTTAGTCCATTGGATCATCGCGACATATGGGCCATAAGAAGTATTTTCGCCCAAGGAACCATACCTCTAAAATCAATTTCGAGCCGAGGAAAATGTCGATGAAGATATTTTCACATTTCTACGCGAACTTCTCCCTCAGTTTTGAAGCTTTCGAGCTGAAATTCTGCACAGAGTAATTTTTTAGCTGCACACTGTACATATGTGGAAACCGGGCTTACAAACCTGCAGACGTTTTCATTTCTTATTTTGTTCATGAATGTTACTGGAATTATTTAAGAATTTTCTGGACTCAATTGACCAATGTCCAGTAATTATTACAAACATGAAAAATAATTTTTCTTGATCTAAAGAACAAAATCTTTTTACCAAACTATTAAAAGAATTGTAATTACAAATCACCCCTAGATGACAGCTAACTGGCTTATACAAATGAATCAATTTGGTTAAGAAAAATGAAATGGATGCTGAATATGCTTAATTTGCATCAAGTCGGAAAATTAATAGCAATTTAAAAAAAAATGTATGCTTGACTGGAATTCAAAGTTAAATGCTTTTATTTTTCGACCAGGCAACCATTCAAGCGACAGCAAACAATTTAAAGGCATTTTTTTACAGCTGAATAAATTTTTACCCCCAAAGACCAAAAATAAATGCGCTAACCCATCGCATCTTTATATATTTACTATACTTGAGTGTACATACAACAAACACAAACATGCTAGCACCCAGCTCGGAGACGGGAATAACGTTCCCCTACTCCAGTTCCTGGTTCGGAACTGTTTGTCTGTCTCATTTAGGCGTTGTCCTGCCGGCGGCTGTTGGTCATTTTGACTTCGATTTACTTTTTCAAAAACAATTTTCTCCTATAATGATGAGGCCCGTCGCTTCCTTTTCGCTTCTTTTGGTTTTCTACTCCGTGTCCCAATGCGTTCATCACATTCTTCTTCATTTTTATGGGGCATCGCAAAGGCATTTTGTTGTCTTGCCAATTATTGTATTGTCTTTGTGTGGGTGTGCGTGTGTGGGAGCTCCTCTTCAATGAACCAGCTATGATTGCCCATCCATATATATATATATACATATCTGATTTAATATTGGATATGGCTACGAAATGGCCAAGGCAAATGGCAACTTCATTGCCATAACAAATTAGTTTATTTCGTTATTGCTCCTGATGCAACATTATTTGCGAGTTTCATCTTATAAATTTATGCGGCAAACGTCCGATTTCCCATTCCACACAAATTGTGTCCGCTCAGCAATGACTTGGACTTCAGTCGCGGAGGTCGGGGATAATGCTGTCTATTAATTTCGAATTGGCGCCAAACATTCTCACGTCTCAGTGGCTACCGACTCATGTCATGTCACAGTCACATGCACACGACGCGTCCTGACTTCTGCGCATATTGTCCTTTTTGAGTCATTATACTGTCAGCATCTGAATGCACACTTGCACAGTTGTAGCCCGGACGCCCTTTGTGTGCAATATGTAAATTATACCATTAAGAGTGATTAATTGGCATACACCGGAGCGCCAGACTGGGTCTTTGTGCCATCTGAGTATTCAGCATCTTCGTTTTCCGCTTGCAAACTATCTGAGCCCTCAAAGGCGCAGCCCTTGAAGTACTCGCTTATGAAAAGTTCGTCAAAAGTTTCTTCATATTGCGACAACTTTGAATGATATTTACTTAAGTAATTAACTACAGGCTAAAGTTACAAACATGAGCTGATTGCATACTGAAAGAATGACATTAAATGGAGCTGGAAAAATTCCTAGCTTACCTTACTTGCAAAGTGTTTTCGTTAGGGGTGAACATTTTGAAGTTTTATATAGGTATATATTTTATTTTGATATGTAATTATAGTTTAATAGAATCTAATTAATAGAGCGTTTAATCTCCGCAAAGAAATCGGATGGAACCAAAAGCAATTACCGCTTTTATCCGTAAGTACCCAATATGCCAATATGTTTGAAAATATAGAACCTTACTTTTCTATGGAAGCTATACTATATAGATGTTCGATTTCGACCAAATTTAGTGGAATCATGAAAAAGCATAACAAAGTAACTATTACGAAATTTGGAGGCCGAATAAAACAAATAAGTTTTTTTCACTAGAACTTCTTATTCAACCGATCATTCGTACTGCAGCTATGTGCTATAGTCATCCGATTTTGACAAATCTTTGTAGAATTGTGTAAAAATATATAAAATAGGTATAAGCCAATGATTAGAACGTTTTCATTGAAAACAAAAGAGTTTTTTCACTAGAACAAGTTTTTCGACCGATCGTTCCTATGGTAGCTATTTGCTATAGTCATCCGATTTTGACCAAAACTTGTAGAATTATGTAAAAGCATTTCAAATAAATAAAGTGTTAAGACATTTCCGTTGAAAACAAAAAAGTTTTTCTAGCTACGACTATTTTTCTGACTCTACTTTTCTATGACAGCTATACTACTAGGTGGGGTGAAAAGTAAGCTCCTTGGAAATAAAAAAAATTGTTTTAATTTTTTTTTCTTTTTTTTTATTCAATGTAGTCTCCTTTTAGGTAACTTTTTGATCCCGTCTGAAAAGTAATTTTCCGGAAGGTCTGTAAAATACTCCTCTGCAGCATCGATGATTTCCTCCCGCGAGCTGAATTTTTTGAATTGATGAGCCATCTTTTGAGGTTTGGGAAGAGATAATAGTCCGAGGGAGCCAAATCGGGTGAATAAGGTGGATGGGGAAGCACTTGGAGTCCTAAATCGTTGATTTTAGCCATGGTTGTGAAGCTCTTGTGTGCCGGTGCATTGTCTTGCAAGAACAACATTTTTTTTCGCTTCATCTGAGGCCGTTTCGTAACAATTTCGGTCTTCAATCGCTCCCATAATGCACAGTAATACTCGCTATTGATGGTTTTTCCTTTTTCGAGATAGCCCACAAACGAAAACGGACGCCATGACCTTTCCGACCCATTGAGCCTCCCTCGGCCGCTTCGGAGCACTCGAGCCGGCTTCAGTCCATTGCCGAGCACTCATTCTGTTTTCTGGTGTGTAACAATGGATGAAGGTTTCATCAACAGACACCAATCGACGCCAAAAATCCGCCCGATTCCGCACCAGCATGGCCAAACACTCTTTCGAAGTGTTCTCACGTTCGTATTTTTGGCCTGGAGTCAGCATACGCGGCACCCAACGGCAGGATAATTTTTTCATGTGCAAAATCTCGCCCAAAATATGTCGTGTACGCTCAGTACTAATCCTTGCGGCCTCTGCTAGCTCGCGGACTTTCACTTTCCGGTCAGCCAACACCATTTCATGTATTTTTTGGACATTTTCCTGTGTAACCGCATCGGAGGGCCTGCCACTGCGGACTTCATCGGTAGTGGAGTTTCGGCCACCACGAAACTCTCGAAACCAATATTTCACGGTGTAATCTGAAGGAGCATGAGCCGCATAGTATTTATCCAACTTTTCTTTAGTTTCCTTCGCTGTTTTGCCTCTCAAAAAATAATGATTTATGAGGGAACGAAAATCGTTTTTTTCCATGCTCAACATGATGTCAAACACATCAACAACTATCAGCTGTCAAAACAAAACTAAGGGCTGCATAGCGTTGAATTTCAACATGGCTACCTAAATATGAATGGACTATATGGAGCGATAATCATTTTTGCGATAGCAGCGCATTCTGGTGAACTCAATCGAAGGTCAATTGTACTTGAATTAGCAACGCGCTTTACAAGTTTAAAAAAATTTAGAAAGTATATTACAAGTGGATCTTTCTTCCTTATTTTTATTATATTTTTATTTATTATAAAATTGTCCGGATGTTTGTAACGCATTGAAGGAAGCATCTCCGACCACATATATATTCTTGATCATTACGACGAGCTGAGTTGATTTAGCCTTATCCGACTGTCTGTCCGTCTGTCTGTTTCTATGCTATCTCCTCCATCAGTTTTAAAGCTGTCCTCACAAAACTTTGCACGAAGTTTATTGGTACAAATACGCTGCACATTTACAAACATGCGGACAAGGGTATAAAAATAGGGGAAAGTTAACTTCGGCTCAGCCGAAGTTTTGTATACACCTGCAGTTTGTTTTTCTAAATAAGACTACTTTTCGGACCTTACTTTTCTAGGGGAGCTATACTATATAGGTGTCCGATTTCGACCAAACTTAGTGCAATCATGGAAAAGCATAGCAAACTGTTAATTACGAAATCCCAATTAAAACAAAAAATTTTTTCTCACTAGAACTTCTTTTTCGACCGATCATTCATATTGCAGCTATATAATATAGTCAACCGATTTTGACAAAACTTTGTAGAATTGTGTAAAAGTATATAAAATAGATGTATGAAAACGTAATGGACGTTTCCATTAAAAATAAAAAAGTTTTTCTCACAAGAACTAGTTTTTCGACCGATCGTTCCTATGGCAGCTTTATGCAATAGTCATCCGATTTTGACCAAACTTTGTAGAATCGTGTAAGGGCATATAAAACAAACACATGCTAATTTTCAGGACATTTCCATTGAAAACAAAAAAGTTTTTCAAACTAAGATTTCTTTTCAGACTCTACTTTTCTATGACGGCTATACTATATAGATGTCAGATTTCGACCATATTTGGAGGAACCATGGAAAAGCATAGTGAACTAAGAAATACGAAGTTTGGAGGCATTTCAATTGAAAACAAAAAAGTTTTTCCCATTAAAACTAGTTTTTCGACCGATCGTTCCTATGACAGCTATATGCTATAGTCATCCAAATCATCCAAAGATTTTGACCAAACTTTGTAGAATTGTGTGGGAGCATTTAAAACAAATACCATCCAATTTTGAGGACATTCACATTGAAAACAAAAAATTGTTTCTTGCTAAGACTTATTTTCTGACGCTTCTTTTCAATGACAGCTATGCTATATACAGGGTGGGTCAAAAGAAGTCACCATATTGGAAGATGCTCTTATTTTTACAAATAGCCGCCAAAGTCAGATCTGTTTTGACATTTGTGGACTAGACAGATGTAGAATACAAGTGAACAAGCCATGGATCGATATACACCTAAGAACGCGGAATAATCGATTTTTCGACCAAAATCATAATGAGCGATGAGGCTCATTTCCACCTCATTTCCGCCCGATTTAACCGTTCCAGACTTTTTTTTTGTGGGGTTTTTGAAATCCCGAGTGAGAGAATCTGCAGCCCGAAGTTCTTGTCGAAGTGATGAACAATGCCATAAAACGAGCCCGTATGGCAATCAATTGTAACGGCGCCCATTTGGCCGATATCATCTTCTCGAAATGACCAATAAAATTCTAAAGGTTCAAATAAATATAATCAAAAAACAGAATATACGTTTTTTATTTAGAAAAAAAAAATGAAAGCCAAACAACATCGGATGACTTCTTTTGACCCACCCTGTACATAGATGTCCGATTTCGACCAAATTAGGTGGAATCATGGAGAAGCTTTGTAAACTAAGAAAAACGAAGTTTGGAGGCATTTCCATTGAAAACTAACTTAACTTCTCTCTGTGGACATTAATTATCAAATATAGCTGAACTCACATTCGGGACAACAATTTCTTAAGTTTGAGTGTTAAAAGACTTTTCAACCTTAAATATAGCACACGCGGTCCTTGTCTCCATTTTTTGTCCCCATTGCCTAGAATTTTTAATATATTTAAATGCATTTAATTTATTTACTTACTTTAATGGAAAAATGCTTCGTTACCTACATTTAACTGTGTCCAGAATTTAAAGAGTCCTTTCTCTGCACCCTAAGTCAAAGGTTCTTTAATGCACCCTTAACGCAATATGTAGATTTTCAATCGTTTGCCTTCTCAGTAGGGGACACGTCAAATATTTGCTTAACAAACAATAGTGCCTGCAGTGCAAACATTCAGCAGGGCAAACAGCCCACAGTCAATTAACATTTGCTTCCAGTGCAATTGTGCCAATCAGTGGCATTTTCCTATACCGTTTTGTAGGATTCTTTCGTTTCAAGCTCAGAAATGCGTAGTATGGGGCCACGTTTTCAATAGTCCTTGCCACATTTGCATACCAATTGCAGGGGGGCAGCAACTTGAAGCAGATTTGCATTTGGCCAAAACAGCTCACAAAGAAGACAGACGAGCAATGCACGCACCGCGCGACCAGTGTACATATAAGTATGTGTGGAGGCCTTGGTACCACAGTGCGTATGGCTTGCTGGCCTTGTGTCATTAAAATTACAAAGGCGTTCCGTACCCTCCATCCCCCACAACGAACAATTAAAATGCAACCGACAACGACAATGATGTCGATGCAAAAACCAGGTGGGGTTTGATTTGGTGCAGAAGCGCAGCGTTTGGTTAATTGGGGCAGAAGGGAAAATACTTGTTTAGAGAACAGCTACACTCAAAGAAATTAATTTAAACGACTAACGCAATCTATTGAGGAAATCCGACTTGATTTTCTTTCCAGCCATGTGTCTTAGTCTGGTACTTCTACTTCTTTTCATTTTGTTTATAATATAAACAAATGCGAATGAACATTTGATTAGAAGTATAAAATCTTAAACTAAATAGTTTATATGTACTTTGTTTTTTTGTCAGTGTAGAAGCCGTGCAGGTTAACCCAAGTCCTTGTCTGGATTTCTGTTCCCTTGGCTTTGATTTTGCCATTAAATTTGCATGAATATTTAAAACGTGCATCGTGATTATAAATATCACTTAGACACCTATTGTATCTCGCTTTCAGGACATTTCCGCACATTGTCACGTGAGCTTGGCCCCCGCTTCCCTTTCCTTTAACTTAGTCTGTTCTGACTGCTCCTGTTTGTTGTTGTGGCTGATATCGACCATTTGGCATTGTCATCACGTACCACAGGGAGCTGAAATTTAATTTAGCTTGTTTCTATTTTTCAATAATCCTCACCCAAAAGCCAACAATGCTGAACTTTAACGAATTGTCGACCTGGGCCATAAACAGTGAATTCATATTCGTATGTGTGCTAAGTCCTTGCACTCTTGAGTCAGTCATGAGCGTTTTGCCAAATGCATTTGGAATTTATGGCAATAACCTGACAGCCGAACCACTATGGCTGCTCTCCCCCGCAGCTATCAATGCAACTGCAGTTTGGTGCGTGTTGCATTTACCGGCAGTTTGCCACTTTTATCTCGACACAACATGCAAAAGTATACTCGGGCGACGTCTCACTGCTCACATTCAAAATTCAATTGCAGCTTCTTCCCATGTAGGTCGACCGTTCCGGTTAGTGGTAATCGAAAATCGATTGTCCCTACAGGTTGAATAACCGTCGCTGCTCCTTACCACCTGCACCCACCCAATTTAGATATGTGCATATTTTGCATACTTACATACAAAAATTTATATTGGGAGTGTTCGTTGCACCCGGTGCAAGTTTCTGCACTTCGGCGACGCTTTTTACAACTTGCACACTTTGATTTGCATTTGTGTATTAACTTGGCTATAACTTGGCCCTGCATTTCGCCCCGTTTTTGTACCAGCATCCGATAAAGTTTTTAGGTTTGTCAAATACAAACACTGAAATTTATTGCAATTGGTTTATGAGTGCATATGAAACAAACCAATGAATGGCCCTGGGCGAAGAGATAAATGCCCCCAAAATACTGTCAGAAGTAGATTGTTTATTCACTTTAGAGAATTGGATATTTCTGCAGCAAAACACACAAAGCTAAGAGTGAATCATTTCGGTTTGATAAATGTTTCTTTACCAGTTAAAAATGACCAAACGACAATGCATCTCTAGTAGCTAAGGCGATTTGGGTCTGCTTTATTGTTCGATTTAACACCATTTGCATAAATAAAATATGCAAAAAGCAAACGAATAGAGAGAATGTAGGGGTGGAACAGAATAGATGGAAGGATGCAGACCAAAATTGAGTAAAATGAGTAAAATCAAACTTAAAATCAAATAATGGTCTTATTTTCTTCAAATGAAAGCAAAATAGATTTGATTTAGCAAATTTTTCATTCCGTTTTGGTCAGTCAAGTATATGTCGAAGCATTTGCTTGGGAAGATAAGAAGGCGATACTTCTATCGCACTTTTACATTTCTGCGGGAAGAACTTTTTTCTTCTGAGCGGTTAGAAAGCATGTTTTTTGAAAAAAGCTAAAACTCTCTTCGTGTAGATAAATAAGCGTTTTATCCCGTTAACATGAAAATCTTTCTTCTGTGGGATAAAAAAGCGATTCTTTCTGGAGATAAAAAATGTCTCTTCAAAAGAATAGAAATGGGAAAAATTTGCTTTGATGCTCATGAGCTATTAGACTTTTTGACACCTGGGACATGAGACCTGTATTTCTCATGTTTTGCCCATGAATTGGAAGATCTGTTCACATTTTAAACAACCAAAATGTATGCCTACTATGTAGACTATCATGACTCATGTGTCGAACAGTGTGTAATAATGTTATTTAATAAAAGTGAATGTATGTTTGTAGGATTGCTCTTTAAAGGCGTCGATACCGCAAAACTCATCTTCTTTAAACTGCTCAAAATATCTGTGTAAATGTATTGGATGGAATATGTCTGTCGTAGTCATTACTGACAATCAATTTCCCTGCAAACATTTAGTCGTGTTACTTATCTCTCTCCTCAAAGGGAGAGTATGGCGATAGGTTGAAGGGAGAAATTGGAGATAGTTTGGCGATTTACACAAACCAATTGCATAAGGTATCGCATTTTTATCATTCAAGGGATAAATAAGATAAATATGTCAGAAATAAATTTAGACAATTCAATATGCGAGGTGTGTTCAAAGGAAAAGGTGAATTTTGAATTTTTTTTGAAAAGTAATTTTTTTTATCATCAATATCCACTTTGTCCCCTTCAAAGTAATCGCCCTCGGATATAATACACTTGTGCCAACGCTTTTTCCAATCCTCGAACCACTTCTGAAATGCTCTTTTCGGTATGGCCATCAGCTCGTTCTTCGATTCTGACTTGATCTCATCAATTGTGGCAAAACGCTTTCCATTCATTGGTCTGTTCAGTCTTGGGAATAGGAAAAAGTCGCAGGGAGCCAAATCCGGTGAGTACGGTGGTTGAGGCATGATTACGATGTTGTTTTTGGCCAAAAAATCACGAACAAGCATTGATGTTTGAGCTGGTGCATTATCGTGATGCAGAATCCACGGTTTGTTTTTCCACAATTTCGATTGTTTGAGCAGTATTGCTTCACGCAAACGTTGTAGTATTCCTTATTAACTGTACGACCTCTTGGCAGGAACTCATTCACATTTGATCGAACTTGGCGTGCTTTTTTCGATCTTGGCCCATCTGGCCGCTTCCATTGGGATGATATACCCACGTTTAGTCACCAGCTTTGACCCGTTTGAGCAAACCCGGATCGTCGTTGACGTCATTTAACAAAATTGCCCAAAATTTAGTAAAAAATCGAAGAGACCGCGACCGCGAAAATTCAAAATTCACCTTTCCCTTTGAGCACACATCGTATACTGACTACATAGATTGACCATCAGCAATGCAGATTGTTTGGACCCCAAGCTCTAGATGGCATGTGTCAATCTCTAGGCTACTGTTATGCTTCGGCGGTCGGTTGCCAATTAACTGCACTGGGATCCGTCAAAGAACGCCACCTGCGCTACCTGCTTTGAAACGCTTCGCAGATGCCATTTAGGTGTGGTAGCGTTTGCTTTCCTTCAGCGCTACCCAAGCATCCTTGCATTCCATCACTTGAAATGTAAATTTAAAAAATGGCTTCACACAGCCCCAAAGGGCCAAACAATCACCATTTAATTTGGCGAAAATACCTACATGGAAACTAGTTAAGTTCAGCTAGTCCAACCAGCAAGGGCGCTTGGCCTTCTTCTCATTCTCGTCGTCGTCAACAGCTTACACGAGAGCGTAAGTTAAAGCCAGCTCTGTCCGACTTCGATATACCCGCTACTCAGGGCAATTAATGTTTAATAGTATTCCTTTATGTTAATTGACAGAGCAATAACATTAATGTGAACATTTCAAAATTATAATAGCAAATAGCGCATGCGGCGCTGAAAAGTATTTAACTTTTTTTATAACCCTTATATAAGATTGTAGATATTAAGCATATGCACTACACTGCAAAATATGTGTATGATATCTTCAAAATTGTAGGAGCTATTCAACTTTTTTTATTGCGATGGTGGTAGGGGGCTTGGCACTGGGCACTGATTTGAAATCAAATTGATCTGCGTGCAGACAATACAAGTCAACATACAAAATTTGGTTGTTCAAGCTCTTCTTTTCTTTGAGATCTAGGTATTCTACAGACAGACGGACGGCCGGATGGACAGACGGAAGGACAGCCGGACATGGCTAAATCGAATCGGCGGTTGATGCTGATCAAGAATATATATTTTTTAAAGGGTCCGAGATGCTTTCTTCTGCCTGTTACATCTGCACAAATTTAGTATACCCTTTTTACTTTAACCTACCCTTTCGTTATACACTTGAAAAGTGCATTATAATCTTGCCCAAAAGTTTGGAACGCATAGAAGGAATCATCTCCGACCACATAAAGTATATATATTCTTGATCAGCATGACGAGCTGAGTCGATTGGGCTTTGCTTGTCCGCTTGTCCGTCTGTCTGTTTCTAAGCAAACTAGTCCCTCAGTTTTGAAGCTACCGAGCTGACATTTTGCACATATGTCCGAGCCGCGCAAATCGGATGGTCACTTCTTGTAGCTGCCATACAAATTTTTTATACCCTTGCAGAGGGTATTATAAAATTGTCCGGATGTTTGTAACGCATTGAAGGAAGCATCTCCGACCACATAAAGTATATATATTCTTGATCAGCACGACGAGCTGAGTTGATTTAGCCCCTGTCCGTCCCGTCTGTCCGTCCGTCTGTTTCTATGCTATCTCCTCCGTCAGTTTTAAAGCTATCCTCACCAAACTTTGCACAAAGTCTTTTGGTACAAATACGCTGCACATTTGTCGGAACCGGCCGGATCGGATGACTATCATATAGCTGCATAGGAACGATCGGTTGAAAAACTAGTCTTAAAGAGAAAAACTTTTTTGTTTTTAATGGAAACGCCTCCAAAGTACGTATTTCTTAGTTTACTATCCCTTCCCATGATTTCACTAAGTTTGGTCGAAATCGGATGACTATAGCATATAGCTGCCATAGGAATGATCGGTCGAAAAACTAGTTCTAGTGAGAAAAACTTTTTTGTTTTTAGTGAAAACGTCCTTATCATTGGCATACACTTAATCTATATACTTTTACACAATTCTACAAAGATTGGTCGAAATCGGATGACTATAGCATATAGCTCCCATAGGAACGATCGGTCGAAAAACTAGTTCTAGTGAGAAAAACTTTTTTGTTTTTAATGAAAACGTCCTTATCATTGGCATACACTTATTTTATATACTTTTACACAATTCTACAAAGATTGGTCGAAATCGGATGACTATAGCATATAGCTCCCATAGGAACGATCGGTCGAAAAACTAGTTCTAGTGAGGAAAACTTTTTTTTTTTAATGAAAACGTCCTTTTTATTGGCATACACTTATTTTATTTACTTTGGACACATTTCTACAAAGTTTTATCAAAATCGGATGACTATAGCATATAGCTGCAGTATGAATGATCGGTCGAAAAAGAAGTTCTAGTGAGAAAAACTTTTTGTTTTAAATGGGCATCGCCTCCAAATTTCGCAATTAACAGTGTATTATGCTTTTCCATGATTTCAACAAGTTTAGTCGAAATCAGATATCTATATAGTATAGATCCCATAGAAAAGTAAGATCCAAAAAGTAGTCTTAGAAAAACTTTTTTGTTATCAATGGAAGCTGCAAGGGTATACAAAACTTCGGCCGAGCCGAAGTTAACCGTCGCATTGAAGGAAGCATTTCCGACCACATAAAGTATATATATTCTTGATCAGCACGACGAGCTGAGTTGATTTAGCCCTGTCCGTCTTTCCGTCCGTCCGTCTGTCTGTTTCTATGCTATCTCCTCCGTCAGCTTGAAAGCTAGGTTCACCAAACTTTGCACGAAGTCTTCTGGTACATATACGCTGCACATTTGTCGGAACCGGCCGGATCGGATGACTATAGCATATAGCTGTCATAGGAACGATCGGTCGAAAAACTAGTCTTAAAGAGAAAAACTTTTTTGTTTTTAATGGAAACGCCTCCAAAACACGTATTTCTTAATTTACTTTCCTTTCCCATGATTTCACTAAGTTTGGTCGAAATCAGATGACTACAGCATATAGCTGCCATAGGAACGATCGTTCAAAAAACTAGTTCTAGTGAGAAAAACTTTTTTGTTTTTAGTGAAAACGTCTTTATCATTGTCATACACTTCTTTTGTATATTTTAACACATTTCTACAAAATTTGGTCGAAATCGGATGACTATAGCATATAGCTCCCATAGGAACGATCGGTCGAAAAACTAGTTCTAGTGAGAAAAACTTTTTTTTTTTTAGTGAAAACGTCCTTTTCATTGTCATACACTTATTTTATATACTTTTACACAATTCTACAAATTTTGGTCGAAATCGGATGACTATAGCATATAGATCCCATAGGAACGATTGCTCGAAAAACTAGTTCGAGTGAGGAAAACTTTATTGATTTTAATGAGAACGTCCTTTTTATTGGAATATTCTTATTTTATATACTTTAACACATTTCTACAAAGTTTTATCAAAGTCGCATGACTATAGCATATAGCTGCAGTATGAATGATCGGTCGAAAAAGAAGTTCTAGTGAGAAAAACTTTTTTGTTTTAAATGGGACCGCCTCCAAATTTCGTAATTAAAAGTGTATTATGCATTTCCATAATTTCCAAGTTTGGTCGAAATCAGACATCTATATAGTATAGATCCCATAGAAAAGTAAGGTCCTAAAAGTAGTTTTTAGTTTTCAATGGAAACTGCAAGGGTATAGAAAACTTCGGCCGAACCGAAGTTAACTTTCCCCTATTTTTAGTTTTTTAATCATCTTGTCTCATGCTTCGAACAGTGTGAACGCAGCCTTAGGCTGGAATGACACTCTATGGGGAAAAGTCGTTCGTGTAAGAGAATCAGAGTACGCTTAAATTCGCCGCGCAATGTTTTTAAAGAGGCTCAGATGATTGTCCCTTTAAGTTGAAAGTGTAATGGGAGATAGATGTTTTAGTAGTGAGCTTGAAGTTCGAAGTAGGTCAAATTTGGAAAGCGATTTTCTGTCGGTTCAAACTTAATTATAATCTTGCTAAAAACGGTATGAAAAAACTTTGTGACCATATTCACTCAATTCTTAGGGCTCGAGCGTCGCCGGTAATAGTTTAATAGCAAGTATTGATTAATTATAAAAATACTGAATTATTGCCCTATTAACCCTCTACCGCATACAGCGCCATATATGGCTTTTCATTTTTATTTAATTTTATTTTAGTTAAAGCGGTACTTACGCGAAGTCGATTGTCATCGATAGTTCTCTTTGCAATATTCTCTATTGGAATGTCCTGTGAAGAATTTTTTGTGTTATTTTATTTCGTGTTGCTATAAGATTGGTTCAAGCGTCTCTCGTGGGTTTGCTTAATTTCAAACTAAATTTTTAGCACAAAAAAAATTTTTTTTGTCGAAGAATAAATTTTTTCTAAAAGAAAAATGAAGCTTTCTTTCTTTCTGTATGTTCTATATACAAACGAACGACAAAACGAAAAAATTATTTCCTAAAATGAATATACAATCATTTTGCGGTAATTTACAATACGTCAACGAAATCGATGATCCGCTTCAAAGTAATGACGACTAAACATCCGATTCCGATGAAGAAGTTGTTGGAAATCAAAAGGTCAAACAGGAATTTGTGTATATACCGGGGCTGTGACAGTAACCTCTTTTCGAATGCAAAGCCGACAAAAAAGTCAGGAGCACCGATTTGGGAAGAAATTTACTTGCCCCCGTATCCGAATAAGAGCTTTCCATTTCAATGAAATACCAATCATCCAAGTTTTATCGATAAACTGGAGACGCCAGCAGACTTTTTAAAATTTTTTTTTTACCGACGATCTGATAACTTTCATAGTTGAACAGACAAATCTATCCTACGACCACTCCAACTTCATCTCCGATTTCAAGCAGAGAAGGTACTCCTACTAGCAGTAAAAGAATGAAGCGCAAAGATTTACCACTGAATTCTGTTCGCGCTGACAGTATTTGACATTTTCCCAAATGGGTGAAGGAAGAATAGACAACTTTTTCAAAACGATTATTCATTCCGTTCCTACACTTTTTTTGAGAAATGTTATTTTTATTTATGGTACAATGACAAAGGAAACTGTTTCACAAGCTTTCACGGAGAGTAAGCTATATGCATAGAGAGCCATATACGGCTTACGATTTATTATATCCTTGCAGAGGGTATTATAAAATTGTCCGGATGTTTGTAACGCATTGAAGGAAGCATCTCCGACCACATAAAGTATACATATTATCGATCAGCACGACGAGCTGAGTTGACTTAGCAATGTCCGTCAGTCTGTCTGTCCGCCTGTCCGTCCGTCCGTCTGTCCGTCTGTCTGTTTCTATGCTATCTCATCCGTCAGTTTGAAAGCTATCTTCACCAAACTTTGCACGAAGGCTTCTGGTACATATACGCTGCACATTTGTCGGAACCGGCCGGATCGGATGACTATGGCATATAGCTGTCATAGGAACGATCACTAGAAAAACTAGTTTTAGTGAGAAAAACTTTTTTGTTTTTAATTGAAACGCTTCCAAACTTCGTATTTCTTAGTTTGCTATGCTTTCCCATGATTCCACTAAGTTTGGTCGAAATCGGACATCTATATAGTATAGCTGTCATAGAAAAGTATACTCTGAAAAGTTCTCTTAGTTAGAAAAACTTTTTTTGTTTTCCTTGGAAATGACCTAAGAACCTAAATTAATTTATTTGTTATGTTTTTACACAATTCAACAAAGTTTTGTAAAATCGGATGACTATAGCATATAGCTTCTATTTCTAGTGAGAAAAACTTTTTGGTTTTTAATATAAACGTCTTTGTCATTGGCATATACTAATTTACTTTTTTGTTTTCAATACGATCACCTCCAAATTTCGTAATTAACAGTCTGTTATGCTTTCTATATAGTATGCTTTCTATATAGTATCTATATAGTATAGCTCCCATAGAAAAGTAAGGTTCGAAAAATTGTCTTAGTTAGAAAAACTTTTTTGTTTTCAGTGAAAACTGCAAGGGTATACAAAATTTCCCCTATTTTTTTCCAGAAATGTACTTAATGCATAGAGAGCCATATATGGCTTAATTTTTTTTTCCTAAACTATAGACCCAAAAATCAACATTTTTCCCAAATAAACACATTCATATTTGTAAAAAAAAGGTTTTTCTTTATGGGAAAGATGTTCATGTAGTAGAGGGTTAAAGACTAGTTACTCTTTTTGTTTCTCTATTGTTTACTTAAATTTGAACCCAAAACGTCAGCTATCACAAAATGAGCCAACAAGTTGTGAAATATAGTCCCAACTTTGGCCTTCTGTCATTTGCCACATCAACTTACATCTGCGTGATAAAATAACAATTAATTATGCAAAAAACAAATTTAATGACTTTACCAGACTGAGTGAAAGTGCATAATTATATGAGGCAATGGCGGAACGGTTGCCAGGAGAGGGAATTAATTTGACAAGGGAATTCATTTGCATTTGAGAATTTATTCTTGGACGCGAACACGAGCCATGCATGACTTTCACTCTCAGTTACAGTTATAAATGAGACACATGGCACAGAGACAATAATGTTTCCGCAAATACGAATATCTGTGACATAATGTGGGTGACAGTGTAACGTCTGCAACGTTTATGTGAAAAGTTTTTTGCTTTAATGTGAAATTCACTTACAAAGTTTACGAAGATACCAGAAAATTAACATTTTGACATTTGAGTATTAAGAAGAAGCTTTAAGCCCAACCCACAAGCACATCAACATCACCAACAAAACACACATGAAGAGGCAATAATATTGTGACTTTGCTTAAGCAAGTCAGGGCGATAGGATAAGGCTAAAACATCGCATTATGGTAATTCTCCTTTCATGAACAAGCCTTCATTAGCCATAAAAGTTTAATTCGATTCATCAATGACAATTTTTTGCTTAATTGAAAATCAATTAGAATTTATTTTTATTTGCCTAGCCGAAAGCATATTCCCAGTTAACCACAAAATGAATCAAAAACACCTACACTACCCAAAAATAACCTCTCGCCTGTACTCCCCTTAAGCCATTAACACATCAGCCCACACATTGAATGCCTGTGTGGTTTCATAAAGTGCGTGTGTGTGTGTGTGTGGGCGGAGTATGGCTCGGTTAATTAAAAATGTGCTGCGCATTAACATAATTGCCAAGGGATTACAATTGAATGATTAATAATGGCACAGTGATTAAACGAAATGGATCAACAATGTGGACGACCGTCGTCAGGCTGAACAGTTTTCAAATAGCTTCCAAATTGGGGTAGGCCAAAGCAATGTTTACAATGACCGCAAAACGAGGCTTTTGGGGACACAAATTGTTTGACTTTGATGCAAATTTAAGCA
Organism: Lordiphosa collinella; assembly: GCA_018904265.1. NCBI lineage: Eukaryota > Metazoa > Arthropoda > Insecta > Diptera > Drosophilidae > Lordiphosa > Lordiphosa collinella. The sequence goes on along the minus strand of JAEIFV010000105.1, from coordinate 155,176 downwards.
GTGTTTAAGTAAGTTTTAATTTCTTTATTAGTGAAAATATACTTAAGACTCATATTTCTAAAACCTCCCCCTTGGAAAATTTTGTGCCTACGCGTCTGCCTTAACATCCGATTTGTTTTTAGTTAAGAATTCATGAAAGTTAAAGACTTAAAGTCGGCCCTGACCTAAGAATGCCCCCGAAGAAATGTTGTTGAATAGCCTTCCTTAATGTAAATTTAACTGAGCATTAACATTAATGTAATCATATTAACATTATGTTAGCAGACAACTTATGATGACTCAATTTATGACAAAAGTTTAGTTTTGGATTTCATCGCTATACATTATCAGATCTCTTTAAAAAAATTTCACAGATTAAAGATATTTATAGGGGGGCATGAAATAACGCCAGGTGAAATAAGGCCCGCGGGCTTTATTTCACTTTCAAAAGTGAAATAACACCCGCGGGCTTTATTTAACTTTCAGGAGTGGCGTTATTTCACTATTGAAAGTGAAATAACACCCGCGGGCTTTATTTCATAAAGTGAAAAACGCTAGTTACGTTTTTTTTCTAAAAACTCATAGAATTTGACTGTCATAAAAGTAATAAATAATTAAAGATGTGATTTCTTAAGAGCTGACTTAAAAAATGTTATAGCGTAGTGTGTGAAGAAGTTGCAATACCGTTTTTCTAAATTGGTATTGTGTTGAATGCAAAATTTTTTTAAAAATCGCGCGATTATTAAAAAAAATTTTGCTGCGTATTTAACAGTGCGTACGTTTCAACGTTTCTAGGTATAAGATCAATTATTGTGATCAATAGACATGGAACTATTTAGATTATATAGGTCTTTTACAATTTATAGAAGTAAACCTTAATGGCCATACTACTAATAGTATGTCTAAACAATTTTTAAGTTTACTATTTATTCGATTGAAAGTGTTGATAGTCAAAGTGACCAGATGACCTTAGTGTGGGAAACTTAATTGAAGGCTTTTTTTTTCCTCAAAAAATAACAAAGACGGGAAAATTGTAAAAGGATTCTAGTTAGAGATTTAAAACCAACTCGAGTCCGGGCTTTATAAATTGTGGAAGATTCGATAAAGATGTTTAGTTCTGTCACCTAGAGATGAAACTGTTCGCTCTGTTTCTCATCTTTTTTTCCTTTTCCTTAAAAAAACCTGTTTACTTATCATTTTCTTCTTAATGACAAAAGTGAAATAACTCCCGTGGCTTTATTTCATTTTGAAAAGGAGATATCGCCCTGTCCGTCCGTCTTACGCTCTCGTTCAGTTCATCAATATATTCCTTATAGTCACAAAGGAGAAATAATGCCACCAATGAATGAGAATACCGCCCGCGGGCGTTATTTCACTTCCAAAGTGAAATAACGCCAAAAAAGTGAAATAAAGCGCGGGTGTTTTCACTTTTGAAAGTGAAATAATGCCTGGGGTTTCACTTTCAAGTGACAACGCCGCGGGTGCTTTAAAAGTGAAATAGCGCCCGGGATTTTTTCTATATTCGTGGCGTTATTCTTTTAAGTGATAAAGGGGGGTTTTCTTCATAGTGGGTTATTTACTCCCCTTAAAAAAGGCTGAACTATTATTAAGTATAAAAAGTTGATTTATTGGTACCGTTTTGTCTTGAGTTGATCCCAAATCTATTCTAACTTTTCTATAGTAGCTATACTATATAGTCCTCCGATTTCAACCAAACTTGGTGAAATCATGAAAAAGTTTAGAAAACTTAAAAATACAAAGTCTGATGACGATTCCATTCAAAAAAAAACAGCTACAAATATGCTATAGCTGTCAGATCCGGCTGGTTCCGCCAAATGTGCAACGTACTTGTACTACAAGACTTCGTGAAAAGTTTCGTGAATACAACTTTTAAATTGAGGAGCAGATAGCATAGAAACAGACGGACAGTGCTAAATCAATTCAGCCCGTCATGCTGATCACGAATATATACTTCATGTGGTCGGAAATGTTTTCTTCTATGCCTTAACGTTACCGTCATACGCATTAAAAGCAGGGATTTAATACCGAATCGATTTTCGGTTCCGGTACAGGTACCGGTACGACCCGAAATGAATGTTTCGGTAAAAGGTTCTATTTCGGTTTTTAATTTATTTCGGTTTCGATACGGTAGCCAGTTTTTTATTTCGGTATACCGGTACGTACCGGTATAAGAAAAAAAATTATTGTATTGTAAAATGCTAATTCTTGGATATGCCCAAATCATTTTATTTCCTTGTAATATTAAGAAAAAATATTCAACATAAAAGTTTCAGTCGCTTGACATTTAAAGTAAAATGATCGATTTTCACATTTCGTATTATTTTACAGATAGTACAACTTTTGAAATCTCTTACAATTCTGCGAGCTTTGTGGAAGATTTCTGACCACCACTTTAGAATGTTTTCATGGTTACGAATATGTTTATGTGCAAGAAATGTTAATGTTAATGTGCAAGAAAGGAACGTTAATGAAATCCAGTAGCTTATTTGTTAACAAAACTGATGTGTTTTTATCACCAATTTTTTTTTCTTGTTACTTCGTTAAATATTTGTTAACAGCGTAATACAAGACTTTTTCATGACTTAGCATTACGTTATACATTGGGTCAAAAAATATGACAATTAGAGAAGCATTGTTCTCAAAAAAGGATTTCTCACGCTTTCCTATTTCCTAAACGAGCGATTTCGCTAGAGTGGACGTATTTTCGATATTTCCAATTTGCAGTGTATCCAAATAGAATAAAAATCATCCAAAACTAGATTCTCGGCTTAAAATTTAGCTACGGCCACCTCAGCTGGTTCTAATATGCGTACTATTTCGCGAACTGAGTCCCACACTTTCCGATAGGAAGAATGTCGTTATCTGTGTCCGCAAAATTGAAGAAATGTTGAAGATGTCTTCTGTCAGACGTTTTTCGCCTTCTTAAAAAGTGACAAGAAAATTTGACATCGTGTAAAGGATTCTTCATCGCGTTGCAAACAACTGACCAAAATTACGACGGGCTCTGCAAAGGTAAAAAAAACCGAAACAGTACCGGTACCAACGTTTCGGTTTCGTTCCGGTTGTATCGGCTCCAATAATAACGGTAAACGGTATTCGGTTCTCAAAAAAAATGTTGTATCGGTTCCGGTTTCGGTTCCGGTACGTGATTTGAAACGGTTTATTTCGGTTAACGGTTCCGATACCGGTATTAATCCCTGATTAAAAGAGAAAAAAAAGTCAGAATAAAACGCCATTTCCATTCGTTTTTTACTTTATTATACAGCTCTTAGCTAGCACTTTAATTAGTGCTAAAGTGAATAGCAAATGAAATCCTGTTTCCAAACTAATGGCAAACTAAGAAGCGACTCGAACGGGACAAAAACAGAAGTGGTCGAGCACTTCTACATAAAGACAAAGTTTAGCGAGTCCCGACACAACTTTTAAGCCCAAATGGTTTTAATTTCTCCTTAATAAATTGTGCTTCGAAACTTTTTTTATTGGTTTGAAAATCTTCTGTATACACAGAGAAAAACAAAATAAGCTACAAGCCACGTGTAGAAATGACAGTCCTAAGCGAAACGCTATTTTGCCCTGTTAAAAATCACACGGAAAATGAAGAAAACATAAAATTAAACGTGGCATGTAGGAAAACTACACTCTACATATGAAAGTAAAAAATCTAAACGAGGCATGTATAAAAGTTGAATGTTGCGAGGATAAATGCAAAGGGAACATGTCAAGAGAAAATCCCCTTTTTTCAAAGAATGTCTACATTTTTCATTCAACAATCTGAATACGACACCGAAATTTGGCGTTTGCTACATTATCGTTCAGATATTGAAAGCCTACGCTTGTGCAAATTCTAAACGAAAATTGTAGCTCAAAACCAGCACCGAAAAGTTATATTTTTCATTTAGAAACCTGTTCTTCACACGTGACATGTTGGTTTTCTAAACAAACGTTAAGGATTTCCAATGTTGAAAGCAACACTTAGAAAATCTACACGACATTTGTTGTTGATCCCAATAGTACAACGTCGCTTGCCGAGCGTGTGGTTGATAGTCGTAGTGGGCTAAGATGCCGGAATTTGTGTCTAAATTCCCAAGACAAGGTAAGTAAGTTGTGAGTTCAAGTCCCACACAAGGTAAGTGAAAAGGAAGACTTAAGTCTGCGCCCTAAACGTGTCGTGTAGAAAAGCTACACAGGAAAACCATTATGTCTATATCAATTTGATATGGGCTGGTCAAGTTTATATTTTGTCAAACAATATTATTTTCATATAATTTCTAAACTATAACATGTCATTTTGACCATAAAGGGAAAGCGACGCATTGAAAATGTACAGAAGGAAAGAGACAAATAGTGTTACATTTCGAAACCTCAAGCAACCTAACAAAATATTTAATTGGGCCTTGCGGCGCGTTAGCACACGCGTGCCAAATAATGGTGTACAATAAGACGCCATGCAATTCGTGCTATATGCAAAGGGTCCTGAGTTCGATCCCGAGTTAAGGCGGTAAGGTAAACAAATATAATAAAAATTATAAATTCTATTTCTATAAAATCATATATAATACTTAGCAAAAAATACAGTGTGTAAGTGTGGGTAATATATAGGAATTACACATTTTATTGGGTCAATATAATATTTTAAAGTATCAATGCTCGAAATATCAACTTAATATTTTCGACAAGGTCATTTTCATCTTTATCATATCCGCTTCTTAATGATATGAAAAAATATATCTTTGACGCCAGAAAATACCTTTTTTTTCTGTGTACATTCCGCATGTAGAAATGGGAAAAGTAAACGTGGAAAATTCTTGTCAAACGTTTAGGATAACTACATTTTCATGTAGTTTTTACATATTTTGTTTTCTGTTGCGTACTTTTAATTTTTTGGCCTCGGTGGACCTTTCGTTGGAAATGTCAATATTTACTATAAGGGTATAAAAACATTGTATTGAGCTGATGACAGTGTTTGCCATTGGACTGATCACTATCGAAATGCCGTCTCAACCATATGCGCTATCGCACACGCGGGAATTTAAGCTACCACCTGACTAAAAGTATACATCAATTTTTTTTTCCAAATCGCATAAAAGAAACCGTTTATAATTCTCAAGTGGAAATTCCAAGCATTGGGTATAAATAAGGGGCTACTTTTTAGTCAAATTGCTTATTAGTTAATTTTAGTAAAATCAAAACTAGGCATTTGGTGCATTTTAATTTGTACGGTCGCAACAGATTTCAATTACCTACCCCAAAATTTGTGGCTTCACTAAATTGGCAACTGCTGCTCTGCAGACCCTGTTTGGGTTTTTGGCCCTAACCGCACCCGCACACAGCGAACGAAAATATTTTCCAAAAGTCTCGGGTTCTCCTCAACCGATTAGTGGTTGTCGCCATCGATTTTTGGTTACTTTCGTGGGTCAACGGATTACATTGTCACGTATCAAAAGTAATTAAGTGTTTGGGGCAGACCCAAAAGCTCACTACTGGCCACTGCCGGGATGTAAAGCAATTCGGTTGACTCGGTACTCGGTGTGGTCAGGCTCTGGTTTAATTTAATTACGGCACACTCGACTCGAATTGTGGATGTGGATGAAACGAGATGTGTGCTTGTGATGATTGGGATTGCAAACGGAAAGGATGTGAAATGTTTCTTTATTGTCATAATTGGGAGCGACTGCGGATGGCAGAGTTGGCTTATGCAGAATTCAGTGGTACCCATCTGTGCGGCATTGAGCTTGGCCCACATTTGCCGCACTACGCGCTGGGGTGGGGGACGAGGCCGGCTAACGCAGACAGCGAGCAATCACGTTGGTTCTAGGGGTCTGGGCTTTTTTTTCTCTTTTTTCGTTTTCGCATTTCATTTTCAATTGCTAAACGACACTTTTGTTTCGATTTATGGCACCGTAAAAGCCAAAAGTGGCGCAGTTGTAATTTTACGACTACAGGGCAGGGATATGGATGGTGAAAGCGCAGGGGGGCGGAAACGGATGTGCGACTGAGCGGGGATCTCGTTTGAACGCCAGCGGCCCTTTGTCGGGATTTGGTTTTTGCGCCGCTTTGTCACCGCTCTCGACTTTCTGCTTTGTGTCATTATAACAGATTTTGGCATTGCACAATCGATTGATTCGTTCATTCAAAAATCAGATGGCCAAGGCCATGTTGTTTGCCAACAAGTTATTTGAACATTATTTTAACGCCTTTTGGCCCAATGATTTTCCATTTGGGTGGGCAACATTTAAATGCGCAGTGAAGAAGCTTATTGCATAAATTGAATTTATTGTGCAAGCACAATTGTTTGTTTACTGTCTGTTTTCTTTTGCTTAAGTGGCAATAGTCCTATTTTTCACTATTGTTCCGCTTGAATATAAAGGGCAAGTTTTACTTGGCAATTCACATATGAGAAACATTGAGCAATACAAAGTAAATATTAAAAATTACCGCATCGGAACATCTAATGAAAAGTTTTTTCTTTGAAAAAACTTACACACCCGATCACCTTTACTGCTGTTGGCGCCAGCTTTCGGAGTAATTAGCCATGAAAAAGCTTCTCAAACTGCCGTTCGGATTCGGCGTTAAACTGTAGGTCCCTTTCTCTTGTGCGAAAAATTAGTTAGAATCACACAAGCCAAGAGATTGAGAGGAGCTCGATGGCGACAAGTAAGACAAAATATACGACATCGAAGTCTAAATGTAAAGCCTTCTACGGTTATGACTAAACCATCTGGAACCCTTGTCCACCCGGAAGAGCTTTCCCATTGAATCAATCGAAATCTCACGTCAAGTGCCACAAACACAGTCAAAAAAAAAAAAAAAAATTTCAAGGCTTCTCTGGACAAGGATTCCAGATGGTTATTTTTTTACTTAAACGGCTAGACTATGACCTAAAAGAGAAATTTTCAGTTAATTATTATTCAGGTAATCACCTAAATATAAAGTCACTTTTCCTAAACGTTTGTAATGTTAGTTGAGTCAGCTTAAGCTATCAGCTGAGAACAAACCACATTGTCGTTGGTGCTTTATTTTATTTGTTGTAGCATGTAAAACGACTTGTGCTTTTGATCGAAAGGAGCAGCTCCGAATTGCGCTCCTGATCAAAAGCAGAGGCAAGACAATTTAGAAAAATAACAAAGCGACGACTGCTGCTAAGCTTTTTTTAGCCTTCGAAAGCGACTTTTGGATTTTGTCAGAGGCAGAGGCAGATTCAAAAGCAGACGAAATGAAACTTATTGCAGTTCTTTAAACACTGTTTCTAGCATCTGAGCCACGCGGCTTTTTGCCAGTTGAAATGACTGGGTTCTTTAGGGTAATTTGACGCTAGATCGCGCGTATCGACAAAAAAATTTGTTCTTTTAGTCAATCTAGTAATTTTATATCTGAAATGCTAATTAAAGTAAAAAGACAGTATGTTGTTTTCGCATAATATCGTCTGCAGGATAGCTGAGATATTTCTCTTTTGCCATAACATGAAAATTAACCTGTAAAATGATATACTGTCATATTCTCATCTCACTCAGAGACTATAAAAGATAGCAGTATGAAAATTTTACACCACAGAGAACACGATATAGGAAATGTTTCTGCATCATTAAGGGGTTACATACAGTTAATGTTTTTTTTCAAATTCAAATTATTTTCTATATTTCATACCTACTTACCGACTTAATTCAGAAATGTTGTTCAACATGGAAGCTTACTGCCTCAAGCCAAGTTCCCCATCTGGTGATGACTGTCTCTGGTGGTGACAATACGAGGTATGTTCAAAAAGTATCGCGGATTTTTGTGTTTTTTCAAAAATTATTTATTTATCAGATATCTATTTTGTCCCTAAGTATCCCCATGAGAATTATACACTTGTGCCAACGGTTTTTCCAATCTTGAAGCACTTCAAAAAATATTTTTTTTATCTTGTTCAGATCCTCCTTCGTGCCGTCTTTATCTCGTCAAGCGTAGCGTAACGTCGTCCTTTCATGGGCCTCTTCAGTTTAGGGAACAAGAAAGTACGGGGGCCAGATCTGGGGAATACGGTGGCTGCGGCATCATTAGTGTGTTGTTTTTGGCCAAAAGTCGCCACAACAACGATTGTAGAGGGGCGTTATCGTGGTGCAAAAGCCAATTTTGTTCTTCCACAAACCGGGCGTTTCTGGCGGATTGCCGATGCGCAAACGTAATATCTGCGTTCCCGTGCAAGAACTCAGTGCACCACGCCCCATCGAAGAAACGTCGAAAACTTCCCCCGAACTTGGCGCGTTTCGGTCTGGCGGCAGCTTCAGAGATGATTGGCTTTGGTTTCACGTAAACCAACCCACGGTCGCACAGTACCCAATTCGTCACGGTTAACACAAATTTCTGTTTTGGTCACAATTGAGGTAAAAATCGAAGACGATCACAAAATACGGGAAGTGTCAATAAGGAAATCAAAAGGCGGCTACGGCTAAGGAGAACATGAGTAGCAACATAACGCCACAAAAATGAGAATACAACCCGGAAAATTAAAACGCGTACTTTTGAACACACCTCGTATTTTAATACATCTTTATATTGTTTTGCCCGAATTGGAGATTTTAAAAATTCTTCTTTTGCGCTAGACACTAGACATTTATTTATATCAGGGTAGGATGCACGCACAGTCTCCGCAAGCGCGTGAGCCAAACAAGTAACATGAATCATGGTGGGATACTTTTAGATGCTTTCCAGCCTTAAGCATATACATATGCAGCTGCATCCGTTAGTAGCATAAGTACTTTTTCTTCAATGTCATTCGGCTACAAATTCCTCAGGGCATTATTAACAAATTTTGAAAGAGCAGCACTGTTAACGTTTTCTATCTCCTTACTAGCAACTAAATATGGTTTTGTGGGAGTTAAATCATTGAGACTTCCAGCTATATAAACTTCCCGGCTTCATCAGTGGTTTCACCCCCTGAAACCCATACACAATCATTTCCAATAACTTTTTGTATTTTCGATATTTTCTGCATATAGCACTTATCCAAATAGTTTGTGCGAATTGTGCTTTCATTCGGGATATGCTGATTTGTATACTTTGTCAAAAATGAATTGAAAGTTGGGTTACTTAACGCGTTAAATGGTACATTTGCGGCAACCATAGCTTGGCACAATTCAAAATTAAACAAATTCTCAGGAAAATGATCATTTTCGTGGACTGCAGACTTATTTTTATTGCTTTTATGTGAGCAAGTTGCAATGTATTGCTTCAATTGGGATTTTTTGTTTAAAACAAACTTCAGGACCAAAACAAAAATTTTATCGAAATTGTTTAAAATATATTGTAGTCTACTCATCGTTTTTTCACATGCCTTGCAACAAAGACTTCCATCAATAATCAAAACCGGCTCATCATAAAAATCACTTAGCCATTTTGTAAAAAGGTTACATTTTTTATTTGTTTTCGGCATCTTTACTTGCTGCTTTATGGAGCCCACAAAAATGACCGACGATGTTTCAGTTATAATGCAGACGCCTACTTGGGAGCATATATTGACTCTCGGAATATGTAAAAGCATATGACATATTCCAAAATAGGTCAAAATAGTGGGAAAAATTCTAGAATATGCATTTAGGTCGAAGATATGTAAATATGTCAAATATCAATGAGGATTAAAATAATCTACTTATTGTGAAACAAATTTGTTTTCAATCAATTCGATTTGTACGATGTGTGTTCAAAAAGTATCGCGAATTTTGAATTTTCGCGGGTTACGTATATTCGATTTTTTGTGGCGTTATGTTGGTACTCATGTTTCTCACTTATGCCGACAAGCTCGGCCATTTTGAATGTTCACTTAATTGTAGACAGCTGCTTTGCTTGCACGTGTTTTGGATCGTCTTCGAAATTTTGTGTGAAAAACGAAATTAAGTGCGCGGATGCATTCCGAATGTTGACTGTGGCATACGGAGAAGCTACCTTGGACCGAAGCAACGTTTATCGGTGGTACAAAATGTTCTCAGAAGGCCGAGAAGATGTGAACGACGAAGAGCGTGCCGGACGCCCGAGCACTTCAACAACAGACGAAAAAATTAATGAAGTGGAGAAAATGGTATTGGCCAATCGTCGAATCACCGTTAGAGAAGTTGCTGAGGACCTAAACATATCGATTGGCTCGTGCCATTTGATTTTTATCAATGATTTGGGCATGAGACAATTGCGACCAAAAACAGCATCGCATGAACATTGCTAATGAGATGTTAAACTCTGTCCGCGACGACCCAAATTTGCTCCAGAGGGTCATAACTGGTGACGAATCGTGGGTTTATGGTTATGGAAAACAAAAAAAGCGCGCCAAATTCGGTCGAATGTGAAAGTTTTGCTGACAGTTTTCTTCGATTGCAGGGGCGTGGTGCATCAGGTTCTTGCGACAGGGAAGAACGGTCAATAAGGAATATTATCAAGTTATGCGAATTTGCGAAAATGGTTTCCCACGATAACGCCCCAGCTCACACATGTTGCTTGTGCGCGACTTTTTGGCCAAAAACAACACACTAAGAGCGCACACCGTATTAGGGCCCTGTTTCTGTTCCCTAAACTGAAGAGCCTATGAAGGACGACGTAGCTACGCTGAGAGATAAGACGGCACGAGGAGGAGCGAACAAGATAAAAAAATGCTTTTTGAGTGCTTCGAAGATTGGGAAACCGTTGGCACAAGTGTATAAATCCATGGGAGTTCTTAAAGGGCAAAAAGATATCTGAAAAAAAATAATTTTGAAAAACAATAATTGTTGCAGAAAAAAACCGACGAAGCGTATTGCAAATCGAAAACTAGGGAAAATTCTAAAAAACTTTCACCAAGAAACCACGGTCTAAATGATTTAGCCCGAATCAACTTCAAAAATTCAGTAAATGTTAAAAAATAAGAAGTCCGTCAGCTCGACGTTATAGCATAACCCCTCAAAATTTGCTATTTTGGGTTTCTTTTAAATAAAAAGGGGGGGGGGGGGGGGTTGGGGTTGGGGTTGGGACTACTAAACACCACCTATCCCACCCTCTCCTTTTGTTTTGATAAATTTAAAAATATTAATTTTTTTAAATTATTGTTTACTTACCCTGGACTGTGACTCGAACTCGGGACCTCAAAAGACGCCCTCACTGACACCGCCACTCAACCAACTGCAATACACCTCGGATGATTTTAGCACCGTCAAAATCACATTATAAATTGACGGGGAGGCAATCCGGATTTGGATCAATATCAAGCCTACGCGTACTTAAAATTTTAAACTGTTGGCGGGATCAAATCATTCATTTTAGGCTTAAAATTTGCCCGGCATTTTTTATCGGCGTAATTACTTATTAATCCAAGCGGGTATTGAGTTTGACTGCCCACCACCTCGAAAATTTTTAGTCGATTTTCACAGAAAATTATTTCAAAACCATAAAAAAAATGTTGTTTTTTTTTTGGAAATTTGAACTATTGTTTCTGTAAGTATGCTTGCTACACATTTTAAAAACAAAGATTCGCTAAGGCCTATAAAATATTTTTATCTTGATTTTACAACCAATTTGCACTGGGAGTTTCCCGAAAATATAATTTTTTTTCGGAATGAATCTTTACGGAAAATCTCAAAAAGTCAGAAATATCATTTCTGAGTTTCGTACAAAAACAAAAAAAAAAAAAAAACAAAAGCACGCAGAGGGTATTGCTGGTATAATATGTTGATTCCCTTAAAATTTTCCCAAAACTCTAACAATCTGATCGAACTTTATGATACCCAAACTGGAATCAACTGTTGGATTACTCTTACCAACAGAGTTATAGTCAATTTAATTAATAAATTTGCGTTCAATTACTTAGTTCAATGATTTATCAGCCGACCCACTTATTAATACAAATATAAACAAAAAATAAAAGTGATGGATGGAAAAGTTTAGCTGAATTTAAGTCCCACTTCTAAACGCATCCATGCCAATCCCCAATAAATTGAATCCATTATTGTTTTTTCCCTATTGTGAGAGAGCAACGTATTTCAAACCTAAAAGCGAGCTGAATATGGATTTATCGTGTTGCCAATGTGGGATTTTCGTTCTTTTTAATAGGAAACGTCCTTCATACACAGCCATTTATTTTTTTTTTGCGTAGCGGTAATATTTCCGCAAGATGGTGGTGAAATGCCAAGAGTCTGGTTAAACCGAAGCTTTTTTGCCCTCTGAAGTGTTCGTTTCGAAATTTTGATTAAGCTGATAGATAAAGTGGATAGTAATCTAATAGAAATCACAAGAATAAAAGCTGCACACAATTGTTACATAAATAATAATTTTAGAATTGTTTTGGGCCTTAAACCCTTTGCTTTTGCTGCTTATAATTAAAATACCCACAAACAAAGCCACATTGGTTTAAATGTACGTTGCAAGCTTTTAAGCATAATATACATACTTCCTTTTTGGTTAAGGTACAAAAAAATACCGAGGTTTATGTCAAAATCCTTTTACTTTGTTCCTCCCGTTCGCTTCCTCGTCGTCAGCCGCAGTCAAATGAACAACAACAGAGCTGGCAATGCCAAGGCAGAAGCCGACCCAACGGCATTGTATGTATGCTGGGACAATACCGTGCAGCCCGCCAAAAGCAATCCAATTGTGAATATTGAATTTCGTTCAATTAATCATCGAAACGAAAAATGATGATGACGTTGATCAAAACCGCGGGGCACAATCACACAACCCCAAGTCCACTCAACTGGCGCTGGAGATTCTGGTGGGCGGTTACACGTCCTTCGTCTCAGTTGGGTGTTTACGTTATTAATGAATAAAGAATTTATGGCATTTTTCTTTTGCAACATCTCTGATTTTTCCGAAACGAATTCCTAGCTGTACCTGTGCATTTCGTTTGCGAGTTCAAAGACCAGCCACGATGACAATGTGGGCCGTCCACCGGGTGAACTGGAGACGAAAAGTCATATTCATGTAAATCATTCATGAGCAGACAAGCGAACAGAAACAGAAATACACTTGAAGGATTCTCAAGTAAGAAGCAAGGCAAATCCAAATCATGGCAAAAGATTAAAGCGGATTCAAAATCGTCGTCAATTATGTATGCACACATGGGATTGATGTCCCCGGGTGTTTGATTTCGCATAAGGGGTTTCTTTAATCATTATCCCTACCCTCCGTTCCTTCCAGCCCCAGCTTATTCAGCTGTCTTGCAGTATGCAAAGTAATCTTAGCTCTGTTTGCTTTTATACAAATTAATAGCGAATAATGTGGACGAGCATGGGACTGAGTCGCACAACGTTTGTCCGTAGAGCGTGCAAATGTGCAAAGTTCAAAAGCCCATCAGGAATGAAAGGGGGGGGATTGTTGGGACAGGGTTCTTAGGAAACTGAATGCAAACAGTGAACAAAAAAAAACAACAGTAATATGTGCACACGTGTCCTGTTGCTTGTATTCGTTGTTGTTAAGCCTTTCCACACGCCAAAGGCATTAAAATGGAGTCAAGATGTTTGACTATACCAAAAAGGAGTTGGGCTGACGGAAATGTGTAGCTGGGAATTAGGAATTTTGAGTATATATTTAATATGTATGAAAGAGGGAGTGGAAATGCGTCCGATCCTAGTAGAATAACTTAGTCTTCTGAGACTTAGGCACGGTATTTTTCATCTTATCCAAGTCTTTCACTTTTTCGAAGGCTTCTACTAACTACACTTTCTAAGCCTAGCATTTTCGCCCGGTTTGCCAAAGCTATCAAAATAAACTTGACACTGTTATGAATAGTACAACTTGCCCCCCTACCTTATTGTGATATATATTTCAAAGAGATGTAAATCCTGTGGTGTATTCATCACACCGAGAGGCAGTTAATCAGAGCAAACCCCTTAACCTCGCATCAAATACATTGCAATTAAACGTTACCCATGTCAAAGTCAAACCATCAGCATTTGATGGTGTCAAGCAATCTGCTTCTCAACTACACACGGCGGAACGCAGTCGAAATAAAATGCGGATTTTAAATTGAAGCGCACGGGCCACCAGTCTCTGTTGGTTGATGTGGGGAACCCGAGATCCCCGCTTGAATTTGAATCAACTTGAAGGGGAGTTGTCGTCGTCGTATTGCAGGGGCGAGTGCGCGTGAAACTGTCAAATGCGCTTACAGCAGGATTATTTTCACCACGTAAAAATAATCGCATTAATTTGTTGGACAAGCAATTAAAGGGAACGACTGGACTGCATCCACCAAAACGGTGGGTGGGTGTTGTTGTCTAAGGAAATGGTCGTTCATATGAAGCAGCAATTAAGCACGATTCAAGTACAAAACAACAACTGAGACTGAGCACAGAAAATAGGAAAGAAAAAACACAATGTAAGAAATTACAATGAAGCTAGCGAAGAGAGAAAAGTGGCAGCATAAGCAACGAGTTTCTTGGAGGAGTGCCCAAGACGTTGCACAGTGGTCAAGTCGCAAAATTTATGTTCCCTTTGAATAATGCTAGTTGAGTGATTTCCCAAGCTGAATTCTGCAATAATCAATTTGCTGGCCAGTTTATTGTATGCCAAGTATATGATATATTCATCCGATTTTAATTTCAAGCCCTACGGGATCAACTCAAGCTAAGGCGGTGATACTAATCGGTTGATCTCGGAATGGCTTAAGCTTTACCCGGTTCAACATTTGGATCCCGGCTTTGGCCTTGCCAAACTAGAACCAATCCTTATCGAACTGAACTTTGAAAGACTAAAAAAATGTTATATGGGAGGGGAGTGAGGAGGGTCACTACACACACACATCAACCCCATCCACCAAACGCCTTTCCTTTTTGCTAAGTTGTGAATGAACTCAGGACCTCGAAGACTTCACTCAGACTGACACCGACATCTCAGCCGACTACACCACATCGCGTCTGGCCAAAGCAGCGATAATTTCATACTAACGGATGACAACTAAAAATCTGCACAAACTTTAAAATTCAGCCATAACCACAATTCTCAACGGATCTTTATGAAAATTATACAGTTTATTTATGACTACATATACAAAAGAATTGCATCAATGGATTTCGTACCGTTATCAGCCACTCTACGTAGCTACGACCTTGGGGTCGTATTTCCGGATACATAAACGAATCCTGTTGGCCAGTTCTTTGATAGTTTTGCCCTTCCAGTGGTTTTTGTAAACAGCAGCACTCACATCCACCGACATTGAGATTTGACAGTTTGTATTTGGTCAGGTGTGTAACTTGGTGCTCTTTGCTTACGTCTGGCAACAATATTATTCTTTTTCAGCACTTTACTGATGTGTTGATGGCTCGTTGACTTATGTTGTCTTTGTTATACCCTTGCAGAGGGTATTATAAAATAGTCCGGATGTTTGTAACGCATAGAAGGAAGCATCTCCGACCACTTAAAGTATATATTCTTGATCAGCATGACGAGCTGAGTTGATTTAGCCCTGTCCGTCTGTTTCTAGGCTATCTCCTCCGTCAGTTTTATAGCTATCCTCACCAAACTTTGCACGAAGTCTTTTGGTACAAATACGATGCACATTTGTCGGAACCGGCCGGATCGGATGACTATAGCATATAGCTCTCATAGGAACAATCGGTCGCAAAACTAGTTTTAGTGAGAAAAAGTTTTTTATTTTCCATTGAACCGCCTCGGATGACTATAGCATATAGCTGCCATAGGAACGATCGGTCGAAAAATCGATCTTGTGAGAAAAACTTTTTTGTTTTTAATGGAAACGTCCCTTACGTTGGCATATATTTATTTTATATACTTTTACACATGACTATAGCATATAGCTGCAGTATGAATGATCGGTCGAAAAAGAAGTTCTAGTGAGAAAAACTTTTTTGTTTTAACCGGGATCGCCTCCAAATTTCGTAATTAACAGTGCATTATGCTTTTCCATGGTTGCACTAAGTTTGGTCGAAATCGGACATCTATATAGTATAGAAAAGTAAGGTCCAAAAAGTAGTATTATACAAAAGGGTATACAAAACTTCGGCCGAGCAGAAGTTAAGTTTCCCCTTTTTTTAATAAAGTTGGGTTAGCTTTCTGACAGCTTGACCGGTCATAATGTTTGCTTTCCGACTTCCAACTTTCTTATTTTTTTCATTGCAAAATACTATAAAGAGGTTGGACTGGAAGTACTGTAAACATTTTACTTGTCAGCGGACGTAGAATTTAAACGCGATGAGAAATACGTGACGAGAACAAAAAGAAAGAAAAGTCATCCCGAAAGCATTTCTTAAAGTGTGTGCAGATTTTTAGTTGTCACCTGTTATTTATAAATTGTAGCCAAAAGCAGTTGGCATTTAGACACGAATTGAGCTAGAAGACCTTTAGCCCAAGATCGAGGGTGAGGTCGAGGGTAAGCTGTTTTTAACATTGTCTATATAATTATACGATTGTTTACGTCAATATCGTCAAAAGATACAATAGGTACTTAAGACAAATCGATTCTTCCATAATTAAGGCTTATTTGTAATTAAATTTTCAGTCCTTCTGGCGGGCTCAAATCATCCTTTTTATACTCTGTACCATAGGTACACAGAGTATATTAATATCGTGCAAAAGTATGTAACAGCCAAAAGGAATAATTTCCGACTCTATAAACTATAAATATTCTTGATCAGCATCAACAGCTGAGTCGATATAACCATGACCGTCTGTTTTTCTTTCTGTCCGTATGAACAACCAGATCACAGAGATGGTAAGAGATAGTGTTTTGACATGTATGGGACAAATACTTCTTATGCTTGCTGGCAGATCAAGTTGAACTTCCATTTTGGCCACCTTCTAGACATATTACTGTCCCAAAGACGATTTTTATACCCTTGCAGAGGGTATTATAAAATTGTCCGGATTTTTATAACGCATAGAAGGAAGGATCTCAGACCACATAAAGCATATATATTCTTGAGCAGCATGACGAGCTGAGTGGACTTAGCCCTGTCCACTACATTACAATAAACAAGCGCGACCGTTCAAAAAGCGAACAGTTGTTCGGAAATCATGAACAATTGGTGCTCTAGTGTTGGTTTTGCACTTATGCAGCTTTGAAATTCCCAAGCAGTTATAGGAATGTTGACATGACGAACCCTCTGCTTCTGCTCTAGTGATAAAACCGGGTAGTTCTTAAACCTCCTGTTTGTTGACCAGCCTCTTTTGTTGAACTCTGGTTGAACTCAATCTTTATTGTTACAAAAAAATGTTTTTGCTTAACTCTAGTGTTGTTTAAAGTTGGGTTGAACCTCTATAATGACTAACATTTGCATTTACAATCGCGTGGAATATTGCTTAGCTTAGTGACATTACTATAGATTTTGGTATTGGGAAGAGCTAAAGTTTATCAAACAATATAAAGCAAGCAATGTGACATTAGTCAAAGCACTATTACTGTTTCCTTTTTTTGCTTGTCAAGCAATCGATTTAGTATATAGAATTTATCCCAGAGTGCCTTCTCCATCTTACAATTGTGACGCACTTTGATGCCACCCCTTCGCTTTGGCCTGGCTGCCTTGGAAAGGGTTATTAGTTCGTTGGCCCAGTCCTGCTGCTATGGTTGTTGTTGTGTCGGGGGTGTCATTTGCCAGGACACCCCCACCGCCATGACTATTCACCGAGGACATTGAGATCGCAGAATTGTTGTAGGCGGCATAACCTTGACGATTGCTGCCGCTCATCATTAGGTTGTTCATGTGCTCCCGATAGCTAACACCGCGATTCGCATTCGCAGGGGTCTGTTGTGCCTGTTGGGTCATCATTTGGGCATGTAGCTGCAGATTGCCCTGTGCAGACATCCAGGCACTGCTGGCCAGTTCCTGCACTGTATCCTGGGTGAGCATGCGACTGTTGCCCTGCGACTGTTGCAAGATGGCGGCCGAGGCGGCTGCTGCCACGGCTGCCTGGGAGTTGAAAACGGCGGCGGCTGACTGGAAGGGACCGAAATTGTTGGGATTGGTGACGCCACCGTTGGAGGCATTTGCGGCTGCAGCGGCGCCGGCAGCAGCAGCGGCACGTTGTTTCATTAGACGTTGTCGTTGTTGTAGCGTATATCTTCCCGTTTGCTGTTGGGTGGCGTGTGGATTTTTGTTACCGGAATTTTGCACCGAATTTATAACCACGCCGCCCCCGCTGTTTGTGTTGTTGTTGTTGCCGCCGCCTGCATTGACCACCTTGGGTGGCGGTGCCGAGGGCTGGCGTGTCCAAGTCACCGAGTTGTTTACATTCGCACGATTTCCTATTAACAGATTCGAGTTTACCTCTTTGCTGGGCCAATAATCCTCAAATTCGGTGCCATTGGGAAAGTAGGATTTGATGTCTGTAAAGGAAATGACCGCCATATTCTCGCTGGAGAACAACTCATGGCGTATGCCCTGCACCTTGCAGCAGAATTTCAGATAGGTCAAGTCCCAGCCGTTTAGCAGCTCCGCCTTGGTCTTCAGGTTCTCCGTCTCGCCCTCAAAGTAGAAGAGGGGAACCACCTGCTGATTGTTGCGCACGGTGTACGGCACCACCGACTCCTTGTTGATGCGTATGAAACCGCATTTCTCGGACGGCGTTTTGCTGCCCGACACCAGTTTTCGATAGCAAATGTCCAGGAACTGATAGAACTTGGAGGCATCGCTTAGGCGCACCACCAGATCCTTCTGTGTAAAGATGTTGCGACCGAATTCACCGTCACAGTGCTTGTGATTGATCTCGATGAAGAGCCGGGCCTCGGCATCCGTGATGTAATAGCTGCGCACGCACGTGCAGCTGGAGTAGATGTCCGGATGCAGGCAATTGAGGTAGTTGCCCAGCAGCTTCAGCTCGATCATGCGCACCGAGCAGTACTTCTCCGACTGCCTGAAGATGTAGGGAATGGACACCTTGCCGAACTGGGCCCAGCCAAAGTGACCTTTTATAGACGCCTCCGCCTTGTCGTCCGAGCCATTGCCGTCGGCGGCGGTGCGTCCGTTGGCCGCATTGGGCAGAGCCGGCACCACTTGCATGCTGCCATTAGGTAGCTTCTGGTGGCACGACAGATAACTCCTGATATTGGTCTGACCATTTCCGTTGGTCAAGGGTGGCTGCATCACACCACCGCCGCCCGGCATCAAACCGGCAGCTGAATGGGCCACGGCTGCGGTTTCATTGGTGCGATGCGTCTGCTGGGCAGCCTGTTGCTCCTTCATTTTGGCGGCCAATTCACGGATTTCCGCGTCATCGGGGCGCTCCTGTTTCACCGGCAGACCCAGGGGACCGCCCAGGCTGTTGCCTTGCAGTGGCAACACCTGACCATTGCCATCAATGACGCTGGTGATCTGCACATCTACTGACATCTCGTTGTTGGACATGTTTTGTTCTGTTTCCTTATTCGTTTGTAGTTTGTCAATAATTCAGTTCAAAGAGAGAATGATTGAAATTGAGCGTGGTGGGAAGGGGAGTGCGAGAGAGAGAGACGGCATGCGCTCTCTCTGTGTTGTGACACAGATATGGCAACACTGGCACATATGTACATACGTACAAGCAAACGCGCGCACACACACTGGCTGGCTGGCTGGCACTCACACACACGTGTGAAACGTGCAAATTGTTGTGTTTGACTATTAAGGCCCCGACGGACTGACGACGTAAGTAATTCACCAGACGCCACCACATATTACGTAAACATGGAACGTATGCCTAGTGTGACCAGAACTAACAAAATAAGTAATTACGCCGCTGCATCGCGTTATCCAGGTTCATGGCATTTTTAAATTAGCTGGTGGAGGGTCACACTGCTCAATCAGGTGTGTTTTGTTTTGATGACAAGTGATTTACGCTTATGCTTCTGCCATGATACGAGGGCCGTCTCAGAAATAGCCGACCCAACTACTAAAACACAAAAACTTTTCTTTTTTTTTTTTTTTTCGACATAGGATCCTTTTAGGTCGATACACTTTTCCCAACGATGTTTAATAGCTTCGATACCTTCTTATACCCTTGCAGAGGGTATTATAAAATTGTGCGGATGTTTTTAACGCATTGAAGGAAGTATCTCCGACCACATAAAGTATATATATTCCTTATTAGCATGTTTCTATGCTATCTCCTCCGTCAGTCTTAAAACTATCCTCACCAAACTGCACGAAGTCTTGTGGTACAAATAGGCTGCACATTTGTCGGAACCGGCCGGATCGGTTGACTATAGCATATAGCTGCCATAGGAACGATCGGTCGAAAAACTAGTTTTAGTGAGAAAAACTTTTTTGTTTTTGATGGAAACGCCTCCAAAGTACGTATTTCTTAGTTCACTACCCTTTCCCATGATTTCACTAAGTTTGGTCAAAATCGGATGACTATAACATATAGCTGCCATGGGAACGGTCGGTCGAAAAACTAGTTCTAGTGAGAAAAACTTTTTTGTTTTTAATGAAAACGTCCTTATCAATGGCATACGCCTATTTTATATACTTTTACACAATTCTACAAAGTTTGGTCGAAATCGGATGACTATAGCATATATCTGCCATAGGAACGATCGGTCGAAAAACTAGTTCTAGTGAGAAAAACTTTTTTGTTTTTAATGAAAACGTCCTTATCATTGGCATACACTTATTTTGTATACTTTTACACAATTCTACAAAGCTTGGTCGAAGTCGGATGACTATAGCATATAGCTCCCATAGGAACGATCGGTCGAAAAACTAGTTCGAGTGAGGAAAACTTTTTTGTATTTAATGAAAACGTATTTTTTATTGGAATATTCTTATTTTATATACTTCAACATATTTCTACGAAGTCTTATCAATATCGTATGACTATAGCTTATAGCTGCAGTATGAATGATCGGTCGAAAAAGAAGTTCTAGTGAGAAAAACTTTTTTGTTTTAAATGGGATCGCCTCCAACTTTCGTAATTAACAGTGCATTATGCACTCAGCCACCCAATATTTTATTGTTGTAAACGAGGGAGCAGAATTATGTAAGGTAGAATCCAGCTCCTTTTTAATATTGGTTGGAATAAGACCTTTTATATGAATGTATTGTATAACATAACGATGACCAATTTTGTCCATGTTTGCAAATCAATAACAAGCGCTCTCTATTAAAAACGACAAAAAAAAAAAACTGTGCAGGGTAAAGGCACCAAACTTCAAACTTAAGCTTTTAATAGTCGGAACTTCCCCTTTTAATATTTTTTGTGAACATTTTCCGACACTACTGTGCTAGGTCGGCCATTTCTGCGACGGCCCTCGTTGCAATAGCTCTTCCGCAAAGCCTTTAAACCAGTTCGGCAATCAGCAACTGTCACATATTGGTAGAAATTTGAATCAATTTATCCAAACTGTTCACGTATGTTACAGATCTTCTTTTTGAACAAGCTTGGCCACTTCACTCCAAGCCTTGAGTCCGAATGTTTGGGGTGGGATAAATTCCAAGTGGCATCCCGGTCTTACCGCCAAAATCAGCGCAACCTTGTCTTCATGCGAAAATATTTCCAATCGGCTCTTTCGCTTTGATTTTTCTGCCATTGTTTTATTTTAGTTAAGTCCAGCTGATCGATGGCATACATGTAGAGTAACAGCGCGTAACATCTGGTGGCAACAATATTGCACCAGCAGAGCAACGCAAAATAAGGCCCACAGCCTATTAACATTGAGTCCACGTATGAGATTTTAAGCTCTGTTTAGCGCTGTTAAGCGCCAATGTACGTGTTGACTCCAACGGGGGTAAGCGTAAAGTGCAAGGAAATCGTTACGCCTGCTTTTTCTTCTCTCAATTTTTGTATGAAACTTCTTGTTACGTCGTCAGTCCGTCTGGGCCTTTAAATTTATCTGAAAACATATAACTACCTCTAGTTGCTGGTTTAAATATCTTAAAACAAGTCACTTAGTATACCCAAATTGTTCAAAAAAATGTACCAAAATGTTCGAAAACTGAACCCAATGTTATCGTTGTCATATACTTATTTTATATACTTTTACCCAATTCTACAATGTTTTGTCAAAATCGGATGACTATAGTATCAAGCTGCAGTACGAACGATCGGTTGAAAAAGAAGATCTTGTTAGAAATAACTTTTTTATATTAAATGGGATCGTCCCATCTATATAGTATAGCTCCCATAGAAAAGTAAGGTCCGAAAAGTAGTCTTGTTTTGAACTGAGAAGGCTAAGCTAACTTTCGGCTGTTCCGAAGTTTAAGTACCCTTGCAAATTTTCGTTTTGATATAACGATTTCGACCAAATTTTGCAAAATCTGTCTAAAAGCATTATTGATGTCCAAATAAAGGAACTGTACCATTGAAAAAGAATGAAAATACAAGTTTTTTTTTCTTTGACCCATTTTTAGACCGTTCGTTCGTATGGGAGCTATAATCTTTAGTTACCCTATTGTGACAAAACTTTGTAAAATTATGTGAAAGCATATAAAACTTCAAATACCAAATTTTAAGACGGTACCATTAAAAACAAAATAGTTTTTCTCACTAAGTCCATTTTTAAGACTTTGTAGAATTATGTGAAAGCATATAAAACCATCAAATACCTAATTTTAAGACAGTACTATTAAAAACCAAATATTTTTTCTCACCAAGTCCATTTTTCAGACCTATCTATTGCTGGGGAGCTATACCATGTAGTTGTCCGATTTTCACCAAACTAAAATTATGAAAAAGCATAGAAAATCAATAAATACAAAGTTTTGACACATTTATATTAAAAACAAAAAAACTTTTTTCTAAAACTAGTTCTTGACCGATCGTTCCTATGGCAGCTATAAAGTAAAGTCTTCCAATCCGGTCTGTTCCGACATATTAGCAGAGTGCAGTAAAAAGAAGCAGAAAAAGAATACTGTGCAAAATTTCACCTCGATGGCTTCAAAACTGAGAGACTAGTTTCCGTAGAAACAAACAGACGTACAGGGCTCAACTAAGCTCGTCGCCCTAATCAAGAATATAAATAGTTTATGGTGTCGAAAATGAATATTTCTATTCGTTGCAAACCTTTGGGCAAAATTATAATACCCTTTGCAAGGGTGTAAAAACAAACTGCAATCGTCGGCCGAGCCGAATTGAACTTTCGTCTATTTTTTTTATTTGACTCTATTTCATACTGCTTGGTTTCCGACTGACTTCCCCTGATTTTTTTTAAAATGAAGTCAAAAGTTTACGATAATATGCGCTTGACTTGTAGCTATACTTCAAGCAGAAGTGCATGCTCGAACTCAAATTGCAGGGGAAATTCGTGATAATGTGGCAACGTGTGGAATTGTGTAAAAACAAATTAGTGTTTTATGAAGAAGACCCTTTGACAAACGAGACTTCATTAATATGTAGTTACGACAATCCACGACAATCTACTAAACTCTTTCTCTATAAAACAAAATCAGCTTGAGGATATGTTGGCCTAAAAAAATACTGCACAAAAACACATAAAACATAAGACAAAACATAGCTAGACAAAAAACACAATGACAATCATATTAAACAAACATTGTGGCTATATTTTCCATATTTCCCTTTAGTTATTTGGCTTAAGCTTTTAACATTTTAAAGCAAAAAAAATGCGAAAAAACTTGTAGTTTATTTAAGCCACGTGCGCTGAAACAAAGTGTGTACTTTCAGGGCGTGGCAAAACAGTCAGGGCTGGATTATATGCAAAAAACGGATATTTTTGAGATGAATAGTAGTATATTCTGTTAGGAAAAATTACCTCTTTTGCATACATCACGATTTGAGTTTTTTGAATTTATGTCAAAAAAATTGGGGAAAGTTAACTTCGGCTCGGCCGAAGCTTCCATTGAAAACAAAAAAGTTTTTCTAAGACTACTTTTTGGACATTACTTTTCTATGGGATACTATAAAGATGTCTGATTTCGATTAAACTTGGTGAAATCATGGAAAAGCATAATACACTGTTAATTGCGAAATTTGGAGGCGATGCCATTTAAAACAAAAAGTTTTTCTCACTAAAACTTCTTTTTCGACCGATCATTCATACTGCAGCTATATGCTTTAGTCATCCGATTTCGACTAAACTTTGAAGTATGCCAATGATAAGGACGTTTTCATTAAAAACAAAAAAGTTGTTCTCACTAGAACTAGTTTTTCGACCGATCGTTCCTATGGGAGCTATATGCTATAGTCATCCGATTTCGACCAAACTTAGTGAAGTCATGGGAAAGGAGAAAGTAAACTAAGAAATACGTACTTTGGATGCGTTTTCATTAAAAACAAAAAAGTTTTTCTCACTAAGACTAATTTTTCGACCGATCGTTCCTATGACAGCCATATGCAATAGTCATCCGATCCGGCCGGTTCCGACAAATGTGCAGCGTATTTGTACCAAAAGACTTCGTGCAAAGTTTGGTGAGGATAGTTTTAAAACTGACGGAGGAGATAGCATAGAAACAGACGGACAGACGGACGGACAGACGGACAAGGCTAAATGAACTCAGCTCGTCATGCTGATCAAGAATATATATACTTTATGTGGTTGGAGATGCTTCCTTCAATGCGTTACAAACATCCGCACTATTTTAAAATACCCTCTGCAAGTGTATAAAAATAGACGTTGGGACCATTGTGCATATGTTGTAATCAGTATTATAAAGCGATCCGCCAAAGGAATGGTGAAGATCGGATGAAAAATACTGGTGTTATGAGCAAAAGAGTGATCGCTACGGCAGCGCAGTAGCAGCGTTGCTCTCAGCTGCTACTGCAGCATCAAACAAACTAAATTCAAACTAAGTTGGGCTTGACCTCTTGTTAAGTAAAAGTAAAACGGCTTGTCAAGATGACAACCCGGGGGGCCAAACCCGGGCCTCTCCTCAATCTCTTGGCTTGTGCGCTTCTAATTTAGCACAAGAGAAAGGGACCTACCCCGAGCGGCGTTGAGAGGCTTTCATGGCTAACTGGGCGCCAACAGAGGGTGGGGGTCATTTCTTTCAAGAAAAACTTTTTCATTAGATGTTGAGGCGGGGGGAACGGCGCCACCAAGTTAATTTCTTATTATATTTAAGCGAACTCTGTAATTATTAACAGACGAACATAGCAACTCAGCTGATTATGCTGATCAAGAATATATATACTTTATGTGGTCGGAGATGCTTTCTTCTATTCGTTTCGAACATCTGGAGAATTCTAATATACCCTCTGCAAGGTTGAGCCCGGACTTCCGATTTTTCCCAACTGAACCTAGAAGTGTGCAAAAATTGCTGTTCCAAACCTTAAGTTTCGTTTTGGTTCAACAAAAACTATAGACATTCTAAGATCTGACACACTGCTTAGATATTATGTAACATCTGTTCGATATTGTACTTCTATAGAGCCTCAGAATCTGTAGAAAATTATCATTAGAGCCTTGGACGTCATTGATAGAGGACCGTCGGAAACAAACATTTTTAGAGCAGCGATCGGTACCAAAATCAAGCAGGGCAAATGTTTTTGCCTTCATTTTTCATCACACCATCTGCAAAAGGAAGTACATGCAGTTATTGTTGGAGAACACAATTTTAATAAAGTCGCAGACTAGCGCTGATGTTGGCAGGCTGAGGCCCAGAATATTTAATTGCGCGACGAGGGTCAGGCTATGCATTGCCCATCGCTGGTTTAAAGGTACGCCGTAACATATACACCGGCCTTATAAATGCTATTTCAAGCTTTACAGTTAAATGTTTGGATAGGGTGGTCTAATTTAGCAATCTGTGTTCAACTCGTTTTCTTTTCAGTAAACATGATTGTCAAGCTTAAGTTTTTAAGTATTCGCCCTTAAACAGCAGCACATAGGGATAAGGTCGAGCTTCTTTCAATCTGTAGGCTTGTGTGCTTTAAACTTTCGCACAAAGTTTGAGAAGCTTTTTCATGGCTAGTTACTACACAGCTGGCGCCAATAGCAGGTGAAGTTTAACGCTTTTGTAAGTTTTTTAAGAAAACACTTTTCATTAGATGACCCGAGGCGGGGTCGAACCCACGACCTGTTGCACAGAAGACACACGCACTACCCGCTGCACCACAAAACTTTTGTACATTGTCAAGTTTCGTTTCGTCTCGTAAATTGAAAGTTTTTAATCTCAAACGTACGTATATGTCACAGCAAGCCGTTCAGCACTTGTTTAAAACTTTAAACTTATCCACATCATTCTGAGACCTTAGCACTATCATTTACAGCTTTGTACACTTATTTATATTTTTTAAACAAAAACGTACTCACCTCAGAGATGGCCCAACAAGACCTCAACATGTCCCGCTGTAATATTAAAGATTCATTTACCTTGCTGTCGCCACCAAATCAAAATGAAAGTGAAATGGTAAGTGATGATTCTGAAAGAAAAGTGGATAGAAGGAAACGTTATCGATATAGATAAAGCCAAAATGCAGCGTTGCTGTCAGGCATTTGAAGAACTTGTGAATGAATGGACTGAAATTCCTGTTACTCGTCACTTCATAACTCTTTCTTTCCTTCCTCCATTGACTTAGCCCTCTGAGAAGCTGAAGAAATTTGTCAAGAAAACCGATGTTAACGGGAAAGCTATTCATGGCACCACCACATTGGGCTTCATCTATCAAGGCGGCATTATATTAGCGGCCGATTCGCGACGTACTGTAGTCCAGATTAGCAACCATATACTGGGCTCCATTGCTGGTAGGGCGAGCGATTGTTTCTACTGGAATGGGGCATTAAGCCGTCAGTGTCGTCTACATAAGTTGCGCTATGGCACTCATCTGTCGGTTAAGGCCGCTACAAGATTCATATACAATATGGCGAACTTTTATAAATGCTGTGGTATTTCCATGGCCATGCTGCTTGCCGGTTGGGATCTAGAGGGTCCAGTACTGACTTATGTGAACACGCATGGCATGTGCATGAAGGGCGATCTATTTTCGGTCGGCAGCTGTAGTACAACTGCCTTTGGTATACTGGACAAGTTTTGTAAGCCGGATATGACCGATGAGGAGGCCTATGAATTGGCACTGCGTGCCATTTACTATTCGACCTATGTTGACTGCTTTTCGGGTGGCACTGTACGGTTATATCATATCGAAAAGGAAGGTTGGAAAAATGTCTCAAACACGGATACTGCGGAGTTAATGGATCGCTACACCAAGAATGAGTCGCATAACTATCCAGAAATGGCAATGGAGCAGGCGGCCACTAAGAATGAGTCGCATAACTACCCAAAGATGATAACGGATGATAACGATTTTTCCCTTACACTAAGGATAAAGAAATAGATAGTGTTTTTCTGATCGATTGATATGATGTTCAAACAGTAAATTATTTATGTGTTTGCCTCTCGATTGACATAATAGCACAGAAGTATTGCTATTATTATTTTTGGATTTTGGTTTTTGTTCTTCCACATCTAGGTCAGTTTACTAATGCTAAGCCCATTCCAATTCGGTCAAAATGCGTTTAGCAAAAATTTTGGGATGAAAAATGTTGTAACTTTGGTATTAAAAAAATTTAAATTTCTGATCCACTGTGCCTTGTACTTAGTAAACAAATCTTATAGGGCGGAAATCAAAAGCCACTTTCCCGTAATTGCGTCGGCCCTAGCTTAGGACACTAGGGAGTCGGAGAGACGGCCAGTGAAAGGCGTTAATGAAATGCACTCAGGCACAACCACCACCATCGGATCGACGACGAAGTATGTGGTCTAAGCATTGAAAGCCAGACTGGTTGGACTTGCCGCAATGCACTTTGGGAATACACAAAAGAAATGATTTAGTATGTAAGCCTGTCAATAGCATCTTCATCTTCATCATGGTTCGCCTGTGTCTAAGTAATTATTGTCATCGTCTAGCTGATTAAGTCCAACTCTCCCTTGGTAAATGCGGGAAGTCAAATGACCGTGTCCCAGCCAGACCAAAGTCAATGGCCAGACATTTGCACAAATTTGCACCAGCCACTGATTTAAGTTGTTGCTCTGCCTAATTTACTACAAAATTAAATTGCACAAACTGGAATGCCTTCCGCTCCTGCTTGTTCGTTTAGCCCCTCACGTACATACTCAAGAGTTACAGGCTCCTGCTCTGCCCTAGCTATTCCATCTTTTTTGTTCATTTTCCGCCTCGTAAGTCGGAGAGTACCCGAAGCACTTGTGGTAGCTAAATGAGAACTATTGTTTGTTAACAGTTTCGGGGCGAACAAGCAGTTTTATTCAACAATCTAATTTTTATTTCCCCACCCAGGCCAAGCTCGTTCGTCCTTCTGTCATCACCCAACAATGTCTGCACTTCAATTTGGCACACAGCGATTCACCAGGAGGAGTTTTTCCACTTATTTTAGCCAGCTCGTTTCGTGTGGCGTGGCCTTGCTTGGCCGGGTCGAGCGTTGGCAAAACTTATGTGTACGAGTAAGTCTGTGGTAGATATATAGATAGGTCAGCTCGAGCTCTAGCAGCTCAAAAGGATTTTAATTTCGGGCCACCCCTTTCCATTTTTTCCCCCAGCGAGTTGAATGTCCCGTGTGTCATTGGCGACAGACGCTACCTCGGACGCTGTGTTCAGTTGGCGGAACGGTTCTGGCTCGCCAGTGAATGGCTAATAACGTTTTAGCCCACTTGGCTGGCTTGGTTCCGTCTGCTCTTGTTTATATTTTATGGCAAATCAGTTGGCTTGTTTGTTAAAATGCTAAACTGTGTGCACCATTATCGGGCATTTGCTTTTGCGATGCTACAGAAAGATATCGGGCAATAACTAAAGTTTTCAAAGGTGAGTTGGGCAAAAGTTTTGTAAAAGTTGTCGCTTACCTCATCCTTTGGCCCATTTCAAAGTCTATTGCCTTCGGGCATAAATACAAATATTCTTGAACACTTGAACTTGTGATGATGCTTTGCAAATTTAATACACATTTGCCAATTGTAAATAAATAAACGTCAGATGCAAAGCAGTGTGATACACATTAACACGATGAATAAGCAATACGTTTAGTAAAATTGTTACTTCAAAAATTACAAAATCTTAAGATTGGTAAGAGCTTAAGCTCTAGGCTCAAAACTGTGAAGTTTAGGGAACAAGGGTATATATGGACAAAGACGTGCATGGCACCATACTAAAGCTAGTTACTTGCGAGCGCCTGGAAAAAAAGCAGTCCACCTCCCAACCAGCTAACCGATAGCCGCAGCTGCTAACGTGCCACACGAAAGCCCGACGGAAAAGTATAAAATAATATATCCAGGATATCCAGGACTAAGTCAATCCAAAACGATGTCAGAAATCGGTCAATCCCGGATTTTCTCATTCCAAGTACGAACAGGATTGACTTGATCTCGGATCTAAGACAACTCGTGCTTGAAATTTCAATCCGAAGGTCGAGATAAAATAATTTGTTTTGAGCTTGATTTTATTTCGCTATTTTTATACTTTGTACCAGAGGTACACAGAGTATATTCAGTTTGTGCAAAAGTATATAACAGCCAGATGGAAGCATTTCTACACTTGCGAAAATTAAAAACCGTCTGGACATATTTAGTAAGCAGGATTAGTAATCGAGCAGGATTAGTAATCCTCCAAGGGGTACTTAAAAATCGGATGATCGATAGTAGACTTTCTTTGTTTTTCTGTCTTAATAAGTTAAAATAGAGGATTTTAAGGCAGGAAAAGAATCAATCAGTAGAATATATTGTAATCAGCATAGAGGACACGAAACGGATTTTGAAGACATATTAAGCACACAGAAAAATATAATGTCAATATCAATTTGATTTGGGCTGGTCAAGTTGTTATTGTGTCAAACAATATTACAGAGCTCACACAGTTTGTTTTTCAAAATAAGACTACTTTTCGGACCTTACTTTTCTATGAGTGCTATATAGATGTCCGATTTCGACCAAACTTAGTGCAATCATGGAAAAGCATTCCAAACTGTTTATTACAAAATTTAGAGGCGATCCCAATGAAAACAAAAAGGTTTTTCTCACTAGAACTTCTTTATCGACCGATCGGTCAAAATCGGATGACTATAGCATAAAGCTGCAGTCGGATGACTATAGCATATAGCTGCAGTATAGCTATATACTATAGTCATCCGATCCGGCCGGTTCCGACAAATGTGCAGCGTATTTGTACCAAAAGACTTCGTGCAATGGAAACGCCTCCAAAGAACGTATTTCTTAGTTTACTATCCTTTTCCTTGATTTCACTGAGTTGGGCGAAATCGGATGACTATAGCATATAGCTGCCATAGAAACGATCGGTCGAAAAATTAGTTCTGGTGAGAAAAACTTTTTTGTTTTTAATGAAAGCGTCCTTATCATTGGAAGACTATAGCATATATCGGATGAATATAGCATATATCGGATGACTATAGCATCGGATGACTATAGCATATAGCTCCCATAGGAACGATCGGTCGAAAAACTAGTTCGAGTGAGGAAAACTTTTTTGTTTTAAATGGGACCGCCTCCAAATTTCGTACTTATTAGTGTATTATGCTTTTCCATGATTTCACCAAGTTTGGTCGAATTCAGAAATCTATATAGTATAGATCCCATAGAAAAGTAAGGTCAAAAAATAGTCTTAGTTAGAAAAACTTTTTGGTTTTCAATGGAAGCAGCAAGGGTATACAAATCTTCGGCCGAGCCGAAGTTATGAAATGAAATAATGAAATAAAGTTAAGTCACAGTAATCTTGGAACATTGAGATTATTTTGTGCAAAACAGCACAGATCAGTTGATTTTACTATAAATTAGTTCCTGTTTAAAGATAACACCAAGCTTAGCTCAATCTTTTAATTCTATGAATCCAAGAATATTCCACCAATTATGGCCTTTTACGATTGGCCAAAGCTACTTAATTGTATATCATAGTACATGTTGTTAATTCAATATGTTTTGTTTTGTAAGATAACATGTAAATATATAAATTACGGATCAAGAGGGGAAAAATGTAAGTACTATCAAAGATATGTAGTAAAAAGAGTAGAAGCCATTCGTGTTCATGGCAATGTCATGTCGAATTTTAAATTTCTTTGTTTTTTTTTTTCAAAGGATCATAGCTAGTGTGAGTCTTAAAGTATCTAAAAATGTCCTATGAAATATGGAGGATAAAAGCAAAGGAAACTGGTATCAAATCGAAGGTAAAAATTGAGCTTAAATTAATATATGGCTTGCTGAAAGTGTTACCACTTTGGGACTTAGTAAAGTTTGAACATTTGTATTATATTATTATAAATAATTAGGGCATTCACTAGCTCTCGTAAAATGGTAAAGCGTGCATTTACCACACAGGAGCTACTGAGCGACCCCTTTTGATTGACTGTAGTAATTTTCAGGGCCAACTTTGTAAAAACCTGCCGAAATTTCGGCCGAACAAATTTGTTCCCAACCCCTCATCTTTTTGTATGGCTGCCTTACGGCAATATTCAGTAAAGGCTTAAAATATATGACCTCAGCCTAAAAGACCTAATTAGTTACAGAGTTCTTTTATTCATGCACCAAATAGTCCAAAGACAAAACCCAGACTACCTGTTTGATATGTTAGGCTTCACCTCATCCAGGAGAACCAACAATCTGGTTTGCGTGAGAAACCGGCTGGCATGTTCCGATAATCACTTTTTTGTTAACGCTGTTCGACTTTGGAACCAACTACCACACAATCTTAAAACTATCAGAGACGCACAAACTTTTAGCAATAATGTTAAAGCACATCTCCAGAGAGCGGTCTAGACAGACAAAACTTATAGATAAATATATGAATTATATTAATTTAGTATCAAAATATAACAAAAACAAACAAACATTTCGTCAAATTCAAACATTCCAATTTAAAACAGTAATTGTAATTTAATGTTAAAAAATGACAATCAACTTGTGTGACTAGTGAAGGTTTTAAAACAGCAGTAGAATAATAATAATAATAATAATAAAAAAGGCACTCTTTATGCCCTAGTGTAAATTGTCTGTAAACCAGATGTTTAGACGAGCTATTATTTGAGTGCCATAACTTGACTAGTGAACATAAAACAAAATAAAAATGGCAAGACAAAGGGTGCAACAAGCTTTGAATAAGCGAAAAATTGACTTGGCCCTTTAAGAAATAAGTATGCAAAACAGCTATATCAATAAGGAAAATTAAGACAATGTTTGGAGTAGGTGATGGCGACTCTCTAGGTCTTGTTACAGACTGAGTTTTATTGATTGTATTTTTTTATGTTTTTAAATCTTGGGTGTTCACGATTCCCAGTTAAGCTACGGAATTGTAAGTTATTTTAAATTTTTTGTAAACATGTCAGCAGAATTGTTGTTTTCTTCTTGTTTTCGAATTGATGGCGTACGAGTTGGAGGAACATTTTGCAGCGTTGATCAGCATATCGGCCAAGCACTCGTACATGATATTGGTGTTCCTGAAGGTATCCCCAGGTGCTCCAGTGCACAGCAGCCAGATGGCATGGTTAACGCGACGCAAGGGCAAAACATTCACCATGAATCATCTCGAGCGAGTGCTTGACAGTGCGACAGGAACTTAGCTACTTGCCATTGCTGCGTCCCTTCAACATCAGCGTGAAGGTCAGCCTATTCACAATGGGGCACGGGCCTTGCGGAAACGGTTGGCGTCATAACATTCTTCCATAGCTTTGCATTGCCTTCCAGTTTTCTTTTTTATAATTTACAGTTTGCTGGTGTGACCGCATATTTTTAAGACAAAAATCTCGAAATGGCTCGATACTAAGTATTTTTTATTTTTTTATTTTTAATCGATTCTTTGAACAATTTTACAACACTCAAAACATTACACTTTTTCACATTTACGACTGATTTCTTAAACATACCCTAAGGCATGTTAAATGTAGTAATTTTTTCTCATGTGTTTTGTTATTGCTTCGTAAACTTTTGGACTTAGACTTTTACGCTTTGACATTTTACGAGAGATAGTGAATACCCTCAATATTTATCTTTTCAGGATTCAATTAAGAGGAATCAAATCAATAATTTTTTATGAAAAATAAAAGCTGGGACTTGGACCCATAGTCAAATAAAGTCTAAGAAAGAATTCTTAGCGGGTCACTGCCCCATAGGCTCATAGCCATCAGTATGCAAGCACCTACCATAAATATACCCAATTACGACTTCTTTAGTTGCTGTGGAGTTAAGTAGGAGGCATAAAGTAGTTACCACCTACTAGGCCCAGCAGTTTTTTGAAAATTCACCCAGTATCTGGACAGAGAGTTGAAAAATGAAGACAGAACAAAATAAATTAAATGCCAACAATCTGAATAAAATTATTACTCGTTTTTGCTGTCAAGTGAAGGCTTTAATCATTTACCTACACTAAATTGCATAGCTACATAACTTTTCAATAGATTAATCGATAAAACAAATTCATCTGGCCAGTTTCCTCAGCAGGTGGAACGAAAATTAAGTTAAAACAACTGTGCCAATATAACTTAAATTTAAACATATGCTCAGGTGAAAACAAAAAAAAAAGCTTTCGCTTTGGGTTAACCAAAGCAAACCAAGCGTTAAGGACTATCCCATCGGTGGAGTGAACCCAAATTGACTGCGCAAACACAGCATTGAATACAAACACATGGGTACGAGTTTCGGTCAGGAATATAAATAAATCACCCTCAAATTTAGCCTTTGATCTATAAGCAGACGTCCCGCTGCAAGCGAGCGAAAAATTTCATAGACGGCGGCTGTTTGATGAGCCGCATCAGCATCAGTCCACACCCACACATGGATACTGCACTCCTCTGCGACCCTCCAGACCCGTCACGTCGAACTTCTGGTCTCTTTTGGGTGGAGGAGCTCTTCGGCACGCACACATTTCAATTCGATTATCCAATGTTTTTCGTCCACGAGCTTTTTAAACAGTCATTTTAAACGCATTTTTTCACATCCGTTCTGTAGACGTGTTGCACAGTGGCTAATCTGGAGGAAACTGGTGTTAAAAATCATAGTTAAAAAATAAGGCAAAGGACACCTTAACAAATAATTTAATTGCAATTAACTGTAAGTTTTTGCTTTGCATTAACAGAAACCTCAATTTGTCACATAACGTATGTCACTATCATATATAAACAAAACCAAATCTGATTTTTCAAAGAATCAGCTATAATTATAGAAAAATAATTGCAGATCGTATTAGAACTAGTTGTAGTATTTTTGCATTTTTGTGAAAACAACCAAAACTCACTTCCATACCACATCACATATGTCTGCCAGTGTCTTGGGACCTTTTATTCTTCAACTCCCAGTTTTTACATGAAATTTAGTGCTGCCAAAATGTTATTCAAAAATCCATATGTGCAAATTTATTTTAAAATTTCTCATTCTGTTTCTTTATGACTAATATTTCTAAGGTTGGTGCCCAAAAGAGTCTAATAGTAAAGCTCTTTCCCAGTTATTAAACTTAAAATTTCCAAAAAGAGTTTTTTCTTTTTAAATATTTTTCAAAAAACATTAATTCAATTATTAAAGAAAAAAAAAAAAAAAATAATTCACTTTAATTTAGCTACTTTATTTGCCTTTACATTACAAAAATTTTGTCTTAAAGCTAGCGCGTTCGATAATGTAATACAGAGACTAAAAAAAATAAATGTGATTAATCTTCTTCATTAATCGCATAAATATATTGTATTAAACAATCGGTAATTAAAATTGATTGATAAATAGATAAGCGACAGCAGCCATTTCTCCGCACATGTGTATTTGATAATTTTGCGAGATTTTCGCGGGTTACAATTTCGATTTTTTTGTGGCCATTGTCTCCCCAAAAGCCTGTATAAATTTTATATCAAAAAATGAAATTAAGATTTTGCGCGGATGCATTCCGAATGTTGACTGTGGCATACGGAGAAAGCTACCTTGCGTACGCCATAGACAGCTAACGTTTATCGGTGGTACAAAATGTTCTCAGAAGGCCGAGAAGATGTGAACGACGAAGGCGTTAGGAAGCCAGAGCACTTCAACAACAACCGAACAAATTAATGAAGTGGAGAAATGGTATTGGCCAATCGTCGAAATTACCGTTAGAAAGTTGCTGAGGACCTTAAACAATATTTGGCTCGTGCCATTCGATTTTTATCAAGTGATTTGGGCATGAGACGGGTCGCCGCGAAATTCGTTTACCAAAATTGCTCAATTGCGGGCACACAAAAACAGCATCGCATGAACATTGCTAATGAGATGTTAAACTCTGTCCGCGACGTTTAATCAAATTTGCTCCAGAAAAAGGTCAAACTGGTGACGAATCGTGGGTTTATGGTTATGACGTGGAAACCAATTAGACTCAATAACATCTCAATGGAAGCATGCCAGCATCAGAACCAAGACCGAAAAAAGCGCGCCAAGTTCGGTCAGTGCGCATAGTTTGGCTGACAGTTTTCTTCGATTGCGGGGACAGCTGTTTGAGTTTCATCTGAGTTCTTGCCACAGGGAAGAACGGTCAATAAGAATATTACCTGCAAGTTATGCGCAATTTGGGGAGGAAATCCCCCAAAAACCCCGGGTTTGTGGAAAAAAAAAAATTGGCTTTTGCACCACGATAACGCCCCTGCTCACAGCGTTGCAAATTTTGCGCGACTTTTTTCAAAAACAACGAACACTAATGATGCCGCAGCCACCGTTTTCCCCAGATGGCTGGCCCCTGCTGAGTTTTTTCGTTGTTCCCATAAACTGAAGAGGCCCATGGAAGGACGACGTTAGGGGAAAGGGGAAAAAAAAAAAAAAAAAAAAAGAAGGAGGAGAAAAAAAGAAAAAAAAGTTTTTTAAAGTGTATAATATCTAATGGGGATTATTTTACGAAGG
This sequence comes from Lordiphosa collinella, assembly GCA_018904265.1. NCBI lineage: Eukaryota > Metazoa > Arthropoda > Insecta > Diptera > Drosophilidae > Lordiphosa > Lordiphosa collinella. The sequence continues at coordinate 119,510 of JAEIFV010000105.1, read as the reverse complement.
GACCCCAAATAGATATTCATGAATAAATAAAAAAAAAAAAAAAAAAAAAAAAAAAAAAAAAAAAAAAATAAAAAAAAAAAATAAAAAATTTTAAATTTTTTATTTTATAATGAGCAATCCTTTTTACTACTTTTCCAAAACGTCGGATAGGTACAATATCGCCAAAGTTTTGACTCCTTTTTCACCAAAATAAAGCTTGGTGACCCTTTAGTTATGCCATACCTCAGCTCTGAGGTAAGCCGTACCTTAGCCTGATAGTTACTTAGTTTATGCTTGCGAAAAGTCATGGCTTTTTACGATTTAAAGTATTCCACTTTATTTCCATTAATAATTAAGTTTTTGAAAGAGATAAATAATAATAACGTAATAACAAAAACATATAAATTCAGCATACTTTGATGAGCAAAAATATTGATTTTTTATATGCCGTACCTCAGCTGAGCTATTGCTGAGATTTAGAGACAGAAAAACAGACTTGGGTTGCCACTATCGTATCGATAAATCGATATTTTTGTTAGACGATATGTAATATTCCGATATGATAGTTTCAGTGGCAATACAGTCTTTAATCTATATTTCTTTTAATGAATTATCTGAACGAAATTTGTACATGACCACATTAATATTTGCTGTTCAGTTTATTTGTGTCTTCTCACTTCTTGAGTTTCAAGAGAAGTCTCATTATATCGAATCGGACCATTTCTATTTGCTAAAGTTTCGATCAGTCCTAACATGTTATACTTCTTTAAAGGTAGTCAAGCAAGATTCAGTAGTAGACCATGGTACCCATCTATAATTATCCAGTAAAGCACTTGATGTTTTAACGAATTCTGAAGTTCTTAAAATGCCTGTGAACGAGTTTATTCAAGCGCTGGCTTTGTCCAGCTTATTCCTTTTTAATGTCCGAACCTCTTTAAAAAACCTTAAATTTCAGTTCGATTAAACAATAATGAAAAACATGAAAAATGTAATCCTCGGTCTAGCGACTTCATTCCTATCGGTTTTGAGCGACTGACTCTTACAATCGGCAGGAAGGTCAATAAAACATCTACAAAAACGTTCAGAATAGCTTAAGGAATCTCTACCTTTAATAGCCTCTGTTTTTAAAGATCCTTGACTACAAAGCTTATTGCATGATTCACAAAGCAAATAGCTTAACATAACATTTGTAGTATTTTACATATGTAGGCTACGAAAAGCAATTTTACTTCACAGTAAATTATATTTTGAATATTTCCATGTGTTATACAAATCGCATTTGATCCAAAAACGACCCAAATCCCTCACGATTTGTGTAGTTTTTAGGTCGAAAGCGATTTGTATAACACATGAGATTAATAGGCGGATTCCACTGACACTTATGTATATATTCATTTTGAAATTTGTCGGTTCCATACAAATGTACATTTATGTACATTTTGAAGTTTGATGATTCCACTGGAAATGAACATTCTCAACCGAGAACATGGCAACATAAGCTGGCATTTATTTACTTTTCTGATTTTGTACACAAAAACAAATAATTAAAAAAAAAAAACAAGAAAGATAGCCGGTCAAGCCCGACTATAAAATACTCTGTACCTGTGAAGTGCTGCCCATCACCGTTGCGACCGGTGCTGACCATAATTTATTTTCTTTAATCTATTTTCATCGCTTTAAAATTCTCAGCGGCGTGATCGAGGTGATCTGTCTATGGGAGTATGAGTTTTCGATTGGGGCGGGGGGGGGGGGGGCGTGGCCAATTGTAAAAACTTGTTAGTCAAGAAACATATGTTCCTACATGTCACCTCTATCTCTCCATCTCTCTGATCTGATTGTTTATACGGACAGACAGACGAACGGTCAGACGGACACTTTTGCACAAACTTAATATACTCTGTGTAACTCTGGTAAAGAGTATAAATATTTATATAGGAGATCTTGTCATATATACTTATGTACGTTTGCACGAATGAACATTAGGGTGCATTTTTAAAGGGCAAAATTGAAATTTAGTAACGGCGCCACCTAAAAAGGTTCTTTTTGTGTTATAGATAACAAAATTTCAAGAAAAAAAAAAATCTGTATTAATGGGCGCGACGAGGCCATAAACTTTGTTCTAAAAATAACGTATACGCCCCGAATTCTACATCGAATTTCCGACAATGAGATCTGTGGTACATGTGTCGATTTTTGAAAGTCTTGCAAGATATTTCGATTTTGATCAAAAAACTTCCCCAATATTGTCATGGGGTCGACAGTCGATAGTGTTGAGATGCCGACTTTTGAGTTAAGAACGAGAGTTCAAGATCCTGGTTCAATTCACAGGCAAGAACGTGAAGGTAACACACCCGAGCCAATCAAAAAGTTCGCTCAAAATGTTCATTGCCTGAAATCCACTGTTGATGATTTGAGAAAAAGCGGGATTACACTTGGGTTTGGGAAATGGAAATTGAAAGGTCTCTTCAACACAATACATGAGTTGCTTTGACCAGCGCCACATGTTTGTCCTCCACGAAGCTCTCCAAATAATTTTTGTCTTAGTTTTGGTCTTCTTTGAATCCATTTCTTGAACTGCGTGCTCGATTCTCGAAGGTACCTTTGAGTGTTCTGAAACATGCCTCAAATCAAAGTCTTAAGAGTAAGTTTATTCCTGCAACATTTTAAGTACATATACAAATTTTTTTTTTGGTGTCGTCCTTTATGCTTTGCAAGCTTCAGTTTAAGTCTGAGTAACCTATTGAAAGTACAAAAACATTTTGTTAGAAATCAATGCCCACTACAATAATATATGTATAATGTTGGAAGGCAACACTGCGTATGAGTAATATCAAAAATTTTGGAGCCCCGTCGCGTTTTTGAACTTTTTCTCTTTTCTCGGTAAATATACACCATAAACTAGCGAATAAGGGGTGCCAGTATTTTCCATACAAAAAAAAGCACCCTAATGTACATATATGAGTCAGTGGAATCAGGCTATAAATTGATTTCCACATAAATTATTTGTTTCTTTTTTTTTGTTATTAATATTGTGTAATATATGTGCTGAACCAAGGTTCGAACCAAATCCATCGTCCAAAAAATCTGAACCTCCAATTTCCGAACCTCAACCATTGGTAAAGCTTGGTTCGAGCCCTCAAACCTAAATTCCGAAAAAATTTTTTGGGCTTGCAGCCCTGATTAGAATAGACACTTCCAATGGTTGTTTCAAAGGTAATTGTAAAAACTTATCAGGGACTTTAAAGGCTTTAGAAATAATCGAATTATCGATGTTCCCATATTTTGTGGACGCGATATATCAAAAATTGATTTTGTGAATGATAATTTTTGATTTCAATTTTGATAGTTTGTAAAATATCTTTAACCCTAGAACAGACGGACATAACCTACGTATTTAGAATTTAAAAAGCGAGGCCTAATCTATCCCAAACTATCCGTGAAAATGTCAAACAATTTTGCCATCAAACAAAACAGCCACTGTGCTTCGCTTCAAGGAATTGAACTTCCGCTAAAGAAACAAGAAAGAAAGTCGGTCAAGCCCGACTATAATATACTCAGTACCTGTGAAGTGCTACACATCACCGTTGCGACCGGTGCTGCCCATAATTGTAACTCGACTATAGTGCATCCGATCTTTAAAATTCCTTTGGCGGATCGACAAAGAATGCTGATTACTAAATATGCCCAAAAGGTACGAACCTTCTTATCATAAAACTGTGGGAGAAATGACGTTTTTTTGATATTGCGTGGGCGGAAGGGGGCCTGTTGTATATTTAAAATAGTCTTGATCTGCCTGAAAATTTACATGTCATACATGTCAAACCTAAGTCTCTTACCATCTTTGAGATCAGTTTGTTCATACGGCCAGACGGACTGACAGATCGACTCGGCTGTTGATGCTGATCAAGAATTTATATACTTTATAGGGTCGGAGATGCTTCCTTCTAGCTGTTACATACTTTTGCACAAACTTAGTATACTCTGTGTACAGAGTATAAAAATATTAAGCAGGAGATTTTGGATTTTCCACCTTTTAACCTGTTTATTTGATTCCTTTTCTCTAACAATGGCTTAGTTTGCCTCTCTCGACCAGTGCAAATATTTGTGACAAATATGTTTAAAACGAAGGGCGTTTCAATTTGTTGAACTTGCCTGTGAGCTCAATTCCACAGCTCCTAACCCAACTTCAGAATATCAGGCTATTGACTGTGATTGAATGGCATGTGTTCCTACCCTTTCGAAAATGTCGAAATGTCGGCGTAAAAACCTAACACAATGGACCAACTGTTTTGCCCATCAAAGTTTTTGCACACGTAATGAGCTGCTGCTGTTGCTGGCAAGCAGCTGCCGGCCAACAGGTTCCGGACATTGAACGTCTGTTCGTTTGACTTTCGCAAAGTTTAGTTAAGCACTTTTAAAGGGCGAATTCCTTGCCAAAGATGATTTGTTGAATTTTGCCTCATTGAAGCGCTGCGCCAAAAGTTTTATGTGCTTGCCCCCCAATCAGGAGTGTACGAAAGTTGTGTGTTTTCTTTTGATTTTCAAACTTGCTTATTTTTTGCTTTAAGCCTTCACTCCATATGAGAAATGAAGTCCCATGAATGTTTAATGGTTGGCTACAGCGAGCGAGCAGAAGGCATGTGACATACTGTGCAGTCGAATCTGAAACCGGAAACAAATTATTTGTCAACGCAAATGGCACAGTAAGACCAACTACAATAACAACTACACTCGGCACGAACTCGGAGATGAGAATGTTGATGATGATAACAACAATTACGAAAGGCTCCAACAATTATTACATATAACAATCTGAAACAATAAACTTTACCCGGGCTTTCAAACATTTTGTGTGCTCAAGGATGAAGGCATGAAAGGATTGTGCATTGTGAGTGGGTGGGAAAACTTTGCACACACAGAGAGGGAAACAATCGCAGCAATTAAACTAGGACCCCCAAGGGGTCAGGCTAGTTTCTGTCTTGCGTATTCTGCAATGAAATTGCAGAAAAAGGATTAAGTTCATCTGTCTATTTTACTTAGTCGTTAGCAGTGGATTATTTGGATAGCAATTGAACTGCAGAGGATAATTTTTGTTCACCAGAACTTAATATTGTTTTACCATAAAGTAGCACGAAATTGAATTTAGGGGGGATATTAGGAGAAGAGTCAGCAGCAACTGAGGTCTGCCTCTAACAAACCAGAATGAACTTAGCTTCGCATCACCCATTGTCTTTGTCTCTTAGTTTTTGCAAAAAAAATGTCTCTTTTGCTCTGTGTCCGCTAACAAAGTTCACAAAGGCATCGGACCCAAATTTCCGACACAATTTCCACTGGCTGGTTGGGCTCTGTGTCTCTGGATGAATGTTTGCTTGAGTTTTATAAAATTGCTCATACGCACCGAGCTCCGTTTCGCATTTGCTAGGCATCTGTTGTCTGGTCTTTGGTCAAAAATGCTGACAATGGGCTCTACTACGATTCGTTGGAGCTGAATACAGTGACACTTCCAGCAAGTTGCCTGCGCGCGTGTCTATGTGAGATTATTTATGCCCCTTTGTTGTTGTTTGCTTTAATTGCCACTCATTCTCTCACTTTGGCCCTAAGCCCATGGTCTGAATTATGTGCTTGATAAATTGCTGCAGCAGCAAATCGTGTTGGGTGTTCGGAATGGATGTTAGCCTCGTTATCAGCCATACCGGAAATTAACGAGTCGTTTTTTCAAAGCTTTTGCAAAATAACTTTTGAGACTCGTAAAAGTCCCAATTACGTACAAAAAACCCTTCAACACGATCAAATAATTTAACCAATTTTTTTTGTTGTTGATTTTTCAGTTAACGCTTGGTCATAACGCCTGGCTGCTTCCTTGTCTTTATGTCTCGAGTGGCGGTGCCGACCAGCAAAGTCAGCCAGCCGACTATGTGGAGCACAATGGCATACTCGCTGGGAGTTCATTATATATTCTCATTGTTCGAGAACCTTGCACGGCAACTGCGTTTAAAGCAAATTAAGGTTACTTTAATGGCGAACACGCGTAAATACTTCTGGGCTGGTCTCGTGCCAACGCCAACGGAATGGCACGCATATTAATTGCTGCGAAGACTCGCCCAGCAGCCTCGAAATTATGTAGTCGAGGTGAGAAAAGAAGCGCGCTCGTGAAATAGTTATGCTGGGGTGTCACTTGAGCTAGAAATTGGCCACGAATGGAACAGTACTCCTGCCTGGCTGCCTTTCTTTGCAATGAATTAATTAGTTATGTTGAGCGAGGAACGAGTTCCGAAAAGTTAATTGCTGTTTTAAAGTGCATACAACGCAGTGGCCCGGCCATTCATGATATTTAAGCCACCCACGCCCCTACCTGTGAAAACAAAAAGAGTTTCATATAACCTTGTGCCGAACGGGTGAAGTGTTTCTTTACAGAGTAGCTGTTTGGTTAAGGGTAGGAGGGTATGAGAAGTGGCACCAGCTTTAATTTAATTAAGTTGCGCTACCTGTCTTAAAGCGCTTTCCACACCCCACTTCTGCAACATTCCACTTTGAATAAAAAAAATTTTTACCAAATTTGGAATGAGCGATAGTAAAGTTATGAGAAAAAGAAAGTTCGCTGCAACATCGGAATAGTAATTCCTCAAACTCTGAGATTAGCTAGGAGTAAATAATTACAATTTCATTAATTGTAATTAAGTATTTACTCATATTTTCTTCAATTTTAAAGACCTGTTCCCAAGAGCGCGGAAAATTTCATCGTCAAAATTGCGATTAATTTATTTAGCATCCACATAAATTTTTAGTAAGGCCATGTATTAGACATAATCGCAAAATAAAGGAATGGCCACACTGGTGGTCAGCTGTTTTTCGCTTAGGGCGTATACTCAGATGAGATAAAAATTTTGTTTTTAACAATACTTCATTTAGATAAGACTGCTGCTCCAAAGCGTATTAGATTTCAAAATTGTTCAAATGTGGTTCTATTCATGTGAAGTATTGTGCCGAAATAAATTTTTATCTGATCTGAGTATAGACCTATAAAAAGAAAATCATTTAAATATTTGAATTTCAAGAACAAGAACTCTGATATTTGGATGCCGAGACTTCACTGCTGGGGCGATGCATTCCCTTTGCACAAGCGCATCATGAAGCCGTTTAAATCTCGCATCCTGACTGCGCCAGAGCGGATCCCTAATTTCAGCCTGAGCCTCGCCGCTGCATAGAGAAGGAATTTGACCTTTTTGCTTCAGCTGGTGCTTAAATTCAATAATAGTTTAATAAATAGATGAGAAGCTATTAATTTCAATGTAATCTTTATTTAATATTTCCCGTTTTTCGATTTTGCTTTATTTATTTAATTATTTTCGATTTGCTTATGTAGATCACCTTCCCATACAGCAGGTTGGTTATTTAAATCTCCTTTTTCATAATAACGCAACTTGTTGAGCAATTCGTTGAGCCAATGATGCCCCAACAACTGGAGATCTCTGCTGGGGCTTCTTTAACTGCTTCTGTAGATGTAATGAATGAACCTCTGTTGTAAATAAATGATTTAGTCAGATGTGTAGGAACTAACATATATGTATGCAGCAGATGTGCTCGGCTACAAGTCATTCTTCATGAAGAAAGAGCTACATGAAGCACTCTCCAAAAACCGCGACACAGTTGTGCTGAAAGTAAGAACATTTTGTATGCAATCTTAAAAACATTATCAGCCATGCTCCCATTTTCGCAATCTCCAAAGTTCTGCGATTGGGAGAGACAATTTAGTCGGCTTCAAAACGCAAAACTTTTGCAAATGCGAAAATGGGAACATGGCTGTATGAATCAATATGACTCACCTTTCTCCGAAGACATATTTATTTTCTGGCATCAGCTGTTTTTCAGTCCATTCACGGTCCACAGCGCTATAGATATGTCAACTATCGATAGGCTAAGTGTGTATTTATTTTTGCTTCCTCGGAACACAGAAAATAAATGCTGCGGCGGAAAGTTTTCGCTGCCGTTTTTTTCTTCCTTTTCCGAGCTCCTAGGAACAGGCCTTAAACTAAAATTAAATTTGAAATTAAAGCTAGATAAGGAGAACGCCAAACTGCTTGTGCGCACAAAAAGGCTATTTATTGCGAAAGTGGATCGTAAAAACAAGCTGGATTTCTGTGATAGCCAAAAAATATCATGAACGCAAAATAAGGCGTTATTGGTATTTCTTAAAGGTACGGTCACGCTTTTCCCGGCTTACAAACAAGTTAATAAGGATTTGAAATCGCAACTATAGTGGTATTCCTGAAAGCGATTTCGTTTGTGCAAATCTAAATCAGTTGACGGAACGACCCTTTTTGCGCACTGATTTGATTTAGATTTCGTGAACAGCTGGCAGTATGACCGTTAAGCTGGTTGATCATTGGCGCGAAAGCAAAACATGCTTAAACAGTTGAAAACTATTCTTGTAACCTTTGTTATTAACATAGTTTATTAACAGATTATGTAGTTCAAGTAAAAATAATTTTTTTTATGGGGAATTAAACTGAACCAATTTGGCAGATCTCAAGTCAAAGACGCAGGATGAAATTGTGGAAGAATTAGTAGCGTACAACATTCTAGGAAAGCTGTGCAAGTAAGGAATCCAGAATTTCTTTGATTTAATCAAGCACAAGCTGTAACATTGCATTTAATGAATAATTATTTAATTATTAAAAACTTGAAATGCAAAAACTTGCAACATTCTCCATGACATCACCAAGCGTGCCAACGGCCAACCCAGAACGAATACACCAAAACGAAATCAAATTTATACCAAATCTAAATCAGCCTCAAAGATGATTATTTTAAAACAATAAAAATGATCGCCAATTCCTTACTTACTCTGGGCACACTTGACATTTTGTATGGAGCAGCTGTGAACAGCTGATCGCCGAAATCAAAATCTAATCTAATCAAATCTAAATAACTTTCAGGAATACCACTAAAACAAAAATTTTTTATATGAAATGCAGATCGGTAATGTCCAAGAAGCAGACGCTAGAGTCTCAGTTGCCATATTTGAAAGATTTTCTAACGATATGAGTATATCGACAAAACTAATGCGATTTCACCCAATAGTTCAGTCACTGAAGTGTTCATTCAAAACTTTCAAATAAGCGCCAACAGTCTTAATTGGCTCCAAAACAAAGCACCCGGTGCAGACGCGATACGAATCTGCTGTCGTGCGAGATCAATAATTAATGTTACACATTTTCATTATTTATTTGTTTTTATTTCATAAAAGTTGGTATATACTACTGTGGTTTGTCATCATCTGCATTGGCCGGTGCAAGCAACAAATTTGTTGCTGCTCTTTCTGGACTTCAAGGCTGTCTATGGCAACTGAATCAAAATACTCTATTGATGAAGCCCCAAATAAAATGCTTTTTTTTCTTCCTCATGAAAGCGCTTCAATCGAATTTTTATTTTTAAGACATATTTTTGATCTTCCGACCGTCAAAATAAATAAATTGAATTAGTTTGGGCGCACAAACAAATCCCGAACAGCTGTTCAATAAAATGCACATGCTCAGAGTAGTTGGCAACGCGACGACGTCCGTGTGGATTTTACCACCCCACGGTGGTCCAAATTCCAAAAATTTGACAGAAACACTAATGAATGAGGTAAGTGCCCCAAATTTGGTATGTACACATATTTTGGACCCCCAAGCCATCTTACCAAGATTCGCTCGTTTTACACCATTATTTTATATAGCTGCCATATATCCGATCCATTCGATTTGCACCAACTTTGTTGATTTTTAAGCAATTGAACCAAAATTTGGTTTGTACACATATTTTGGGTGCCCAAGGCGACTAACCAATTCTGGCTCGATTTGCGGCACTAGTTTATATAGCTGCCATATAACCGATCCGGCAGACTTTCATCAGCTTTTTTGTTTTTTAAGCAATTGAACTAAAATTTGGATTGAATTCGTGTTTTTAGCTCCCTAGGCGACTCACCAAATTTTGCTCAGTTTATACACTATTTCACATAGCTGCCATATAAATGCTTTTTTCGTTTTGCAGCTAACCAGTGTGCACCTCCTGTGTGCTTGTCAGCATACTAGTCGTAAGACGCCTGCCGGCAAAAACTTTGCGAGCGATTTTACAGTGTCATTTTCATATGGAGATTTTTTTTTGCGAGCGCTTTTTTGCGTTCTCCGTACTAGGCTTAAAGCTTAATGCGTCTTTTGATGCGTTCCAAGAATAGATCCAATTTTCGAGTTCTTCAAAAGAGCGAAAGTGCTGAAACTTTACATCATCGATCTTTACGGCGGATGTCGTAGGAATTCCCATTTCAGCGTTTCAAGGTATGTTTTGACCGGCTGCGCAACAGGTGCCTTCACTTCATTTGGCACCTAGCTATAGGATCATTCTCATGGCTATTAACCTAACAGATATGACTTGTTGAGTTCTTCTTGGATTTTTTATTCGACATTCGACAAACTCAATCCTTCCAGCTCCTTGTCCTCGGTATGAAAATAACCACTTCAAATACGTCTAAACTAAAACTCACATGTAGAAATGGATGAAGCATGTTCTCCGTATGCTTTTTGAAGCATTTGATGGTATTTAGCTGGATTTTTCTTCAAATAAAAGCAGATGGTTAGACCTTCCCAAAAATGGTGTTTGGTTCGCAAAAAAGTTGAAATATTCGGAGCTCACAAAAACTATGTTGCTTACACTTCAGCAAATGACACTTACTGAAAAAGAAAACCTTGCGATGAGGCTTCAAAATAAAGTCGTTTGGAACATTGTCACCTTTAAAAAGTCCTTTAAATCGTTATATACTCTTTACCAAAGGTACACAGAGTATGAACGCACAGAGCTCAGAGATGCTAAGAGAGACATTTGGAAAAATCCTCATATATCCTCAGAAGGTTCGTACGTTCTGGACATATTTAGTAATCCGAATTATTTATTAACAGTAAAGATCGGGTGAATGATAGTCTAGTTATGAGGAAACGAACGTTTGCTGTTGCAGCGCAGCCGCCGCAGCTGCTGCCGCCGCATTAAAATTCATACTGAGCATACACTTTCGTTGGTACAGAGTATAATAGAGTTGGGCTTGACCGACTTTCGTTCTTGATTGTACTGGTAACAGCTGCCACCCTGAATTCCAAGTCAAACTGCGTAATACAATCTCCCATTGTCCTTATATTTTAATCAAGTTGCAAGCAAATAAACAATTCAATGGTTGAACATAATCTCAATCGATCGAAAAAACACAATCTATTTCTTTACCCTTAGAGTAAGGAAAAGACCTTCACCCTCCGTTGTTTCCATTACCATACTTGGATAGTTATGCGACTCATCCTTGGTATAGCGCTCCAATAACTCTGCAGTGTCCGTGTTTGAGACATTTTTCCAGCCTTCCTTTTTAATATGGTATAGCCGTACAGTGCCACCCGAAAAGCAGTCAACATAGGTCGAATAGTAAATGGCACGCTGTGCCAATTCATAGGCCTCTTCATCGCTCATATCCGGCTTAAAAAACGTGTCCAGTATACTATAAGCAGTTGTACTACCGCTGCCCACCGAAAATAGATCGCCATACATGCGCATGCCTTCCGAGTCAACGTAGGACAGTACTGGACCCTCTAGATCCCAACCGCCAAGCATCATGCCCATGGAAAGACCACAGTTTCGATAAAAGTTCGCCACATTGCATATGAATCTTGTAGCAGCCTTAACCGGGAGAGGACTGCCAAAGCGCAACTTATGAAGACGACACTCACGACTTAATGCCCGATCCCAGTAGAAACAATCGCCTGCCCCACCAGCCATGGTGCCCAGTATATGGTCGCTAATCTCAATAACTTTCTTTATATCCTTCGAAGAGATGAAGTTGCCGGTAGTGCCGCGCGAATCGGCTGCTAATATAATGCCGCCTTGATAGATGAAGCCCAATGTGGTGGTGCCATGAACGGAGTCCATGTCCATATTGAATTTCTTGACAAATTTCTTCAGCTCCGCAGCGGGCTAAGCCAATGGAATGGAAGTAAAGGAAAAGTTATGAGTTACAGGAATTTCAATTCATTCATTCAGAAGTTCTTCAAATGAACCGCTGCATTTTGGCTTTATCAACATTGGGAATGTTCCCTTCTTCCCACTTTTCTTTCTGAATCGTACTTTTCCAGTTCAGTTTTAACTTACATTTTCATATGGTGGCGCCAGCAAGGTTAATGGTTCTTTAAAGTTGCAGCGGGACATGTTGAGGTCTTGTTGTGCCATCTCTGAGGTGAGTTCATCAAACGTTTTCATACATAATAGCTTATTAAAGCCGCAAATGCCTTCAAGTGCCATGTTTTTGTGGAAAAAAAAATATAAATAGATGTACAAAGCTGTAAGTGACAATTGCTAAGATCTCGGAATGATATGGATACGTTTAAAGTAAGAAACAAGTGTTGAGAGGCTTGCTGTGATGTGGTAAGCTACGAAAAAAACGAGAGCGTAAGTTAAAGTCGGTCCTGCCCGATTTCGAAATACCCGTTACTCAGGGCAATTAGTGTCTAATAGCCTTTCCTTATGTTAATTAAAAGAGCATTAACATTAACTTGGCTCGCACTGTGGTCGAAATTCAAGCATCGAACAAATTAACACTTAACATTAAACTATGTACACTTTTAATTCTAAAATAATATATCAAAAAAGACTTAAATTTGCATAGCTTTTAGTCCAAAAATAATTGAATCTGAATCGGTTTGAAACCCTGGAAAACCTGATACACATATATTCCGATTTTAAACAGTCAGCCAACATTTGGTTAACTAACTTGGCATAGTTTGGTCTTTTTTATACTACCCAGAAAGCTTTAAACAGCGTTTCTTCCTTTTCTTGATCTTTTGTTGGTAAAGTGTTAGTCTTAAAACAATTTTCAATGCATTTCTGGGAAATATTGCTTGGGGATGGCTCCAAAGAAAGAGTGAAGAGACAATATATATAAATTTTTTTGACAGGATTTTGTAGCGCAGTGATAGTGCCTGACCCTACCACAGGAAATAAATCCATAGATTCGATGTATTTCCGGTTCGATGCTGTAAGTTCGGTAGTTCATTCTCAAATTTGGCGATAACAGTTGGCCGTACAGTCGATAAACTGTCTCACCAATCATGATTACCAAATTTATCAGTCGCAATCGGCAATCACTGTATTCACCGCTTAAAATCGGCATTCATATACTGAATACGCCCAGTGATTCTAGATGATTTTCGTGTGCTAAGCAAGACTGCGTTTTCAGAAATTGTCCATCACGTCGAGATTTTTAGTAATTTGAGCTTAAAGTAGCTAAAAATGCCTATTTTGACCCTTTTTAGGAGCGTTTTTTGGGGAATCTATTCTATTGTCTTGGACTCTCTTTGATACCATCATAAAGTACCACTCCTTAGCTTTGAAATGAACCATCCCAAACAATTCAGCGATTTTTTCAATGGAGATAGACCTCTTTTAGCACTTGTGTAAGAATCCAAAAATATCCTTTTTATTGCTGGAGCCCCTAAGTATGCAATGGGTGGTAGAGACTCTAATACTCTCTCTCTCTGTTTACAAATGCCAAATTACTACTGAGCAGAGCACACAGTGAGTGTTGGCCTGTTGCTGTTATTGTTTGAAACAAAAACAATGCGTTGGTCTGCTCACCTAGCTGTGTGAAGCGTTTGTGTGTATTGGTACAACTTTTAATGAGTTCTAAAACAATAAATAATTGCAATTGCGGGGTCTAAATACTCATACGAACATACGGTGCAAATTTTGGTTTAACTGAATTGGTTTTACTAAGCAAAAAAGGGGACCGTACATTCGTATGAAAATTTCTTAGCGTATTAATATATAGATGTGGCCATTTCAACAGTATTTAAGCAAACAGCACATGCCAAAAAAGTATGCAAATTTTTTATAGCATTTATAACTCTGCCATTTATTATCCGGTCTTTATGCAAGTTTCAGTGATTGTAGATTTTGGGCACATACACTGCCCCGCAAAATATGAGCTTGATATCTTCAAAATTGTTAGAGTTTATTAACATTTTGAATGGCAGTGACGGGAGGGGGCGTGGCCAAAATTTGAAATAAACTTGATCTGCGTACAGACAATAGATGTCTACATACAAAATTGGGTCGCTATAGCTCTTCTAGTCTCCGGGATCTAGGTGTTCATACAGACAGACGGGCATGGCTATATCGATTCGGCTGTTGATGCTCAGCTGAAGTTTTGTATACTCTTGCAGCCTTCTTTGAAAACAAAAAAGTCCATACTTTTCTAGGGGAGATATACTAATTATATAGATTTTCGATTTCGACCAAACTTAGTGGAATCAAGAAAAGGCGTAGCAAACTAACAATTGCGAAATTTGGAGGCGATTCCATTTAAAACAAAAGAGATTTTCTCACTAGAACTTCTTTTTCGACCGATCATTCGTTCTGCAGCTATATTCTATAGTCATCCGATTTTGACAAAACTTTGTAGAACTATGTAAAAGTATATAAAATATGTTTATGCCAATGATAAGGACGTTTCCATTGAAAACAAAAAGTTTTTCTCAATAGAACTAGTTTTCCGACCGATCGTTTCTATGACAGCTATATGCTATATTCATCCGATTTTGAACAAACTTTGTACAAATGTGTTGAAGCATACCAAATAAGTAAATGCCTATTTTAAGGACATTTCCCTTGAAAACAAAAAAGTTTTCCTAACTAAGACTATTTTTCGGACTCTACTTTTCTATGACAGCTATACTGTATAGATGTCCGATTGCGACTAAGCTTGGTGGAATAATAGGAAAGCAAAGCAAACTAAGAATATATATACTTTATGTGGTCGGAGATGCTTCCTTCTATGCGTTACAAACATCCGGACAATTTGAAAATACCCTCTGTAAGGGTATAATTAACGGAGTATTGCAACAATAGACTGGGCAGTTGAGGATTGTTGACACTTTTGTCATCGAGCATTCTTGACCTTTTTTTTGATCAGTGTGCAATACACCAATAAATAAGCATTTTTCGATCTAAAATAATTTTCTTGACAACTCTTGGGAATTAATTTTCAATGATATAAATTTAACCATAAAGGAACAAACCCATTGATTCAAAATTGATCGATCTTACTTTTCAACCTGATGAACTATTGATACAAGAACGAACATTCTTATTTTTTGACAATGCAATCTTGGATTTGAGTGCGTTTAGCACTTGGTTCAAGAATTTATTTGTTTAAGAATTCAAGAATATTTCGTACTTGGTTCAAGTATTGAAGCTCTTGGATCAAGAAAAACGGGTTCAGAAATGCAAACTTGGATCAAGAATTTGGCTCTTGGATCTAGAATTTTCATTCTTATCGAACTTCTGACATATATCATTCTTGATCCAATTATAAAATTTCCCTTTTTTTCTCTTAGTCTATGCGGATTGAAATACAAACAAATGCTGTAAGAATCAAAGCAAGTATATTAATTGCCTAAAAATCTTGAAATTTGTATTTAAAAAAAATCTTTGTAAACATAGCGTCTAATCGCTTCCTAATATTTTGTGGAACCTTGCGCATCGCACACTGAATCGCACACTGAATTCCGCTTCTATCGATTCAGGCAGTTAAAGAGTTGGGCTTCAAGCTCTCACAAATATTACGTATACGACATGAACGCCTCAACGAAATGTCGTCAAAAATATCTTTCAATCATTTTAAAAGTTGTTAAATTTGAAATATTATTCGAGGATGGGATAGATATGGAATAGGATTCGTAGATTTTTTGTTCTATCTCCAATTTGGGACTCAGTTTTCCAGCCTGTCTGTTTCGGAAAGGGCGACTCATCTGGCTTGTAGTTTGAAATCAGCATGATTCATGTATGTATTTTTGATCAAGGATTCAGTGATAACAAGGATCATTTTCAAACGAAAAAGGTGTCCATTTCGATCTTTAAAAACAGGGTTTGGCGTCACAGGAACCTGTAGTAAGCTGGTTCGAAAGGGTATTGCTTCCAGACCGGCTTGCAACCTTGCAAAAATCAGCTCTAGTTACTTATAAACTAACCTTGCTGCAAATGCCTCGACATGGTCCACTTCAACGTTCCCCTCACCTAGGCAGGCAAGGCATCTTCTCCTTTCTGACTCTGGCAGGTTCATTATGCAATCTATGTGAACTCAAGCTCCCAATAAACCAAAAACGCCAATCAGTTGCATTCAGTTGGACCGCATGGTTGATGCCATGTCAAGGCACAGTCTGGTGAGGACAACCTGTGGCCCAAGTGAGTACTAAAGCCCTATAGCCGCCACACAAAGCTAAACCAAACCTAACATTACATTACCTAAACTAGATACCGGTGTAAAAAAGTTAGCCTTCTTTAGTTTGAAGTATTCAGCCGACGCATTCACTTATCCCCCAGTGAAAGTGCTTCGGCTTACTAACCAAAATGAGATTCACAGACCTACACCAACGTAGGACCAAAAACCGTGAGAGAGCAAGCCGGCATTGGCATTTGCCGGGAAATTTTCTCTTTTTTGCCAAATTTCCCTACTCTCTCTCTCTTACGCTGCGGCAATCGAAGTGGAGCGTGCGAGACATTTGCATTTTATAGGGTTTTGTGTCGACTGGCATTTATTGCCAGAACTTGTAAACATGACATTTCCATATTTATCTCCATGTTGCAAGGTTCCTGTGTGGCCCCAGCAGGACCCCATACAAAGCATCACATCCGTCCAGCGCTTTTAGCGTCTGCTCGAGGGAGCACGTTCTACACAATGACTAATAACAAGGATAAGAGCCGAAAGGTGAACTGCGCGCTGGAAATGAGAAAAAATTTACATAATGTGAACACGGTAGTTATATTTAATTTTGAATAATTTTCGGATTTGTGGCAAATATTTTTAAGGCGATTTATTTTGTAATTCGGATATTTATGTATAACTTTTTTATTTTTTATTTTTCGAGCCACGTGTGTGGGCAAAGGGCGTGAGGGAAGCGCGTGTTTAATCCAGAACACCAAAGCTGAGTCGTTAATGCCGTCGAGAATGTTGTTAGCTTCTATCGTGTCCTTTTATTACACCAAAATCAATATTGATTAGAAGATAATGGCTCGGCGCCATCACAGCAGCCGCGGCAGAGCGAGACAGGTAAGGAGCAGGCGATGGCCACCAATTGTCCCTCCCCTTTGATGTTTCGTGGCTTTTGTATGCCTGATGGGATGGATAAATTGAATATGCTCGCTGCCACGTTCATCCCTTGACGAATTTTGGTCAATAAATTTCCTGAAATATTGAAGTTGACAAGAGCCTTGTCAATGGGCGTTGCTCGGCCATGTGGGTGTGTGCTGTGGCAGCTTACGTGCCAGTGCTTGACTTGATGACTTTCCATCATATGCTCTGCATCTTTGTTTATGGATTATACAATATTTTATTTGATTCAAGTTATGTGGTTTGTCACCGGATGCCGTTGGACGTTTGCCCTGCTGGAGTTTATTCTGATAATAACCAAATGGATTCTCAGTACTCACTCTCTCATTGGCGGAGGGGATGTCTAACTAATTTGTCAAAATCAAATTCATGCTTTGGCTAACGAGGTTATTTATAATGTGCGCATGTAGATTTATATTGCACAACTAAAACCGGTGCACCACATGGCTTTTCTATTTGGGTTACTTTTGATAAATGTACGTTAGAGAATTTTTGATGGATAAATTGAATGAAATTCATGTCTGATTTGTGGGGAGAAGCAAATGATATTATACGCCATTGAAGTGCGCTGTTTCGTTTTGAAGCTGTTGGTCACAAAAAAAAAATGGAACAAATTCGTTTACTTTTTCAGTTCTCTTGAAACGGTTCAAAAAACCGAAATGAAGCAGTAAAAATTATGCTTTAAAATGTAAAAGGGCTTGCCCATTACGACGACCAGTCAATGTTTATAAAACTTAATATAAATCGAATACATTAAAGTGGATTTGTTCCAGACCCTGCTCTGGAGAAGATTGCGTTTGCGCAATGTATCCACCAAATCCTAAGAGTTGTCCCACTGTCCCGCCTTGCCAATTGACGCTGATAGTCAAAAAACTAGTTCTTGTGAGAAAAACTTTTTTGTAAGGGACGTTTCCCCTTACGTTGGCATATTTTTATTTTATATACATTTACACAATTCTACAAAGTTTTGTCAGAATCGGATGACTATATCATACAGCTGCAGTATGAATGATCGGTCGTAAAAGAAGTTCTAATGAGAATAACTTTTTTGTTTTAATTGGGATCGCCTCCAAATTTCGTAATTAACAGTTTGTTATGCTCTTTCATGATTTCACTAAGTTTGGTAGAAATCGGACATCTATTTAGTATAGCTCCCATAGAATAGTAAGGAAAAGTAGTCTTATTTAGAAAAACAAACTACAAGGGTATACAAAACTTCGGCCGATCCGAAGTTAACTTTCCCCTATTTTGTAAAATTTTTTTCTGGAAATTCACACGGTTAGGCTCTGTGACTTTTTATACCCTTGCAGAGGGTATTATAAAATTGTCCGGATGTTTGTAGCGCATAGATATATTCTTGATCAGCATGACGAGTTGAGTTGATTTAGCACTGTCCGTCTGATTCTTTGCTATCTCCTCCGTCAGTTTTAAAGCTATCCTCACCAAACTTAGCACGAAGTCTTTTGGTACAAATACCCTGAACATTAGTCGGAACCGGCCGGATCGGATGACTATAGCATATTGCTGTCATAGGAACGATCGGTCGAAAAACTAGTTTTAGTGCGAAAAACTTTGTTGTTTTTAATGGAAACACCTCCAAACTTTGTATTTCTTAGTTTACTATGCATCTCCATGATTCCACCAAATTTGGTAAGAATCGAACATCTATATAGTATAGCTGTCCTAGAAGAGTAGAGTCAGAAAAGTAGTCTCAGTAAGAAAAACTTTTTTCTTTTCAATGGAAATGTCCTCAAAACGGGCATGTATTTGTTTTATCCCAGAAGTCAGAGATAAGCGAAGAAAAAAAAAAAAAAAAAAAAAAGAAAACGAAAGGCGACACGAGGGGGGTAGGGGGGACGTCCGGGGCGGTGACGTGGCGGCGTGGGTGGGGTCGGGGGTGGTGGGGAGCAGGAATTTTTCTCGCGTAAATTAATTCGCGTTGTAGGTGGTTGGGGGCCGGGGCGCGCTTGGCGGGGTTATTCGGTCACATGATTCTACAAAGTTTGGTCAAAATCGGATGACGGATGGCCTTCACCATAGGAACGATCGGTCGAAAAACTAGTTCTAGTGAGAAAAACTTTTTTGTTTTTAATGAAAACGTTCTTTTTATTGGCATACACTTATTTTATATACTTTTACACAATTCTTCAAAGTTTGTTCGAAATCGAATGACTATAGCTTATAGCTCTTATAGGAACGATCGGTCGAAAAACTAGTTCGAGTGAGGAAAACTTTTTTATTTTTAATGAAAACGTTCTTTTTATTGGCATACACTTATTGTATATACTTTGGACACATTTCTACAAAGTTTTATCAAAATCGGATAGCTGCAGTATGAATGATCGGTCGAAAAAGAAGTTCTAGTAAGAAAAACTTTTTGTTTTAAATGGGATCGCCTCCAAATTTCGTAATTAACAGTGTATTATGCTTCTCCATGATTTCACCAAGTTTAATCGAAACCAGACATCTTTATAGTATAGGTCCCATAGAAAAGTAATGTCCAAAAAGTATTGTTAGAAAAACTTTTTTGTTTTCAATGGAAGCTGCAAGGGTATACAAAACTTCGGCCGAGCCGAAGTTAACTTTCCCCTATTTTTTCGATTAAGAAATCATAACTTTTGAAATACTTAAGATATTATCAAAATGTAAAATTTATATAACAGTGAATTTCGTATGCTCTTATGCTCTTCGTATGCTGAACAGGGTGCTGCGAATACAGGGTGCTTTGATATACGATACCAAAGTTAAATTTTAAATATGGATCAGAATTTAATTTTCGTTTTATATACAAAATGTCTTGATAAGTACTAACTAATCCTACTCATTTTTTTTAGCGAAATGCTCCCTATACTTTTTAAAGTCCTTGTTGCGAGCTTCTTGCGCTTCTTCGATAATTGCCCAATCGGTAACAGAGCATGTTGAAGGATCTCTGGACCATGTATACAAATATATGCACCGTGGGAGGCATTTAATACCACAGATACAATAAATCAATAAAAAATCCAAATTGAAATAATATCTAGATGTGTTGTACGAAAATTTTTGGAACGTTTCTGTGTCTACTATCAATATTATGTGGTATATTTTTTATTAAATTGACTTCACTACCCGTTATTTTTGCGAAAAGTTTGGCAGTATTTTCATCATTGGAGTAACCAAATCCGGGCTTAGGCTGATCCACAATTAAGCCAGCCTCTTCATAAATGACTTTTTAATTTTTGCTCTTTGTTTCTAAAACAATTTGTTTTTCTTTTGTTGATCTTGCTTGCTTTTTTAATTGACAACTTATAAGACAATTGCAAAAGACACTCCAAAAATCTTATCCAACCTTGTATGTAGAATGAATAATCATTGTATTGGAGCGACAACTGACCTTGCCAATGCCAATGTATCCTTAATACACAGCTTCAACGAAAAGTTCCTTACGTCCTTCCCTTGCCTTTTCCTGTTCAGCAGCATCAAAGTCAATGAAGGTGCTTAACCATCTCAAAACCATCTTAAAAAATGTTCCTCAGCTGAGTAGGCGACTTGCTAAAAAAAACATTTCTTTCGAGCTTGCAACTTTGATCTCAAATATCTCGCTTGGCGCAAGACCCCGTATAGGTCAAAATGTTGGCGTATGCTTCTAGTTTTTTTTTTTAATTTTATTGGTGGTGGCCATCGTCTTTTCAACTATATATGTAAGATAAATATGTGTCTTTATTATAGATATTCGTGTAGTTACTTAGGTAATATAATAATAAGATTAAATGAGAGTGTGTTTGAAGTTTAGTTGACGGCTTAATTTCGGCTGATTTACGGATGACGGCTGAAGTCTGCCGATGACTGACGATGACTGCCGACCTATCGATAATACCGACTATCGCCTTAACAGGGATGCCACCTCGGTACATGCAGGTCCCTACAACATCTTATATTTATATATGTCCACACAAAGAAAAAAAACATACGTTTTATAGACTTTTAGGAAAAAATTATTTTCTTTCAGAAAAAAATTTTTTGTTTATTTGGAAATAACATTAATATAGAAAAATATCCAAAGTTATAGATAAAAACAAGAAAGAAAGTAGGTCAAGCCCGACTATAACATACTATGTACTTGTGAAGCGCTGCCCATCACCGTTGCGACCGGGGCTGCCCATAATTGTTTGATTTCCTTATAACTCTATCACCGTTCATCCGATCTTTACCATTCCTTTGGCGGATCGATAAATAATCTTTATTTCAAAAAATGTCCAGAGGGTTCGAACCTTCTACCTATAAAACTGACGGAGATATGACGTTTTTTCTAAATTTCCTCTATCTCTTACCATCACTGAGATCTGTTTGTTCATACGGACAGAAAGACAGACGGACAGACAGACAGACAGACGGACATGGCTACATCGTCTGTTGATGCTGAACAAGAATACATATATTTATAGGGTCGGAAGTGCTTTCTTCTGGCTGTTACCTCTGGTACAGAGTATAAAAAATAGAGAACATTCTTTGAAGATTTTTTAAGATATACCACACAAAATTCACAAAATGTGCAGACCTTGTAAAACCTAAAATTGTAAATTAAACTGATTTTGATGAATTTAATTAATCTATTTTGACTTGGCATCACTCAATTATTTCAAATCAACAAAAAAAATATATTATTAATCTACAGTTCTACTGGTCAATACCCCACTGTGAAACGGACGGACAAACAGACAGGGCTAAATCAACTCAGCTCGTCATGCTGATCAAGAATATATACTTTATGTGGTCGAAGATGCTTCCTTCCATGCGTTACAAACATCCGGACAATTTTAGTATACCCACTGCAAGGGTATAAAAGTTTATAATTTTCGCTTTAATTATATTTAGTCTATAAGCGTTCTTCTGTTCAACAATTTGAACTATTGGGATAACCACAAGCCTTAGCCAAGTGAGCTTAAGTAAGAAAATGTTAAAAAATACTTGTTGAATTTCTCATGCATCTCACAGAGCGACCAGTATACCAAATTGCTGTAATTTATCAGTAGAATGCAGCTACAGTAAACTTGTAAAACGTGACACCCTCTGGATTGATGCGGGTGCTAAATGTATCCTTTGGCTTAAACAAGCCCAAATTGTGGGAAACATTAAACAGATCCTGAGCGCAGAGATGAAGGTTATAGTTAGTTATTTTAAGAGGCCTTTAACATGAGCATTCACTTACTTCTACAGTATAACCCATGGGGTTATTTAGACTCAAGTTCGTTAAGTAAACGTTAAATGTTTGGGGACATAGAGGACAGGGAATAAAGCCACCACGATTGACAAAAGCAACAGCAAACGATTGTTTTCCAAAATCATTGATGGGTTTAATGGGACGCGTCCATACCTGGCAAATGGGAAGAGCAGCTTCTAAAGTAGGTCATTTATCCAGCACATAGAAACTTGCCTCAAAATTTTTTGTAGCCAATACACGTTGTCCACCTATCCCCAGCTCATCCTGGTTGACTGCTATGATGTCGCTGCAAACGAGTTTCTTTGAAATTGATCTTGAAATATTTTGTTACTAACCGATTCTGCAGCAAAGCCTTAATCTCCGGACGTACAGTCTCCAAATCGTTGGTCATTATCAAAGGGGCTGCAAGCACTGTCCAAATGGCCAACTGTAAGCGGCTGGCATCGTAGCTCAAACGATAGTTTCCCAGCACCAGCTGTGTGAGTAATGTAAATATTGGTTTTACCCTTAAGAATTTGGTATAGTTATCTACCATATCAAGATCGTTCCAATGCCCGGGGCCCGCATAAAGGGATAATATATGCTGTTGGCTATAATAGTGGTCCATTATAGCGAAGATCGAATTATGGAAATCAGTCACATCGTTCGAAAATCGCCAAAGATTGCAATGCGATTTGATGAGCGCATAGTCTGGCTGAAATTTGAAGCTTGAGTGTTTTCGTACCAAGAGTTCTGGAGACCCACCTTATCTTTGTAAAAGGGCCAGCTACAAGAGTAGACCATTGGTCTTTCCGTCATATTCAGTGCCTGACCAAAGGCGGGATATCCTCTATCTAGTTCCGCTTCATTTGCAAAACATCCATCCAGCTTGACATAGTCCACACCCCAGAAGGCAAAGGTATGGGCATCAAGTACAAAGTGTCCCCTGGCTCCAGGACCGTGGTGCATGCAGGTTTTTGCACCCACATCATGATATAGGCCAAACTTCAGTCCAAGTTCGTGTATCTGTTTCAAACATGATTCAGTTATCTCACTGAAAATTATGCTGATGTACACTTGTCTCACATAGTTCGAAAGTACACTCATGCCACTGGGGAAACGGTTTCGATCGGGCAATAACTCATGGGTAACAGCATCGCGATGGTGGTCCATCCAGCAATCATCAATAATCAAGTACTTGTAGCCGACCGCTGCATATCCCTCGGATACTAGCAAGTCGGCGGTGCGCCTGAAGAGCGACTCACTTAGGTAGGGCAAGAACTGTGATCAGTTGATAACTCATTTAATATAATTAAAGTACCTGATACAATCTCTGGGGAATCTAGCACAATCAGTCAGACAGCGGAATCTCTCCCACGGCATCCATCCCATGGGCGGAGTAAGGGCCAATCCGTTCTCGAGTCCATTGATGTGGTGGCAAATGAAGCAAGCCCAAATCAAAAGCGGCAGCAGGACTGTATGGCAATTTCCAACTGGCATCTCAAAAACAATCAAACAGTTGTCAAAATAAATGTGGAGAATGACTTGGCGATAGACATAACCGAATCAAATCAATAAGTTTTTGGGGTAACGAAATTAGTCAAGGTGAAACTAATTATTTGTGTATTTTTCAGTACGGAAATTTAAAACAGTTTTTTAAATTTTTTGGCTTGGCTAGATGTGTGAGTTTGGCAGAAATTTATCAACTGCTTATTGCCATTTAAACGATAGTAGGCAGAGAAACGGGCAAGGTAAGGAAGGAAGAGAAGAGGAGAATGGCAGTGACAATAATTGTACTAAAGATAATATTCTTAAGTGGTGACTAAATAGTTTGAACCAGGGATTAATACCGGAACCGTTAACTGAAATAAACCGTTTCAAATCACGTACCGGAACCGGAACCGATACAATTTTTTTTTGAGAACCGAATACCGTTTACTGGTATTATTGGAACCGATAGAACTGGATCGAAACCGAAACGTTGGTACCGGTACTGTTTCTGTTTTTTTTTTACATACATACATTCATACATATGTATTTACATTGGTAATAAAATAAAATATGGACATATGTGCATGTATTGTACATGTACATTGTACAAGTGCATGCATTAAAACCAGTGACTGGGACGTCAGTTTTACATGTGCCGAGAACATCAACACGGGCCAACGCCACATATGTACATAAATACATACATATGCTCAAATTGTCGATCCTTCCTTTGTTAGACGTGTACCCTTATAGCAATATTAGTAGAGTATCCCTCACTAAATTCCCACACATGTTCATACATACGTAAATACATAAGAAATTCAGTTGTTTTTCATCGTTTATTTGTTAAGAATTTTTTCTAAATTTTTTCCGTTTTTTATACGTGACACTTACATATATCAACATTGCTTAGATCGTGATATTACCATACATTAAAAAAACACTTACACTTCGTTTTCACTGCAATGCGATAGATACTGCGAAATAATCAAACGATTGGAATTAAGGGGGAAGCGGACAGGAGGGGAAAAACGAACGCACTTTTTCGTTGTCTACTTTTTCATTCAAAACTAGTTTGCTTGAGTTAAGAAGCAAATTGTGGAGAAACAAATGTTGCGTTCTTTTTGTTTGCATAATCATCATGTGTGCGGAGATTATATTTTTGGAAATGGGTCTAGATAAAAAATTTTTTTAGTTGTTGTCGAAGAAAATAAATGCTGATAAATGTTGTTTAATTTATAATTAAATAAACTCCATTTAAAAAAATATATATTATTAAAAACAAATTAAAAATAAACATGTTCCTAAAAAACAAAAATTTTTCACATTTTTATTAAATTATTTTTATTATGTTTACGCAAGAAGGAAAGATATTGTTGAGTTTTTAGTAAATGTTGTGGTGGTGAGCGAAAACGTATTATAGAATATTGAGAGCGTAAGAAAGTAAAACTGAGGAAATGAAACAAAAAAGAGATAGAGAATTAAATCGGTTAGTTAGAAGCAGACATATAGAAAACGATAATATTTGCGAGCTAGGAAATGGTCCAAAAACCGAAACTTTTTAGAAAAACTGAAACTTTTTAGAAGTTGGACGCCGCGAAGACAGTTGAAGAAACGGGAAAAGTCCAAAAACCGCGAAAATCAAAAACTAACGTTATCATACGTTGAAATTTTGGTCAATGGTTAGAGTCGCGAAGGTTAAGTTCAAAAACGCGAAAGCCAAGTAACAACAAAACAACTGGGGAATGAATAGAAAGCATGCTCGGGAGGGTTTTAAGTTGAAGAAACTGCAGAAAATTGTCCAAAAACCGCGAAAATTAAAACATTTGCGGTTTCGGCAAATCGGATGTCGACGCGCCCGGAAACGCCAAGTAGAAGACACGGAAAATGGTCTAAGAACCGCGAAATTTGAAAAATGTTTGATGTTCATAAAGCTTTGAGGATTGATTACCGTCGAAAATATTGCAAAATTTGCAAATTTTTAATTTGAGCACAGAGGTGTCCAAATACCACCGATGCGTGCGTTTTTACACACACAGATAAAAAATCCAAAATCAGAAACAACAACAACCAAAAGAAAACAAAAGAGAAAACCAGTTGGGTGTGTGTGCTTGTGGCTCGACTACAAAAACAAAATCGGCGATACAGTCGGTATTGCCTTCAGTTTCGCAAGAGCATAGAGACACATTCGAAGTTGTTGCTACAATTTGGTTTTTCGTTAGTCCTATGCGCATGCCATTGGCCTTCGCGCAAACTAACTACACATGCACATATGTACACTTGCAAAGTATGTATGTATGTAATCGAAAGCTTCTGTTGAAATTAATTTGTTCTTTTTTAGGGTGATCATGGTACTAAGTTGACAAAGCATACATATTAAGCTTTCTGTACTACGGATAACGGCAAAAATATGGTGAAAATGGTGAAGCTTCTTAGCATTGACCCTGCTCCGGACTATGCTTTGATTTCCGATGACGAGAATGACGACAATGAGAATAGCGACTATGACTAGAAAATTTAGTCATTGATAGCAAATGCATAGGTGTGTATAAAGCACACAATAACATCGTCTTTCCTTCAAACTTTAGTGACTTTCTTTATATTTAGGCGTGCGGAGAGTTGCGCTTACACTGCAGCTAGCACTCAATGCGTTCCTAAAACAGTCAGAGCCCTCGTTAAAAGGCTACGCACACCATCAATCAACAACCTTATGGCGGACAAGCAACTCAAGAAACCTCCAATTGATTACCCCACGCGTTGGAGCTCAACCTACAGGATGCGAAAACATTTGCTGGCAGAAGACATCTTTAACATTTACTTCAATTTTGCGGCCGCAGATAAAGTCTTTTTATACTCTGTACCAAAGGTACATATGTAGAGTATAATAAGTTTGTGCAAAAGTATGTAACAGCCAGAAGGAAGCATCTCCGACCCCATAAAGTATATATATTCTTGATCAGCATCAACATCCGAGTCGATATAGTCATGTCCGTCTGTCCGTATGAACGCACAGATCTCAGAGATGGTAAGATATAGAGGTTTGACATGTATGGCACTTATGCTTCTTATACTTGCAGGCAGATCAAGTTTATTTTCAATTTTTGCCACGCCACAAGGTTCGTTCGTTTTGGACATATTTAGTAATCAGGATTATTTATCGATCCGCCAAAGGAATGGTAAAGATCGGATGAACGGTAGTGAAGATATGAGCAAACGAAAATTCAATATATCTGGGCTGCTCCTGCAGCAGCAAAACATATACATATGTATGTAGATGTATGTATATATAAGCAACGACTACACAGCAAAGTGATAGCCAACAATATTTTAGGACAAATTTTTACTTATCGATTCATATTGGATCGTTGTGGGTCACACCAAAAATTCAACATTTTAAATGAATTAAACCTGCAAATATATTGTCTGAGTAATTCCAACAACGAAATCCTATACAAAACCTAACAGCTTTGGCTAGCTCATTAGATCCAATTGGATTCTTGCAGCTAACTGGGACGCTCTCATTTTCCCCCTTCCCTTTCCCACATACACAATATTGAGAGAGAGAAATTAGAGATGGTCGCGGGACAAATATATCGCCCGATACCCATCTGACTACTAAGACGAGGATAGTAAAAATTGCAAATAATATAAAAATAGTCTAGTTCTTTAATTCTAACATAATATCACTCAATCACAATGATGTTAAGCCATTCTGGTCACTCCGGAGTCCCTCGTAGTTTTCGATGTACGTCCATATCTAGCTCTGGCAAATGCAACTGTTTTTTTTTGTCTGCGGCAATCCATGTTCCCCAAAAAAAAAAATTTAATATAATCGGGAGCAAATGCGAGCGGCGACCCCAACTGGTACAGAGTATAATATAGTCGGGCTTGACCGACTTTCTTCCTTGTTTCTGCATTGAAAAGTGTGGGACTCAGATCACGAAGTAGTAAGCATATTAGAAACAAGAAAGAAAGTCGGTCAAGCCTGACTATAACATACTCTGTACCTGTGAAGTGCTGCCCATCGCCGTTGCGACCGGTGCTGCCCATAATTGACTGTTTTCCTTATAACTTGACAACCGTTCATCCGATCTTAACTATTCCTTTGGCGGATCGATAAATAATATTGACAGACGGACTTGGCTAGATCGACTCGACTGTTGATGCTGATCAAGAATATATATACTTTACAGGGTCGGAAATGCTTACTTTTGCACAATCTTAATATACTCTGTGTACCTCTGGTACAGAGTATAAAAACTAAGTTGGCCACAACTGATTTTCAGGCCGGAAATGTAGTTTTGGGTGCTTTTTATTCCATTTGGATACAATGCAAATTGGAAATCACTCGTTCAGGATATATAAAAGCGAGATAAATTCCTTTTTTATTAACGATTTAAATGTCAAACGACTGAAACTTTTATGTTGAATATTGTTTCTTTAATTACAAATGAATAAAATAAGTTGTACTTATCCCAGAATTTACTATTGACAATTTTAAAAAAAATTTGTACTTATATCGGTACGTACCGGTATACCGAAATAAAAAACTGGGTACCGGGTAAACTGGGTAAATAAAAGGGTAAATTCATGGGTAAATTCAAGGCGGGTCGTACTAGTATAGCATAGATACAATGGTTTGTAGGTGAAGCATTTGTGAAGCAGAGTTATTAATATATACCAAGAAGAGGAGAAATTTACAGACAATGGTCGTTGGACATATGAGCTAGACATCTTGCCCCGGTCTTCGATGTTTAATCTGGAGGGCTATCGTTAAAGTAGATCTCAGCACTCAGGTGATGTAGGCCAGTGACTACCACGAGCTTAATAAGTATATAATTTCTATTACGCTGCCAGCCACCAATCTAGTACTTCATTAAACTGTGAAATGTATCCACCCTTTTTCATACATTCTGGGTCTCAGATGGGAATGCTAGTTAATTTGCAATCTCCATTCACTCAAGTAGTACTTGAAATGTAATCTTTCGCCAACCAACCGTCTGCCATTCCGTGCCACTCCAAGCACAACCACAGCGGATAGCTTTCCAGCTCAATTGTTTTTGTGGGACATAAATAAGCTGACGTAATTTAATTTTCCTGCTTATGAAATATGCATGACATAGCGACAACTCGCTCATAACAATATTTATGGAGATGCGCGGGAAGCGCAAAGTACACACTTATTAAAAAGTAAATTTTCATTTATTTCCTTCCCGGGAGAAGGGACAACGGCGACTGAAACAACGGAATGCTTGCGCAATCAAGAGCACAACTGAGCATTTAACTTTCCATCCGTTGTGTTTTCTTCATGCCGCGAAGTCACATTGACCGTCAAATTGTAATCAAATGATAAATGCTCGGAACTCGACCTGCTTGTCCGCCAGGATATGCAGCTTAGCCACGGCAGCACCGCAGAGTTGTTGAACGAACGACAGAAGCAGAAACAACGATGGCACCACGGCAACTGCCCACAAGACGATTATCACAGGTTGCAGAGGACGGAGGGAGGACAGCACTCTAACCGCATAACAATTCTTCTTAAGGTTGCTGAAGTTGTGCCTTCAGTGCGGGTGCGGTCGAGGGGACTTGGGAACTGAGATTGGAACTGTGTACTGGACAACCAGCGGTAACAAGTCGCAGGACAATGATTTGCATTTTTTTTCAGCGCGCCATCCTTGTTCTAGTTGGTTTTATGGCACACGGAACACAGCAAAAAGGGAGAACTGCGCATTGGAGAAATAAAGGCAGGAAAAAGCTAAGCAAACTTGCCGCTTGCCGCACAACAAAAAATTAAAATAAACGCAGAGCCAAGACAAATTCTAAGAAGTTCCAGCTGTAACCCAGCCAAGGGCACAGGCAAACGCAAAGGCCGCGCCAACTTTCTGGCGGATACCGCGGCTGAATAAAATATGAACCTAAGCCAAACTTTGCGAAATGCCTTTTATGGCCCCGCTCGGAGATTAGATGCCGTGGTGGTCGTCATCGCGTCACCGCGCTGTCGGTGGTGGCCGGCGGTTCCTATTTTTCCTCAGTGTTATTTGTTCGAAATTTCTCTCGAGTTCTTAAGTTTCCACTTCTGTTTCTGTATGCGCTTTGTTTTTCATTTTGTTTTTGTGTTGTCTGCGGATTTTCATTCCGCAAATGATATTTGTTTCGACTCAGAAGCCTCGTTTATGCAATTTTTCTCAGTGAATGCATGAACAAATCTGTGTAGCATGTTTAAAAATGTTTGAAGGACGATTGAAATTTTGGGCTTTTACTTTACTTGTTTAAGCCCATTGTGTCAGTGGAAATCTCCACATCTGCGCGGTATTGCTTAAGAGAGTTTGCAGAAACCTAAAGGCATCATTTAAGAATAGAAGGTATTAATACCGAAACGATTTTCGGTTCCGGTACAGGTCCGGTGCATCTCCGACCACATAAAGTATACACTCAGAAAAAAATTCGCCCTGAATTTTAGAAAATCGCCCTATTTTAAAATTTGCCCTTGTGTTTAGAAAAATTTTCTAATAAACAGAAAAAGTTTTCTGAAAATAAGAAAAATATGCCATAAACAAATGTTTTTAGAAAAAACTTTTCTAAAAACAAGAAAAGGCCAGATTTTTCTGATAATTAGGGCGCATTTTTCTAAAGTCTTTTTCTTAAAAATAGGGCAAAATTAACCTTTAATTTTAGAAAATAGTAGCCCTACTGTAATTTCTTAAAAACAGAACAACTTTCTGGAACTAATTTTCTTAAAAATATGGCTATAGTAGCCATTGCTTTTAGAAAAAAAGGCGTCAGATTTCAGAAATTTTTTGCTCCAGTGCAAAAATATAAGTAGCCCATTCAGACGTGCCACTTCAACGCTGTGAAATAGCCTAACCGTCTAAGCGGCCGTCGTCGTTGCGCGCGACAAAGGTCTTGGGTTCTAATCCCAGTCAGTCCCTGAAAATTTTTATTTATTTAATAAAAATTAACCAAAGCAGCTGGGGTGTTTGTTCAAACGAAGCGGACCTGGAGCTGGACCGGTGGTGGACTTGGACCTGGACCGGTGGTGGCGAACTGGATCTGGAACCCGGTGGTGGATCTGGAGCACCTCACCTGGTGGTGGATCTGGACCAACCCGGTGGGGGATCTGGACCTGGTAGTGGATCTGGACATCCCGGTGGTGGATCTGGACCACCCATCCGGTGAAGGATCTGGACATGGTAGGTGGATCTGAACCGGTGGTGGATCTGGACCACCCTCCCGGTGGAGGATCTGGAACCGGTGGTGGATCTGGACCACCTGGTCACCCGGTGGTGGACTTGGACCTGGACCGGTGGTGGATTTGGACCTGAACCGGTGGTGGACGTGGACCCGGAGGGTGGCCATTGGGGTGGACCTGGACCCGGTGGTTGACCTGAACCCACCCGGTGGTCTTAAACAATTTTTTCTGCTTTTAAGAAAATACCTTTCTATTATTAGGAAAAACTTTTAAGAAAATAGTTTCTATGATTCAGAAAGAGATTCTAGTTCTAAGAAAAGTAGCCCTTTGGTTAAGAAAAGCTTCCCATAATATTTAGAAATTATTTTTCTAAATTTTAGGGAGAGTCGCCTTAGGACGGATTTCAAAGGCGAATTTCTAATTTTAAGGGTTAATTTGGGCCTTTTTTTTTATGAGTGTATATATTCTTGATCAGCACGGCGAGCTAAGTTGATTTTGCCCTGTTTCTATGCTGTCTTCTCCGTCAGTTTTAAAGCTATCCTCGCCAAACTTTGCACGAAGTCTTTTGGTACAAATACGCTGCATATTTGTCGGAGCCGGCCGGATCGGATGACTATTGCATATACCTGTCATAGGAAAGATCGGTCGAAAAACTAGTTCTAGTGAGAAAAACGTCTATATTGTATAGCTGTCATAGAAATGTAGAGCCTGAAAAGTAGTCTTAGTGAGAAAAACTTTTTTGTTTTCAATGGAAATGTCCTCAAAATTGGCATGTATTTATTTTATATGCTCCCATACGATTCTACAAAGTTTGTTCGAAATCGGATGACCTTAGCATATAGCTGCCATTGGAACGATCGGATATGGTATAGCTCCGACAGAAAAGTAAGGTCCGAAAAGCAGTCTTATTTAGAAAAACAAACTGTTAGGGTATACAAAACTTAGGCCTAGCCGAAGTTAACTTTCCCCTATGTTTTCGAATTTAATTTTGACTTTTAGATGTTATAGCAGTATCATAATTGCATTCAATGTGGTTGGGTCCATACGACTTCCAAGCGGATGCATTAGCCTGAGTAGCTGGAACAGAAAGCATAACTTTTGAAATCTTATACAATTCTGAGAACTTTTTGGAGAACTCTCTTTTAGAATGTTTTCATAGTTTCGTACGTTTCTGTGCATGAAAAATGTTTATGAACTCCACCAGCTTAATCGTTGAAAAAACTGATGTGTTTTTATCACCAAATTTTTTTTCTTGCAACGTCACATATGCATCAACTTCGTCGGCTCATTTAAATAAGCTATTATTAAACCTGCATTCATTATTAAGCAGTTATCGACTAAACTTGAACATAAATATTTGTTAAAAGTGTAATACATGATTTTTTTGCTCAGGACTTAGCATTACGTCATACATTGGGTCCGAAAATATGCCTCAGACTAACATTGTTATCAAAAATAGGTTTCTCACGCTTTTCTATTTCATAAACGAGCGAATTCGCTTGACATATTTATATATTTCCAATTTGCAGTGAATCCAAATGGAATACAATTCACGCAAAACTAGATTTTCGACATAAAGTTTAGTGTGGTCTCCTCAACTTGTTCTAGTAAGAAATGTTGAAGATGTCTTATGATTCCTTCTTTGCGTTACAAACGTCTGCCCAAAATCACGATGCGCTCTGCAAAGGTTAAAAAAGCCGAAACCGTACCGGTACCAACGTTTGGGTTCTGTTCCGGTTCTATCGGTTCCAACAATAACGGTAAACGGTATTCGGATCCCAAAAAAAAATTTGTGTCAGTTCCGGTGTCGGTTCCGGTACGTGATTTGAAAAAAATTATTTCGGTTAACGGTTCCGGTACCGGTATTAATCCCTGTGACTACACTTTCAATTTGAGCTTAGAAAGTTCCACTTTAACCCTAGACAACTGCATCATTATTTTCTGTTCATTATTATTATTATTATTACATAATTAGCCTTTTTATGCCAACATTTTGACCACTGCACATTGGGCGATTTTCCCAAAATAAGTGGATAAAGTCAAAAAAATGTATGGTAGAATATTAAAAAAACCTTGTTATTTATTAATAGTAAACACTTCAGGAAGCTTAAAAAAATTTTTGTTTTTTGCTGGGTGGCAACTCTCTTTATGTGGCAGCCTCTTAAAGTCAGCTGATGGCAAGCAGCTTTCGATTGTAAAAGTTACCGCGAAAATTTTACTTCTGCAATTGATCAGTGTGCGTATGTTTTTATGCAGTTTAATATATATATTTAGTATGGAAAACAAAGATCAAGGTATATATAATCTGTATGTTATGGCAAAAGTACATAAATATTTGTGTTGTTGTTTTTGTCCAGTGTTGTTGTTGGTTGTATTTGAACTAAAATTTTAACAATTGTAATCGTGTTCCGTGAAGTATTTCTATATCAAGAGCAAGTCAGAGCAGGCAACTAATAATGGCAAGTTACTAACTTAAATGTCTATTTTCATTTGGTAAAAATCTCATTTCCCCGTTTTCCCCCGTTTATACAAAAAATGCACTTGTAGTTGTTGTTGCGATTACCAACAGCGAGCTTGCCGATATTTGGAACGGCAACAATCGTAACGCAAGCGCTGTAACGTCGTTTATTTTAACAAAAATAAATAAAGATGATTTGAGCATATCGCACATGAATACAATAGAAGCCAAAGTATCAATTTTTGTAAAACATATTAAACGGTATTTACGCAAACATCACGCAGATCTGGATAAAATGAAGTCGATTTACTCAGAATGGTTTTCAAAAAAGTTTTGAAATACGAATCGATATGGAGGATACCAAAAATTCATCACCTTCCAAAATAGGACGCCCAAAATTAGGGTATACAGAGGCCGGGTCAAGGCTTAGAAGGAAAATGGCTCTAGAAGTTGCCATAGCAAATGACTTGTCAACTCCTTTACTTCTGCATGCAGCCTCAACATCTGCGCGAAAAAGAAAAAATAATGAAGCAGTCGGCGTGCAGCAGGAAGTCAATATAGAAAAAAAAATTAAGAATGTGTCAAACAAAGAGCCTTTAAAAATGTCAAATAATGTAGCCTTAGCCTATATATTGGAAAATGGGCTAACAAAACAACAATATATTAATACTAAGAAACTAAATAAGGCGTACGGGAACGACATATATCCTGGTTATGATGCAATAAAACAAACGAAGATGCAGTGCAGACCAACAGGAGTACAAATTACAGAATCTGTTGCAAAGGTTTCTTTGCAGGATTTGCTAAGCCCTACGGCTGAACGAATTTTAATTTTACAAAAGGAAGTTTTGGAACAAATGGAAAATGTTACAGAGTGCACACTTATTGCATGCTATGGATTTGATGGGTCGACCGGTGAAAGTTCCTATAAACAGAAATTCGATTTTGATGAACCCGATTCTTCCGACAGTTCTCTATTCGTGGCAACTATGATTCCAATAAGATTAGTGGATTCTTTAAATCGTTTAATTTGGGTAAACAAAAGCCCCCAGTCTGTACGCTTCTGCAGGCCGATTAAAATTGAATACGCTAAAGAAAGCATTGCAAAAATCCAAGAAGAAAAGCATAATTTAGATATGCAAGTAGCAAACTTGCAAAATTTTAAATCACATAGCGCAAACATTTCTGTTAATTTTAAAACATATATGACATTGATTGACGGCAAGGTACTTAATGTTTTAACAAATACGAAATCTACGCAATGTTGTCCTATATGTGCTATAAATCCAAAAGCGCTTATGCACATTAATGATTTCAGTTCTAAAATTTTTAAACCTAAACCTGACTCTTTGAAATACGGCGTTAGTCCGTTACACGCCTGGATCAGGATTATGGAATTCGTTTTAAACATATCATATCGAATCGATATTAAAACTTGGCACGTAAAAGGAGAGAATAAAAACAAAATGATATCGCGGAAGAAGGAAATCCAACAAAGAATATGGAAGGAAATGGGATTACATATTAGCATACCAAAACAGAATGGATCTGGTAACAGCAACGATGGGAATACGGCGAGGCGAATCTTTGCAAATACCAAACTTTTTGCAGAAATCACATTGTTTGACGAGGTCCTATTAAATAAATTCCACCATTTATTAATAGCAATTTCGTGTGAATTTGCCATAAACACAGACAAATTTCGAAGTTTTTGCAACGATACATTTTTATTGTATATGCAGGCGTATCCATGGTACCCAATGTCCCCAACAGTTCACAAGATTATAGTTCACGGATCAGATATTATGGATCAGTTTGTAGTTCCTGTTGGGTGCCTGGGCGAAAATGCATCAGAGGCACGCAACAAACTCTATAAAATGGACCGACGTTCCCATGCTAGAAAAAATTGCAGGCTAAATAATATAACTGACGTTTTTTATAGATCTATTGACTCATCCGACCCTCTAATTTCAAGCTTGAATATACATAATACTCCAAAACTGCTTAAAAAAAATCACTTCTGCAGAAGTTATTGCGTTTTTGGAAACTCCAACCTTAAATATAAGTTCATGCTATATATCTGAAGAAAATAATAATGAAAATTTTAATTTTAATAATAATAATAACATGGATAGTGAAACAGATGACGAAGAAGATTATGATAACATCAATGAATATTCGTTCGTTTTAGATGAGGAAGATTTTTAACTGCTTATTTGTAAAGTTTTTAATAATATAACTACATATATGAATAAAAATTTGTTATCTTTTTTATTTAATATTATGTCTAAGTATAATAAAATAAAGCTTTTTATTTTGTTTCAATTTTAGTTGAACATTTATAATTTTTTCTTAAATAAATGCACTTATTAGTGGCGGCCTACACATATGCGGAAAAAAAGGAGTGACCCAATTGTCGAAAAAAAAAATCCGAAATTAGAGTTAAATATAACGAACATTTAAAAAAAAATTATGTCTCTAGCTTTATCTTAAGACTTTATGCCGCCAAAATCGACAAATCGCCCATAGTGCACTGTCACGAAATAGTTTAAATTTTCAGCAGTTCAACGTTGTCTTTTATTAAAATTGCAGAAAAAATTGCAAAAATTTTAGTCAAAACTATGAAAGCAAAAGCTACGTGGCCATTGATTATTATTTTTTTATACATACTAAATTGCAATAAAAACGTCACACACTTTCACACGCTCTTTTACTCAAAAAATGAACAAAATGTGTAACTTTGTATATTTTTTAACATTGCCAACTTTGCGTTATGATTGCCCTCGGGAATTCAATTTCCCAATTCACCTGCGAAAAGGCTTATTTTTTTCTGATTATTTCACTGCAGCGTGAGTTATGCTATTTTATGCGGCCTTACTTTGTTTTTTTTTTTAGAAAATTTTTCATCTAAAAGTATGCAAATTTTTAGAGCGCTTGCTTCTAGAACTTTAGCGAAACTTTGTTATTAAAGACAAACTAAATCTAGAGCTAAGAAGACACATTATGCTGCTGGTGGTCAGCTTCGGGTACAGTTTGACTGTTCAATGCCAAAATATCCGATACAATAAAAAAACCAAACAAATAGGAATTGGTGAATCCTTTTAGCTGAGGTGAAATTGCAAACAATGAGCGTGTTCACCAGCACACACCAATCATCTAACATAAATCAACAATAAAAAAGTGTTTGGCTACTGGTGAACGGTTTTTGATTAAATTTTCAGGCAACAAAATTATCGATAATTTTTATTGGAGGAGATTTTGAATTTTTGACAGCAAATTTAAAAAAAAAAAAACAAGAAAGTCAGTCAAGCCCGACTATTTATAATACTCTGTACCTGTGAAGTGCTGCCCATCACCGTTGCGGCCGGTGCTGCCCATAATTGTTTGTTTTCCATATAACTCGACTATCGTTCATATGATCTTTACCATGTCTTTGGCGGATCGATAATTAATCCTTATATCTAAATATGTCCAGATGTTTAAATATATCTAGAAGAACGAACCTTCTATCTATAAAACTGTGGGAGATATATCGTTTTTCCAATTGGCGGGGGCGTGGCAAATATTGAAAACAATCTTGATCTGCCTGCAAGTAGAAGAAGTTTTTGCCCCATAGATGTCGAACCTCTATCTCTTCTATCTTCAGACGGACAGACGGACATGGCTATAACGACTCGGCTGTTGACGCTGATCAAGAATATATATACTTTACATGGTCGGAGATGCTTCCTTCTGGCTGTTACATACATTTGCACAAACTTAATATACTCTGTGTACTGGGGGCCACCAGTCCCCATGAATCATGGTTCTAGAACTGGAAGTGCTTCCTTTGGGTACACGAGCCTGACCAGAGGTCTTTTCTGGTACCACAGGTGATTGGGATTACAGAGACGGTCTCAACTCTCTGCCCTTTTGTCAAGCCCTTAGGGGTGTTGGGGACATAAGCTGGCTGCAGTTTACTGCAATTTGATTACTGATTAATGATTATAAGCCGCAGGAAGGAATAGTCCTCGCTCCCACCAGTGAGAAAACCACGACCATGAATCATGGTGTATACTGTTCCATCAGTGAGTTGGCGTTTGTCAGCTTACGCTTTATTTCTAACAGCTTTGTTCAATGTTATCCGTTTGTCACCAACCCGAAATTGCTTTGGTGTTAAAATTGGTGGTGTCCTTGAAGACACGTAGGTTGACCGGAAGCTTGATTCTGGTAACACGGGAGCCAGAGCCCGCGGAACTTGTTCCGTCTGGCTGTGGTGCGGCCCCTCGGGGAGTATCGTAGTGACTGTGGTTTAACACCCAAATGCGGGTAGAGTCACTTAGGGGCTCGAGTTGCGTTTCACGCGGGTGCCGTGACCCAGAGATCGGAAAAGGTATAGGTTGTCCTCGCTCCTCACCAAGGAGGGAGTCACGACCATGCCTCGCTCCTCACCAAGGAGGAAGTCACGACCATGCCTCGCTCCTCACCAAGGAGGGCCGTAGTGGCGCCAATTGGTACCTTTGGGGCTTCTTTGGAAGTGCCACTGTGGACGTTGGTTGACGTTTCTACCCAGTGCTTGGCACCGTGGGATTAAGCCATCGTGGCAGGTGCTCACGTTAAGCCCCCATTGACTTTAATACTCTGTGTACCTCTGGTACAGAGTATAAAAACTGGAGTTGCAGGAGCGACTACCTGGGAGTGGTTCGCCGATTTTGAGACCCTCTTCAGTGGCGAAATGGCTGTCTCTGGCTGTCACACTTTAGCCACACTTGTCAGCGAAGAAGTGAATGACAACCAGATGCTCTCCTTTGAGGTATTTTAGGCCGCCAGGATAGAGGAATCTACCGGTGGTATTTCTGCAGCTGCTTGATTGGCCTCGGAGTAAAGTTCTCTCCCATCCGATTTGGATGGGAGATGCAGAGCACGAGCACATGAAGTAGCAAGCGAAGTCAGATGCTTAGAGGGATCTGTATCACCAAAAAAATTAAAAATAGGGGAAAGTAAACTTCGGCTCGGCCAAAGTTTTGTATACCCTTGCACAGAATGCTGAGTTTGCACAGCTTCGGTAGCGGCTGAAAAGTGCAAGAACGCGATGATAGACTCTTGGAAAACGGAGTTTCCTTATATTGGGACACTTTTTTGCAACAAAACAGTGCTTAAGCACTCGAGCCCACTCATAAAGATGGCAGCACGAGCAGTTACGTAGCGGTCCATATTCTTCAAGAGAACCAGCGCTTTATCCAACTTCTTTGCTTCCAAACAGCACTAGAAAAAAGCAACACGAATTTCAAAATATTTATGTATGAGATGTCACATTTGAGTATTCATGTTCTTTGCTTCTACTCCCTCAAAACCTGAATGGGAGTGCTTTATTTTGTTATCTTACTCGAATTCCTCTTCTGACATCAAGCTAAAATTGTAAAAGTGTCTTTTCAGTTAAAAATTTCCAAGTCTACAAATATCTTTGAAAGCTTCCGTTCCTGTTCTTGCATCTTTGTACTGTTTAAAGTCAATCCGAACCAATTTGCTTTGCTCTTTTTGGTTCTCTTGTCTCTCTCGACATGTTCATAAAAGATATACTTACTACATTATCCAAG
The DNA here is from genome assembly GCA_018904265.1 of Lordiphosa collinella. Classification (NCBI taxonomy): domain Eukaryota; kingdom Metazoa; phylum Arthropoda; class Insecta; order Diptera; family Drosophilidae; genus Lordiphosa; species Lordiphosa collinella. Next base: position 80,462 of record JAEIFV010000105.1, on the reverse strand, counting down.
TCCATTTAATATGCATTCCACCCATTCTGGTGTTCATTATGTGAATACACAATTTCGTTGCACAGCCATAAATAAAGCTTTGCGCTGCTCATTAAATTATAAGTTTGAATGACAGCAGCTCGTGCAAACAAATTTGCATAATAATATGCAACTGCTAGAGAAGAAAATCAAAATGAATTTAATAAGTGATTATTAATTACTCCCATTCAACCATAGTAGGGGGACTCGCATCCCTTTCCTTGTATATTTTTTATGCTCATAAAACAATTGAGCCAAACGAAATCAGCCAACCAGATAGACAGACATACGAGTTCATACATAAATTAGCTTGTTATGTGCCCCGGGTGAGTGTCGGAGAGTCGCCGAGATTCCTGCTCGTTTATGGACTTTTAATTGCTCCAAATTGTCTGAGTTAAGTACGTTTTGGTGTTATCAGCTCCATTAATATTCAGCACAATATGGTGGCTTTGAGTCGTAAAAAAATTATCGCAAATTGAGACGATGGAAGTTGGCACTAAAAGATGCATTATTTATACAATTGTGTGAGCAGATAATACTCCTTTTTTCTGGACCTCGGCAGGTAAGCAGGTAGGCGCTTCTCTTGGCAGCAACAAAAGCCTATTATTCTGCACGTAATAAACATAAACTTGGCGCAATTTGTAACATAAATTTAAAGGGCTAACGTAAATCTTAGCGGCAATTATGTGTTTGGCAAACGCGGCGTATACGCAACGCGCGCTGCCCGGGTTCATAACTCATGCGCTTCATTTCTAGCGCCACTGCCGGGAGGAAGCGGCAACAATCATACCAACACAAAGGAAAAGGCTCTGGGAGGACTGGAGAAGGCACGGCTAGCGCAAGGAATTCAAATCGCCATAATTTATCACGTTGAGATTGCAGCTTCGCATTCGCACGCGGACGAACAGCAGATGAGTCGTTCCCGCTATTCTTGGTTCTTAAGGTCGCGTTGGGTCGGGCCATCTCTAAGCTTGGGAATGTGGAAGGATTAGGTATGCCCGCTGCTGACAACAAGCAATGGGGATAAGTACAGCTGCCAGAGCCAAGGACAAAACGCAATTAGGCGTGCGACGAGACCGCGGGTGGGCTGTGCGCCTACTCCGCGCCTTGGCTCCGTCTGTATTGGGATTTATGATTTCCCTTTTAATCAGATTTAATTTAATGTCTGCGATAAAGGTAAAATAATGCTCGGAGATTTATTAGCGCTAATTTTACCTTATGCCCGGGCAGCTGCAAATGTGAATTTCATAGTTTGAAAACGGTCACGGAATGAGGAGACTGGCGAATGGCAAAATAAACCTGAACGAAAACAAACGAAAAGAAACAAAACAGATGGACACAGATACAGATAATTAACAGCGTACGGAAAACAATGCGCGAACAATTTGAAAGGCAAATCTTGCATACAGTTTAAATGATTCGAGAAACCAATAAACATTTTCCGTTGGTAATGGACTGTAACTAAAGTTTATACAAACAAGTCTTGACTTTGAAACACCCATTTTTAACCCGGGAATTTTTATACCCTGTACCCATTGAAAACAGATACAATGTATCCTGAAGTTGTGCAAATGTATGTAACAGGGAGAGGCAAAAATTTTCCGTCCCTATAAAGTATAAATACGAGGTGTGTTCAAAAAGTATCGCGAATTTTAAGTTTTAAAAAATAATTTTTCAAAAATAATTTATTTATTCATGAATATCTATTTTGTCCCCTTCAAAGTAATCCCCTTGAGATATTATACACTTGTGCCAACGGTTTTTCCAAAAAATCATTTTTTTTATCTTGTTCAGCTCCTCCTTCGATGCCGTCTTTATCTCGTCAAGCGTAGCGTAACGTCGTCCTTTCATGGGCCTCTTCAGTTTAGGGAACAAGAAAAAGTCACAGGGGGCCAGATCTGGGGAATACGGTGGCCGCGGCATCATTAGTGTGTTGTTTTTGGCCAAAAAGTCGCGCACAAGCAACGATGTGTGAGCAGGGGCGTTATCGTGGTGCTAAAGCCAATTTTTGTTCTTCCATAAATCCGGGCGTTTCTGGCGGATTGCTTCGCGCAAATTGCGCATAACTTGCAGGTAATATTCCTTATTGACCGTTCTTCCCTGTGGCAAGAACTCATGATGCACCACGTACCTGCAATCGAAGAAAACTGTCAGCAAAACTTTCGCATTCGACCGAACTTGGCGCGCTTTTTTCGGTCTTGGTTCGTGCGGCAGCTTCCATTGAGATGATTGAGCTTTGGTTTCCACGTCATAACCATAAACCCACGATTCGTCACCAGTTATGACCCTCTGGAGCAAATTTGGGTCGTCGCGGACAGAGTTTAACATCTCAATAGCAATGTTCATGCGATGCTGTTTTTGGTCGCAATTGAGCAATTTTGGTACGAATTTCGCGGCAACCCGTCTTATGCCCAAATCATTGATAAAAATCGAATGGCACGAGCCAATCGATATGTTTAGGTCCTCAGCAACTTCTCTAACGGTGATTCGACGATTGGCTAATACCATTTTCTCCACTTCATTAATTTTTTCGTCTGTTGTTGAAGTGCTCGGGCGTCCGGCACGCTTTTCGTCGTTCATATCTTCTCGGCCTTCTGAGAACATTTTGTACCACCGATAAACGTTGCTTCGGTCCAAGGTAGCTTCTCCGTATGCCACAGTCAACATTCGGAATGCATCCGCGCACTTAATTTCGTTTTCCACACAAAATTTGATACAGGTTCTTTGATCCATTTTTTTGAATAGGTAAAAATCGAAGACGATCCAAAACACGTGCAAGCAAAGCAGCTGTCAACAATTAAGTGAACATTCAAAATGGCCGAGCTTGTCGGCATAAGTGAGAGACATGAGTACCAACATAACGCCACAAAAAAAATCGAAATTCGAATATTCGTAACCCGCGAAAATTCAAAATTCGCGATACTTTTTGAACACATCTCGTTTTCCTTCAGTCCCATCCTTCACTCCATTCCTCTGTCAGTATGAACGCATTGATTTTAGAGCAGTGGTGTCCAAACTCACACAATGAAAGCGTTTGCTTGTGTGCGAAGCAGCGAAACACGAAGCCAAGCTGACGTTTTACTGCTTCAAACTGAAAAAAAAATGCGTGCGATTCAAACATAAAACAAATTAAATCGATGCGCAGCATATTTGTATTGTATCACTAAATGGGCGACATTGTCTGCCCAGACCTAAAGCAACTGTATAAGATGCTAAGTTTAGCAAAGTTTCATCAATTTTATTGTTGACAGGTTGGATGAATTCTTCCTTGTCAGCTATAAACATTAAAAAATGTCTTGCCTGCGTCTCTAAAATTTTTAAATCTCTCTCCCTCCCCTTTATTTCATCATAACACCCGTGGCAAAGTTGGTAGTGCCTTTTAATAACATCAAAGGTAAAGCGACATGCAACGTAATGGCACAATAAACATTGAGCGTTACCATCCATATTCTCAATGAAAAATAATTCATTTTCCCAATTGAGATCAAACATTTTTTTCAGTGTAGTGTAAAAATCATGCGTTTTATGGTCTTTCCTCATTGAATGCTGCATAGCAACTGACCGGCCGAATAGTCGAACACCTGAGTCGTAAGAGCAAATGCTGCCGAGCGTTCTATTTATAGAATACACATATTCTCTCTCTCTATATATATGTGACGCTGCGACGCCGGCAGAATTTGGCTTGCCAACCACGCGTGGCTGCCTTTTCAAATTTTGGACATCGCTCTTTTAGAGACAATAAGAGATAGACACTCGAATGTTTACATGTGGATCAATTTTGATTAGTCCGCTTATTCCTAAACTGGTTTCTTGAAAAATGAAAAATAAACAATTGCGAATGTGTAAATATTACCCTTTGAAGTGAATTTTTCTCAATTAATGGATGATTTTTTTATTATTGCACTGCGCATGCGCTGACTAGGAACTGCGAACAGCTCGGTTTCATTTCGATCATTTTTGCTTTCGTCTACATGAAATTTCTGAGGTATAAATATAAGATGTAGTGACCTGCATGCACCGAAGTGGCATCCCTGTTAAGGCGATAGACGTTATTATCGATAGGTCGGCAGTCATCGTCATCAGTCGTTCATCAGCAGCCGCCGTGATCCGCAGACTTCAGCCGTCAGTCGTAAATCAGCCGAAAGTAAGCCGTCAACTAAACTTCAAACACACTCTCATTTAATCTTATTATTATATTACCTAACTAACTAACCATAGACCAAATATTCACATTGAGACAAATACTTTAGAAAACCCATGCGTCGAAAATCAACACCTACCATCTACCGCTTTCGACACACCGATAAGGTCAAAGTTCTTTGAAGCCCTGTCTACTTTTGGTATACCAGCAAAGTACGTTCGACTTAGCATGATGACGTTGAGAAGCACACGAAGTTCCGTCAAAATAGGAAAGAACCTCTCCGAGCCATTCGATACCAGAAGATGTTTTAGGCAGGGTGACACCTTATCGTGTAACTTCTTTAATCTGCTGATGGAGTATATACTGCGCCAGTGCCCAAATGCTAACAGATCGGGCACCATCTTTTATAAAGATGTAATGCTACAAACATATGCCGATGACATTAACAATATCGGCAAATTCGAACGGGCGGTAAGCAAGGCGTTTTCAGAGATTGAGAAGGAGTCAATACTCATGGGCTTAGCGGTAAATGAGGGAAAAACGAAGTTCCTAGTCTCAGCGCGCAGTGAGCCTACGCGTCTCGACAATCTGTTACAATGGGAGAGTTCAACTTTAACGTTGTAATGGACATTGTCTACCTCGGAACGATGATTTCCAGCGACAACAACATCAGTCTGAAGATCCGAATAAGAATAACTCTTGCAAACCGATGTTACTACCGGCTTACGGTATGAGTGCTGCAAGAATAAACAAACCTCGGCCGAGCAAACGTCAACTTTCCTCTATTTTTTATTCATTAATATATATTTTGTTCCCTTCAAAATAATCCCACTCTTTGGGCAGGTACCCCACAGCAGATTGCTACACATTTGGCATGAAAAACATTTTATTAAATTATTAGGTCGGAAAAATGGCAAAATCGTTTCATACTATGGATATGTGGCCCACAAGTCAAAATACAATTAAGGTAACACAACTTAATCTGTGGGTAGATTGAGTCGAGTCTGTGAGGACTAAAACATTTACTAGAAATGAGCTAGAGCTGCATATGACAGTAAACTGGCAGACTATAAACAGTGAAAAGAACAAGAGTCTACAACAAGACGACGCCGTCAACAGTTGGCACAGCAAATACCGCACCACTACGCCTTATAACGTTATGAAAAAAAAAAAAAAAAAAAAATTAGTTGAAAGAAACAAAAGAATTAAAAATCATATGCTCTTCGCTTACCAGCTTCTAGCAAACTAACCTCTTCTTTTGATTCTTAGTCGCACTTAAAACTCACCGGCCTGCTTTGTTCCCTTTTAAAACTAGCCTACTTTGATTGTATTTTTCAATTATATAACTAACAGCCATGCTCCCATTTTCACCTTATATTTGCGATTTCAGACCGTGAACACTTGAATTTATAACAAATACTCGCTGCGTTATATGAAAAATTACACTTATCTGTGGCTACTACCAATGCGCAGTGAGTCTACGCTTGGACAATCTGTTGCAATGGGAGAATACAACATCAAGGTTGTTAAGGAATTTGTCTACCTCGGAACGACGATAGCCAGTGACAACAACACCAGTCTGGAAATCCGAAGAAGAATTACTCTTGCAAACCGATGTTACTACGGGCTCAGTGAAAAGTTCAAGAGCAGAGCCCTCTCTCGAAAAACGAAAATTGCGCTATACAAGTCGCTTTTTATCCCAGTCCTGCAGTACGGCACAGAAAAAGGGACATTAACGGGAACATTAACAACAGTGGATGAGGAGGCGATCGGCGTGTACGCGAGAAAAGTCCTTGGGAGGATTTTTGGACCAGTAAAAGTTGGCGATGAGTTCCGCACCCGTATGAACCACGAACTGTATGAGCTTTATGGGGTCAAGCGCATTAAACAACAGTGGCTGCGCTGGCTTGGACATGTTACTAGTATGGATGACGAAGCTCCTGTAAAAAAAGCGTACAGGCGGCAGGCGAACGAATTAGGGAAAGAAAGAAGTCTAGGACGACCGAAACTTAGTTGGGGAAAACAGGTGCTGAAAGACATTGAGGCGCATGAACTGGCCAACTGTCACTGTGGCGGGCATTAATAGCAGCGACCGAGACCGTCAAACGGTTGTGATAGAAATATCGGGCCAAATAAGAAGAAGAAGAACTAACTACAAGAATATCTATAATACAGACACATATTTATCTTACATAAATTTAAAACAGAAAGGCTAAGCTGACTTCGGCACAGCCGAAATGCTCGTTTTGTTATAATGATTTCGACCAAATTTTGCAAAATCTATTTAAAAAGCCGGATTGTTTTTCCCCCGGCCCGGACTTCTGAGAGGGGCTCAGATTTTTGGCTAAAGCTTAAATAAACTATGTACAACTATGTTTGCCATGTCCTCAATTTGGTTTGAGTACTGCAGCAAGTCGTTCACATCTTTGTCATCCCGAGGGGTACTCCAAAAACCAATCGAGGAATGCTATGTCAAGTGGCGTGCTTTTGAAACAAGACTTGAAAACGACTTTTCAGTTGATGCATTGTTGTCCACTCAAGTGGCAAACAAAGCCATAAAATGGAAAGAAATTTTGAGAAGAGTTCTGGACACAATTTCGTTTTTACGTAATCATTTGCAGAAGGTCAAGGATTCCCAACAAAGTCATCATCGATTGCAAGTCCACTGTCTGTCCCATGAAATCCAAAATGAATTTATAAAACTGTGTGCCCGACATGTAGAGGCAGAAATTTTGAATGGACGAGAAGAGGCAAAATATTATGCTTTAATTGATGACTCAACGCCTGATTCTTCGCATGTGGAAAAGTTAACTTTTGTGCTGCGCTTCCTTAGTTTTGATAAAAAAGAAAGGACGTTTACAATCAAAGAAAGATTCCTGACTTTTGCTGATTGTAATAAAAAAACTGGTCGAGGTATCGCGAAAATGATCCTAGGAACGCTGGGCAAATATAATATTCCACTGATCGACTGCTGGAGACAAGGATATGACAACGCAAGAAACATGAGTGGTCAGTACCAAGAGGCGCAAAGCATCATTTGTGAAGAAAATCCATACGCTGTCTATTCACCGTGCGGAGCTCACAGCCAAAAGCTATTACATTTTTCGGAGTCATTCAAAAATGTTATAACATATTCAGTGGAAGCCCTCAACGATGAGAACTCCATCAAAAGAAAATTCCCTCTTCCATTCACAATTTGTCCGATACGTGATGGTCTGCAAGAGTTAACGCCCACATCACGAACTGAAGGAGACTCTCCGGGACATCAAGGGTTTTCAAAAAAACATGAATTAGTTCGGATGTCTTTTGATGTCTTCGACTTGGTTCAAAATTTTGAGTGCTATCCATGAGAGAAACGTCGTCCTTCAAGCAAGAGGAGCTCTCGTTTGAGATTAGCAGTTCATACGAAGAGCGAATGTCAACTTTTCGTAAGAGGATAAAACATTCCTAAAACTTTGCCAACTATTTGCAAAGGAAAACGTGCAAAAATATTTTTTTATGATGACGCAAGTCCAGAAATCGACATCATTTCTGAAGAAGAAAAATTTCAAGACCAGCATTTTCCTCAGCATCATCGATTCGGTCATTGCACAAAGTGAAGCGAAAATTCAGAAACAAAACTCATTGATAATACACAAATACAGTCATCAAGACAAAAACGATTGTGGAGCAGAGTACGACTGAAGATGAAAGTGATAAAGCGTCAAGTTAACGGACGAAGCGTATATCCACAAAAATCAAATTAGGAATGAGGCCAGGGTATCAGAAAGTATAAAAAACTTTTGTGATAATGTTTAATATTTGTATGTATGTTATTTTGTTATGTCCATATAAGAAAAAACTTACAAAGTGCTCGTTTCTAAAGTAGAACTTTTTGGAATAACGGATCAATTATAATTAAAAAAACTTCAATTGTTTACATTATGTATTAATGTTTTTTGCGGCCATTTGCGGCCTGGGTATTCTAACTTGTAGGTAAGCTTGAGTTCTCCAACAACGCTGCGAGTTGGTAAATACGATGTTTACTATAATGGTTTTGAGCAACTAACGACTCAAGCTCCATAAAAAATGAATGAATAAACCTAAAAATAGCTGCTTGAAAAATATGTAAATATGAATCTTAAAAAAGTAGCCGTTATTCGAACATTTAAGAAGAGACATTCTAATTGGCATCATTAAGATGACAATTTTTGGAAAGACAGGAGGAGACAACCAAAGAAGGGTGTGGCACTAGAATTTAGGAAAATCTTTGAGGAAGCACAATAACAATGCGAATCAACATAAAGCAAATTGGACAATATCCTAGCTACAAAAGATTCAGAAGCTAAATTACTAAGACCGCGGATAAATTGAACATTTGAGCTTAGCTTCTGTGTTTCAAAATGCTTAAAATCCAAAAACTCTGGAAAAACGTTTCTGCTTTATGCCAATTACCCGGGTACCCAAGTCCCAACATGCATAAAATACTGGTTCAGGATCTCAATAACATCATCGGTGTTCCGGTGGTGCGGAAACAAGCGCAATAAACTGTATAACAGGATAGGAGATCACACGCTCGCCATAATTGCGTGACATTTATTGCGTGTTTCACAGATCAATTGACTCAGTCCATCTTTCGAGTATGCATTAAAAAGGAAGCTCAATTAAAAATCATGGCCAAGGAAGTCATTTCACTTTTGGAAATACCTAGTCGCACCGTTTGGAAGATTCACTACACAGTGTTCCGAGTCTGATCCTGAATGTGATGCTGACAGTTCTTACTCTTTTGAATTAGAAGTAGAAGATAATAAATTTTTTTTTTGTTAAGAATTATTTTTTATATTTGTTTCATTGCAATATGGTTTTGAAAAACGAGCTCGCCTTAAAATATGTTCACTTATATAAAAAGTTACCTTTTTAACAGTGTAACCAAATAAATAACAACAATACGGTACGTAAACCAAGATTATGGGCGGTAAGAGTAGGCGTGTCCAGAATCATAAATTTTTCAGGTATTTTGTAACAATTACCAACATAAAAATAGACTTTAAAATCTTGCCCAGTGTCCAGGAATGATGAAAGGATACGAAGCAGTAAACAATTTGAATGAAGTGTTCTTTTTTTATAGAAATTCACCACGTTGGATAAAGATACATTCCAAACGTCTGCCGGAGACTTCACGAAGAAGTACGAAGCTGATGTTTCCGTAGAGTTGAAAGATGAAATTGTCCACCTCAAACTTATATATGTTGCTAATTTTGAAAAGAACCTCCTCCATTTGTATAGCTCAACGCTCTTTACCCAAAAAACCTTTAGAATCTTTTTCCAAATGTCTGCGTTTCTTTGAGACTGTTGCTAGTTTAGAACGCTCCTTCAGTGTTTTATCGCGAGTCAAAAACTTCCACAGATCTTGTTCTACATATCTTGTTCTACTGGCGTCTTACTGGTCTGGCGATTTAATGTTTGGAGTCCGAATTAGCAAGGCAGTTCCTTTGCCTTTGCAAAAGCGCGAAAAATGAATTTAATTGGATAACAACTAATAGCATTTTTTTATTACCGGCATGTTACGAGTCCCAGCCTTTGTATTGATACCGAATTCATATTGCTCATATTCTTATTAAAAGTGGGCCCGTGAGCTGTATCCCCCCGGGTCCGTATTTCCTCTCAACGGGCCTGCAGCTACTAATTCCGATTCCTCATGATCTGATCGAAATTGAAATTCTTAATTTTTTTCTCTGTGCAAAGTAGCAGAGACTATCAAGACGATGAGCGATTGTTTACAAAAGACAACAAGCTAACAAACTTACATATTCTTGTCTAGCCTCCCTCTCAAATTGTCTAAGATGACGCATCCGATAACGGACAAGCCAATGTTGAGCAATTATAAATCTCTACTGAAAATGTCAAAAGGCCTAATTTTCTCAATTCGATAAGGTGAAATCTAGTTTTGCCCCTGGCCACTTTTCGTTTGGCATATAACTTTGACCTTAAAATAAACTCAAATATGAAAATCAGTGAGTCATTTAATAACTTCTGCAAAAGTTGCAGAACAACTCTCCTGCTCGACAGGTACCTTCCCCACCTTCAGCCAAGACAAATCCGGTGCCAAGTTCCACCAAATATTTTACATAAATATATGCATTCGCAAGAGTGCTTTATCATATGTAGAATGATGTGTGCACAGATTTAGCGCAAACAAACATTAAGCGAAATGAAAAATTTTTAGACTACTCATAATAATTTAGCAACCGACATTTTCGTTTACTCAGACTTTTGTTGCCAGCTCCACACGTCACGTACACGGAAGGAACAACACGAGGGGAACACAGTGACAAAAGTGTAAACAACAAGGAACCATGGCGAGGCACAGAAAGCACACAGAGCTCGAGCCCGAGCCAAGGAGCAAAAACGTGCACCGAACCTTTGTTGATTACGTTTCGTAATTAAAGGGATTTTAATATGCCGCATAATGACATAAAACTAATGCATAATTTTACAACACATCTGAGTAAGCAGGTTGTCTGTTGTCAGCCCTTTCTGGGGCATCCGGCACGGGACCTGAGCAGGACACAAACCTATGTAAACAGAACGCAGAAATCCGCTGACTGCTGCCAGTTTTTCCATTCCGTTACCGCCATGTCATTTTTATGGCATATTGTAAAGTATCTTGTTAACATATTTGAAACATTAACCAGGAAAACTACATGCACACATACGGCTCACGGCAACGACGAGGTGGTCCTAGTACTTGACAAAAGTACAAATTAATTAGTTGGCTTCGTTCAAGATACTCGTGTACAATGAAACGTGGCTAGGGGGTAAGGTGGAAACAGAACAGTACATTGCTTCATGCTAATTAGTTGAAAAGGGCTGGGCGGGGCATTTAAGGAATGTCAACAACAGGCCATATGACATCTGCATCTGCGAGAAGTAGTCCCAGCATAGTACAAATAATTTCATTTACATAAATTTGGCATTTATAACACAAAATACGCAACGGGATGCTGCACTGACCACTATGCCAGCCATCTACACGCAAAGAAATCTCGTCGTTTAAATATCCGCCTGCAAAGAGGGCGTTTTGCAAGCCATGATTAAAGTCATGATTAAAGCAGGAGACCCTGGAAATATCTCTACAAATAGGAACTTACATACCCTTAACACCGCTGCCAAGAACAGCCCCGACTTGGTGGCACGCAGACCCCAATCGTAATGGTCCTTGCACAGTTTGTAAAATGTAATGTACTTGGGTTCCAGCAGAAAAGCTAACTGGAAGCCCACGGCTACCACGATGATGTCAATAATCAGTGCAAAATCTGGCACGATCATAGCTCTAGGTCGATATAACGGCTTCAGGTTCTACGGTAGTTCGGCTCGGCCCGCATAACCTGGCGACAAATGATCATGGTGTAGTTTAAGCAGGAGACTAATCATACACATGGAGAAACGGCGAGAAGGAATACTGCCTAGTTGTAACACTAGACATTCGTAATGCCTTTAACTCAGCAAGGTGGAGCTGAATCCTGGGGGCCCTAACAAGCTTTAGTGTTCCTTTATATCTAGTCTAGATGGTCCGTAGCTATTTTAGTAACAGAGTTCTGAAGTAGGATACCAGAGTACGCATGGAGACATACGATGTAAACGGAGGGGTTCCGCAAGGATCAGTGCAAGTTACATTACTGTGGAACGTAATGTACGATAAGGCGTGAGGCAGCAATTCAAATTTTAATTCATTAATTTTAGCCATTGCAACGGCAGAGGTGTGAACCGGCGTTTTTGTTCTGAAGTCAGCAAACGCGGCACCCATTTTGCGCATAATTTTCATGTCCAATTTTTCGGTCAATAATGTCTACACATTCAGCTAACTCACGAACTCGAACTTTACACATTTTTTAATTTTGGCCACCATTTCTGAAGTGGTCACCTCATTTGGACGCCCATTATGATGTTCATCTTCGCAGCTCAAACGACCTCGCTTAAACTCAGCCACCCAATATTTTATTGTTGTAAACGAGGAAGCAGAATTACGTAAGGTAGAATTCAGTTTCTTTTTAATATTGGTTTTTAATATTGGTTTATATGAAAGAATTGTATCACATAACGATGACCAATTTTGTCCATGTTTGCAAATCAATTACAAGCGTTCTCTATTAAAATCGACCAAAAAAAAACAGTGCAAAGTAAAGGCACTAAACTTCAAACTTAAGCTTTTAGTAGTCGGTACTTCCCCTTTTTAACATTTTTTGTGAACATTTTCCAACACTACTGTGCTAGGTCAGTGGCTGGGTGGCTCAGCGGCTAGAGTGCGCAACCGCTGTGCATGAGGTTGTGGGTTCGATCCCGACTCGGAACATCTGATATGGCAACCTTCGGTTAGAAATGCAAATTTCAATATGAAAACACATTAAAAATGTTATTCATTTGATGCAACTTATCCAGAAAAAATAATTTAGCTAAGCCTCCTCCCAAAACACTAGAGGTTTGAAACCAACCGAAAGAGATTACTGTTTCACCCAAGAATTGTAATTTGGTTGGAAAAAGAAAAATTCAAGCGTAACAAATCCAAATGACATAACCATTTTACCTGGAATATCCGCCTTTTATGTTTAAAGGTCTCCAGAGAATAAATTACTATTTTGCGTTTTTCTTTCCATTTAAATTAACCACAATTAAGGATTTTTTCACAACTTTTAAGTTATTTGTGCCAGAATGCTGCCATCTTACTTTAAATTTGTTATAAGTGGCATGGCACTGGTTTTTGTAAACAGACGGATTTCAAAAATTTTAAAAAACATGATATTGCATGCATAAACTTAGTAAGTGTCACCCCCGATAGATTCGATTCAATCTATACACAGATTTTGTTATGTGTAGCCATGATTGTAATTTCACTTATGAGCCACAGATCTATTGAAGCTAATGATTTTGTAATTGTTTTGACCTAATAATTTAATGAAATATTTTACATTGCAAATATGCCACAACCTGCTGTAAAGTACCTGCCCAAAGTGGATGCCCATCCGTTGTTTGTGGCCGCAACCACTTGCATTAATTACACTAATGTTACTTCAAAACTTTTTATATTCTTTCATCTGTTTGAAGTTGCGTATTTTTTTTTTTGTTGTCCAACTTTCTAGGGTGCAACTTATTAAACTAATCACTCAAGTGCTCTTTGACTTTTCCGCAAAGCGTTTTCAACACTTCTGAATTATAAACATGCTCTAAAACGTCGCTCGAGAGCGGCTGAAGAGCCCACGTAGCCAAAGGCGGAGCCCGCAGTACCCTAAAAACGGCGCCCCGACTGTTAAATTATGCCAAGTGGTGCGGCGCGAGCTTTTGCAAGGCGCCTACAAGGGCAACAGAAAACTTTCAACTAACTTTTCACTACAGCCTGCGGCAAAAGAGTGCCTTGGATTTGTGTGTCTTGAAACTGGCTGATAGAATATAGAGATGAGTTTGAGGTCTGCACTGTATAGAAAAAGGAATTCTCATTTATCCAAGGGAAAACTTCTTTGAATTGATGAAAAAAACATATCGCAATTTAATATGCAAGATAAAATATAAAACTGGACCAGAATTTTGCATCGCCCTGTGTTATCTGACGACAATGTGCTAAAAACATTTTTGTTTGGGAGTTTTAAAGTGCTTTTATGTACATGTGAAGTCTGCTAAGGCAGAGCGATGGTAAACTAGCAACGCACAGTGGTTAAGACTCAATAACCGGCTTCATTATATTTGAAATCAAAATTTGGCGGCCGTTTGCATAAAAATAATAATGAAATCGTTTATCAACATACACACCAATCATCTAACATAAATCATCAATCCAAAAAAGAAGTGTTAGGCTGCCGGTGAACGGGAGAACAATATTATCGATATTTTTATTATCGGAAGTTTTGAATTTTTGACTGTTAATAAAATAAAATGAACAGGAGGTGAAGGAGCAACAGCCTGGGAATTTCAAGTGGTGTAATACTTTTAGGCAATTCAATATAAGTTGTATTTTAGCCATGTAGCAACTAACGGGTGCAATAGTACAACTGGCTGAGACGGCAATCCAATCGTGTTCAGTCCGAGGGTCCCGAGGGTAATTCGTAGATTTCCAGAATTTTCTGTTAACGTTAGTAAGAAGCGTACTCTTATTTCCAGGAAAGAGATGCTTTTTCTCTGAAGTTTGTTTTTATACCCTTGCAGAGGGTATTATAAAATTGTGCGGATGTTTGTAACGCATTGAAGGAAGCATCTCCGACCACATAAAGTATATATATTCTTAATCAGCATGACGATCTGAGTTCATTTAGCCTTGTCCGTCTGTCCGTCCGTCCGTCTGTCCGTCTGTCCATCTGTCTGTTTCAATGCTATCTCCTCCGTCAGTTTTAAAGCTATCCTCACCAAACTTTGCACGAAGTCTTCAGGTACATATACGCTGCACATTTGACGGAACCGGCCGGATCGGATGACTATAGCATATAGCTGCCATAGGAACGATCGGTCGAAAAAATAATCTTAGTGAGAAAAACTTTTTTGTTTTTAATGGAAACGCCTCCAAAGTACGTATTTCTTAGTTTACTATCCATTCCCATGATTTAACTAAGTTTGTTCGAAATCGGATGACTATAGCATATAGCTGCCATAGAAACGATCGGTCGAAAAACTAGTTCTAGTGAGAAAAACTTTTTTGTTTTTTATGAAAACGTCTTTATCATTAGCATACACTTATTTTATATACTTTTACAAAATTCTACAAAGTTTGGTCGAAATCGGATGACTATAGCATATAGCTCCCTAAGGAATGATCGGTCGGAAAACTAGTTCGAGTGAGAAAAACTTTTTTGTTTTTAATGAAAACGTCCTTATCATTGGCATACACTTCTTTTATATACTTTTACACAATTCAACAAAGTTTGGTCGAAATCGGATGACTATAGCATATACGTAGCTGCCATAGGAACGATCAGTCGAAAAACTAGTTCTAGTGAGAAAAACTTTTTTGTTTTCAATGGGATCGCCTTTAAATTTCGTAATTAACTGTCCATTATATTTTCCATGAGATCATCAAGTTTGGTCGAAATCAGAAATCTATATAGTATAGATCCCATAGAAATGTAAGGTCCAAAAAGTAGTCTTAGTTAGAAAAACTTTTTTGTTTTCAATGGAAGCTGCAAGGGTATACAAAACTTCGGCCGAGCCGAAGGTAACTTTCCCCTATTTTTTTTTTCTTATCGCTTAGAAGCCACTTTTTTTCATCTTTCAGAAGTAACGCTTTTCTATCGCTTATACTATAAGTTATCGCATAGTGTCACATTTCTTTCCGTTGGAAGATAAGAAAGCGATAATAATGCGATATCGCTTGAGTAAAGCGATACCTGCTGGCGAATCGCATTCTTATCTTCCGCGATAAAAAATGTTTGCTGGGAAGCATCTTGCTAAAGGCCCAGATATAATTCAAATATCAAATCAAAGTAGGCGGGTTTGAAAAGTGAACAAAGCAGGCCGGTAAATTTTTGTGCGACTAGGAATATAAAGAAGAGCTCAGTTTGCTAGAAGCTGACAAGCGAAGAGCACATCATTTTTATTCTTTTTTCTTTCCTTATTTCTTTTTTATGTGCCCATTTCCATCAAGTCCATGGAAACTTCATTCGTCCGAACGCTTGGTAGTGCTCAACTATAGAGTTGCAGGTCCTATTTTACTGTTGGCAGATTTGAGTTAGCGGTACGGCGCGGTTCTTTGGTTTCCTGATTAAGGCGTTATTTCTGCTGCTCAGAAGTATGAGGGGTTTACTGTGCCAACTGTTGCTGGCGTAGTCTTGTTTCAGAGTCCTGTTGTTCTTAATGTTATATGTTATATGCTACACAGCAAAAAATAAAGTTTTAACATCCATTTGAAAAAGATAAAAAGATAATAACATAGTTCTATTTTTCATATCCTCTTGATGATTTTCAGATCCGTTTGATGAAGAACTAAGATTAATTTAATATTATTCCCTATAAAGTGTTCTATCATGTTACGTCAAAAGCGACATATATCAGTGTAAAAACATATTTTCGAAATTCTGTAAGGAGCATTTCAAATATTAGATATTTTACTATATTGTCTTAAAACCAAAAGAACTATGAACGATTAAGAACTTTTGAAAATCAGATTTTACTTTGCATTCTTTTAAGCATGAATGAGGTTGGTCTACAACATGCATTACTGTTGGCGCCCATGTAATGGGGCATTCTCGTTACTTTTTGTATACACACTTGTAAATAGAACTTTTGTATACCAAACATTCGAGTAGTTTTTGTGCATATAACAGTTGTCATACTTGTGACATAAAGGGCAGTGTTGGCAGTTTGTCACCTTTTTGAGCTCTTTTATACCCTTGCAGAGGGTATTAGAAAATTGTCCGGATGTTTGTAACGCATAGAAGGAAGTATTTCCGACCACATAAAGTATATACTATATATTCTTGAACACTGACGAGTGGTGGATTTAGCCTGTCCGTCGTCCGTCTCGGTCCGTCCGTCTGTCGTTTCTATGCTATCTCCTCGTCAGTTTTAAAGCTATCTCACCAAACTTCACGAAGTCTGTGGTACAAATAGGCTGCACATTTGTCGGAACCGGCGGATCGGATGACTATAGCTATAGCTGCCAAGGTGTCGGTCGAAAAACTAGTCTTGAGAGATAAACTTTTTGTTTTTAAAAGAAACGCCTAAAGTACGTATTAGTTATATTCTTCCATGATTTCATAGTTGGTCGAAATGACTATCTATAGCCCATAGCCGATCGTGAACTAGTTCTGTGGGAAAAATTTTTTTGTTTTTAATAAAAACGTCATCTTTGGCTACAATTATTTATATACCTACGTAATTCTAAAAGTTTGGTCGAAATCGGATGACTATACTATATAGCTCTCTTAGGAACGATCGGACGAAAAACAAGTTCGAGTGTGGAAAAGTTTTTTGTTTTTAATGAAAACGTCCTTTTTATTGGCATATGCTTATTTTAAATACTTTAACACATTTCTACAAAGTCTTATCAAAATCGGATGACTATAGCTATAGCTCGTATGAATGATATGTCGAAAAAGAAGTTCTAGTGAGAAAAACTGTTTGTTTTGAATGGGATCGCCTCCAAATTTCGTAATAAACAGTGTATTATGCTTTTCCATGATATCACCAAGTTTGGTCGAAATCAGACATCTTTATAGTATAGATCCCATAGAAAATAAGGTCCAAAAAGTAGTCTTAGTTTGAAAAACTTTTTCTTTTCAATGGAAGCTGCAAGGGTTCTTCGACGTTAACAATATATTATTTTTGCAATTTTAGCAACTTTTTGACTTAAAATTGTGGTAACACTGAACACGGTACAATAAGAATAACCAGTGTTCCCAAAATGTAAGGTTCAAAATTTGCTAAGACTGCAAAACAAGGATTCAAAAAGGTGACAAATTGGCATCACTGATTAAGGGCATCAAGATATGGAGAAAATATTTTCATTGAATCTTGGATGACCAATTTCAATTTATGTGCTGAACAGTGCACAAAATGGTCTTTTTCTTCAGTTTCAAAGTGTCTTGCCCCCCATAGTTGCCGTCCTTGACACTATGCTATTATATCTTAAACCAGCGGAGGGCATAAGATTTAGGTTTGGGAGCAGTACATCAACAACCCCTTATTGGCGAGGCTCCAGTCGGCGAGCCAGACACTCACTGCATACATTTGCTTTTGCAGTCGTCTCTATCGCGCAGACTGCACATGTGCGCCCTGCGCTGATGCTCAAGGATTTGTTGAATTAACTCGCTTCGAAACGAGACAACTGTGTGCGGCTGGCGCTAAGAACCGAGGTTATTTATTATTTCACGCAGGAGCCAGCTGCTGTAAAATAACTCTCGGAGCAATGAGAGCAAGGGCTCGCCCATCGCTGTCTTAAACAGACAAACATTACAGCTCCATATGTTCACTGTTCACAAAGTATGTAGTATTCCAGTTACACTCTGTTTTGAAGTCGAGAAGCCTACGAAAACAGCCAAGCTTATGTAAAAGAATACAGGCTTGTAATCGATACTTGAAGGCTGCCACCCTTCAAAGTGTTAGTGAGAACATCGATCTTGTAATGTGCTTTTGCGCCGCTGGGAAATGATGTATATAAAATGGCTTGACACAGCCCCAAAGGGCCAAGGCCAAGCTTCTCTGTCTCTTGGCTTGTGCGCTTCTAATTTTTGCACAAGAGAAAGGGACCTACAGTTTAACGCCGAATCCAAACGGCAATTTGAGAAGCTTTTGCATGGCTAATTACTACAAAGCTGGCGCCAACAGCAGTGAGGGGTGACCGACTGAGAAAGATTATTCAAAAAAAAAACTTTTCATTAGATGTTCCGAGGCAGGATCAAACACACGACCTCTTGCACAGCGGTCGCGCACACTAGCCGCTGTGCCACATACGGGCCCAAATTGGATGTTATGGTAGTATAAAACAAATAACTTTTCTTTTGTCAAATCAAAATTTAAAAAAAAATGCTAATAAACCTAGGAATTTCCACTTTTTAACATTTTTTTAACTTGATCTTTAATCAAAAGTGCGCGAATGTGCAATGAGCTAACATATCTTTCCAATCGTTGTTTATCGAGTGCAAAAGGTTTTGGATTCCATTCGCAGACAAGACTGACAACAATTTTTTTTGTTTTTCTGAAAGACTAAAATTTACCAAACCAGATTTTTTTATAGCCTGAACCAAACTCTATCAAATTATTTTTTACCCAGTAGAGTTAAAGCTGTGAGAACATTGAGAAAAAATAGTCTTTCACTGCTTTTTGTAGCGTTTTTGCGATGTATTTTTTAGTATTTCCCTGTGTTCATGATTGCTTTGTGCTGTAGTCATCCGATACGATTGAGTGAGGTGCTTGGTCTGCTCGGTACTTTCGTATAGAAAGCAAAACCAATTTGGTTATTATGGAATAAGCCGAGGTTCTTATTATTTTCCATCGGTAAAAACACGTCTTTTAATACTTTTCTGAGACATCGCATATTGACAAACATAGAATATTTTCGTTGAAAATATTTTTGGCCACTGTGCCGCATTGCCTGACGGTACTAGATATATGACCTGTTATCACTTACTGCCCTCGCCTGGGCCCACCTTATCGCAGTGTAACTCACACAAAAGCCACCCACTGGCGCATAAATTTGCTAATATGAACCTAATGTTTGCCCTGAGGTGTGTTTTATTGTATTTCTGTTATCGCTCCCTCTGTGCAACGAGCTCGTAAAATTTTCACTTTCCGCCTCAAACATTCCGGCTGCAGCGAAGCCTTGTTGCGCAGAATATTACGCAAGCTTACACCGCAGGCACTAAAGTCTGTCTATATGCGGATACAAGAATCCAAGTAATTTGATAGCATACTCCCTGGCAAGTGTATCTAATGCTTATCAACTAGTTTGGATATGTTGGCCGAGATCTTCAATGGTAGGTTTTCGGCTGAAGCCAACGTGTAAATTTCAAGTTGCTTGGCTTTAACTAACGGCGCGCATTTAGATGGGGAAAGGATACAATTCCAACGTATAAATCAGTATTCTCACCCTTTCCCTACATACATAATCACATTAGATACACATATTTGTTTACGAATAAGCTCGAGGCAGTTTGAGACGACATCCAGAGCAAAACGCAGAACACGCAGCAGCTCCCAGGTTAAGGCATATTTTGAAAAAGAATCGCATAGTCGAACCAGCAATTCATGCACGAACAAAATTGATGAAGGTCAAACTCTGGTTGACTTTGCGGTGATAAATGAGCGGTCAAGCTAGAATAGAGCTACCAAGCAAACACCCACACCCGCACACACAATCCATGGAGCACTCGCCACCAGTATATCGAACTGGTCGGCAGGGGCGGAGACGGTTCGAGGTCGGCGTTGAGTGGCATACAAGCAAAACTTATGCACCTCCCTGTTGTTGGTATTCTGCTGCTATAAACACGCATACTTGAAGATACACACGTGCACGGCATACGAATAGTATCCACAAAATGCGCTCGAGTGCCTCGAGTGGTCCATCCGGACGGCTCGTCAGCAGAAAAAAAAAAAGTAGAACTAGCCTGCTGGGTGGCAATGGTCCGCATCGAAGCCAAATATTAGGAAATCCCGCTTAGACTGTTGGGAAATTTATTGTTCTAGTGTCTGTGTTAATATGCGGCAACATATTGCCATGCGTCCAAATTTTGAGTAATTTGTGCTGGATGTCTGAAATGGGGTCATTCGAACATAAAAAAAGTTAAAACATGGAAAAGGATTTAATAAGCTCGTGAAAGCTTCTTTGAAAATGCCACAAATTTGGAAATCTTTTATGGAGAATAAAGTAGAACTCTTAAAGCTAAAGCAGTTCAGTATCCTTTTCAAACCAAAAACTTTTGTTGGTAGAAAGACGAAAAGTTGTATTTTTAAATCCTTCTGTTTTAAGGTGGGTTAAAGTATATTCATACCCTTGCAGAGGGTATTATAAAATTGTCCGGATGTTTGTAACGCTTAGAAGGAAGCATCTCCGACCACATAAAGTATATATATTCTTGATCAGCATGACGAGCTGTCCGCCAGTTTCTATGCTATTTCCTCCGTCAGTTTTAAAGCTATCCTCACCAAACTTTGCACGAAGTCTTTTGGTAAAAATACGCTGCACATTTGTCGGAACCGGCCGGATCGGATGACTATAGCATATAGCTCCCATAGGAACGATCGGTTGAAAAACTAGTTCTAGTGAGAAAAACTTTTTTGTTTTTTATGAAACCATCCTTATCATTGGCATACACTTATTTTATATACTTTTACACAATTCTACAAAGTTTTATCAAAATCGGATGTCTATAGCATATAGCTGCAGTATGAATGATCGCTCGAAAAAGAAGTTCTAGTGCGAAAAACTTTTTTGTTTTAAATTGGATCGCCTCCAAATTTCGTAATTAAAAGTGTGATTTTCCATGATTTCACCAAGTTTCGTCGAAATCAGACATCTATATAGTATAGATCCCATAGAAAAGTAAGGTCTAAAAAGTAGTCATAGTTAGAAAAACTTTTGTGTTTTCAATGGAAGCTGCAAGGGTATAAAAAACTTCGGCCGAGCCAAAGTTAACTTCCCCTATTTTTTTGTGTTGAATCTTAGTGAATGATAACCAAAGCTCTCATCTGACTTCACTTCTCAATGTCAGTTTTCGCTTATATAAATTACACAAGGGAACTCCATTTTTGCCGCATGAAAATTATGACTTTATACTTTCTCGGTGTGCTGATTTTAGATCTGAAGTCAGACTGTTTGTGTCAGGTTTAGTTTTTGAGATATAAATAAAACGAGTTCTTAAATAAAAATATATTTCTTAATAAAAACTGCCGTGGACGAACGCCTAGAGTCGATAAGTGGTTCCTTAATAACGCTGAGCTTGAAACAGTAACCAGGTTTAAATACCTAGTCGTCACCCTATCAGGGAAGATGAATTTTAAGCCTCACCTCCAGGAGAAACTGCTGGACTCAAAGAAAGCAATAAACAGCACGTGGAGAAACTTTTTTGGAAAACCGCTTATCCTGCCAAGCACCAAATTTCGCCTGTTTGAAGCTGCTGTTAGGTCTGTAATGTGCTATGCATCGCAACTATGGGGGTGTAGCCAGTATGAAGAAGTTGAGCGCCTTCAAAGGATGTTCATTAAACGTATTTTCAAACTTCCAAGTACAACTCCTAATTACGCCATACACCTTGAAATCGGCCTAACTCACTTCAACTCACTTCAAATACTTCCGAAAAGTCTTTGATATGCCCAGCGAAAGATTACCCCGTATTGTAGCAGGCATGATGTTAGCTAACAAAACTCAGGTGTTCGAGAAATGGCAAGCCACAGCATCTGCTTGTAACATTGATATCGACCTTGATCGTCCAGAGTCCTGGGAAGCCTCTCATAAACAGATTTTGGAAAATATCGAGTTCCGAGAGAGGGAAAACTTTCTACACCTAGCGTCCTTAAGTGAGTCCAGACTCATCTACAAACAACTGAACCACAACCTTGGAACTCTAAACTATTTTCAAGATCGTTTTGGAATCCAATCTATCTCCATGATATGCCGCGCTCGATGTGAAATGCTCAATCTGAACTATAGGCCGCATGTAAACTCCATCAGCACTGACTGCACTCTCTGCAACCTACATGTAACGTAGAATGTTGCGCAATTAATCGGGGTCTGTCCAATCTTGGGATAACTACGCAGCTTGTACTTCAGCAAACCTTTCCTATCGGAAATCGATGTTATAAGCTGGCTAAACGGAGAACACTGGGAGATGCTGTCCTCATTCCTACACTCAGAAAAAAATTCGCCTTGAATTTTAGAAAATCGCCTTATTTTAAAATTGGCCCTGGTATTTAGAAAAATTTTCTAATAACCAGAAAAAGTTTTCTAAAATTTAGAAAAATATACCATAAAAAAATTTTTTAGAACATTTTTTTCTAAAATCAAGAAAAGGCAAGATTTTTCTGATAGTTAGGGCTTATTTTTCTAAAATCACTTTCTTAAAATCAGGGCAAAATTAACCTTTGATTTAAGTGTAAAATAGCCCTTAAAGTGACTGTTGAAATTTCTTAAAAACAGGGAAGATTTTCTTGAAATAGTTTTCTTAAAAATATGGCGATAATAGCCATTGATTTTAGAAAAAAAGGTGTTAAATTTTAGGTATTTTTCCTAAAATATTGCACGTTGTATTTTGTTGCGGCTTAGTGTGACCATAGTTTGGAGACAACATTTTACCAAATAGAAAGCCAGTGATGATTATGTAAAGTTCAGTAAACAAACTTTGGTCACACTTCGGGTGGAAAAATATTGAACCGTGTGTAAAAATAGCAAAATAGCTAAAATGGCTAAAAAAAGAATGACCCGTGTGTTAAAAATGGCAAAAAAGCTATAAAAGCTAAAAAAAAAACTTATAATAAAACTCTAAATTTAGCAACTCTGTTAGTCAGGAAGAAAAAGGGTTGAAAATAGATAAATGTTTCAAACAACCGTTGCTCTGCTCCTTTTGCGTAGCTGCGTCGGGTGTTGCGCCTCGAAATTTAGTTGTGCGCAGCCGTCAAGTGAAATGGATGCCTTACTGTGTCAATTGAACGGACAAGCGTTTGGTCCAACTTTTTGTGGTAAGTAAAATATTATGTAAAATGCATGTGTGCTGTGTGTATACTATGTATTGGCTGTTCATGTACATACGGATCTTCATTTGCTTATAAATACATACATACATGCATCCATATGTGCATTCATATAAATAAAGCACTTTTCTCAGTTTTATTTTAATAATTTTGTAATTTATATTGCAGAAAACCACATAACCATTGAAGCTCTGAGCGTTCTTAAATGGGAACAATCTTATAATATTGTGCCGTCTTCGTTGGTTGGGCCAGCAATAATTTTTTTTTCCAAACTTGAGGATTGGCAAAAGCAGGTAGGTAAAATATGTGTATGTACAATATGTACTTGACGCAAGAGTGGGACAGAAATAGAGTGTACAGTTTTTGTACACTTGGCCTCTGCCATCGTCGCTATTATTGCTCCGAAGACCTGGAGCCATATCTGGAGCCCATCACTGATGTCACTAACACCTGAAGAATACAGAAAACCGAGTGGAGCGTACCACATCAGCATTGGTACATACATCAAGTCCACAATAGTGTAAGTGATTTGGAATATCCACATATTGAATTACATAAGCTTAATAACGAATTATTTGAAAAGCCAAAGTTTTATTTTAAAGATTTTGTAATAAGTTGTTCAACAGCTGAAAATGTATCTATTATTTATAAAGTTAATAAAAAAATTTTCTTCTTTTAAGAAACTTTTTCTTTATTTCATAAAAAAAATTGCTTTCAGAAAGGACTTTCCAGATATTAGACAAAATTTTCTCCTTTTAAGAAAATATTATATTTATTATTGAGAAATTTGTTTTCTGCCTTTAAGAAAATAATTTTCTCAGTTTTAGAAAAAATTTCCTGTCTGAAAAAAATATTTTCTAATATTAAAGGTTTCGCCCGTCGGTTAAGAAATAATTGCATTATGTTTCAGAAAATCTTTCCATAATATTTAGAAAATCGTTTTCTAAATTTTAGGGTGAATCGCCTTAGGACGGAATTCAAAGGCGAATTTCTAATTTTTAGGGTTAATTTGGGTCTTTTTTTTATGAGTGTACAACATGCGCTGAAATACCGCCTTGCGATCTTAAATGAATATCTTTAAAGTAGCCAAAAACCAAAATGTTTCTTTTTTTCTTTCTGTTACTTATTGTTCATTCTAAATTCAAATTCTAATGTTCATGTTTTAAATTTTAGAAATTATAAAATATGTTCAATATGTTAAGTTATGGCTGATGGTTATAAACCAAGCCACGTTATACCAAAATAAACTACAACTACTACTACTACTAATAAAAACTATTAGAAAACTCACCACTACTTATCAACTAGTTTCGTTTATAAGATTTTCTTGCCTCATTTGGCTCACGATGGCAGTTTTTAATGCTCCAACAATAGTCCGTCATCATGTTAGCATTACAGTGACGCTGGTAACGTTCCTCTATAGTTCGAATGTTTTGATGGAACCGTTCCCTTTGTTCTTCACTCAGATCACCAAGACTTTCAGGGAAAAAGTCCAAATGGCTTTGGAGGAAGGGTACCTTGATGCTCACATTACAACCAAGCTGCTGGAAGTGTGATAAAATTAGTGCAATATGATCCGCATAGCTTTCATCCTTTCTGTTTCTCAGAAAATTTTGTGCAGTCCAAACATATTTTCCAAGCATATTTTTAATATCAGTCAAGTAACTATTGAAGTTTTCATCCTTTATCAACCTTCTTATTTGTGGACCAACAAAAATTCCGGCAGTAAGTTTCTCTGAGCTCAAATTATAAACTTTTTTAGAGATGTATTTAAAATAATGAAGCTTTTTTCTTCTAAGTCGTGATCATTTTGTGTAGATAAAGAAGCTTATGGTACTGACGCATCGCCAGAGTATAGGACTTGTCGAGTAACAGATAACAAGTTAGGGTAAAACTATTTCGACTGGTTTCATTTATTAATCCCGTATACACAAATATAACAACAATCATCCAGAGGGTTCCCTTCACATCATTCG
This sequence comes from Lordiphosa collinella, assembly GCA_018904265.1. NCBI lineage: Eukaryota > Metazoa > Arthropoda > Insecta > Diptera > Drosophilidae > Lordiphosa > Lordiphosa collinella. The sequence goes on along the minus strand of JAEIFV010000105.1, from coordinate 55,187 downwards.
CGATTGATACTTAAAATAGGTTCCTTTCTTATTCGCTCATAATCTCAAAGACTCTTCAAATGTTTTACGGTATGTAATGAGGGACCCAGTACTTGTCACGGGTGTCCAAAGGGAATCCAAAGTAATCAAAATAACCTTGTTTTATGAACTCCGACACAATAAGTATCCAATTTTTGAGTTACTTGAGTTACAGAGATGTTACTTGGGACTTGTTTTTTTTTTAGATATTTCTCAACATGGACATTTGTACAAAAAAAACTTTTTCAGTAACAGATCGGTTGCTTTGAAGTTTAAGAGGGGATTCTCCAAGTAGAGGCTGTTTTTGGAACTTTAAAAAAAAAAAAAACAAGGTTAAGATAACTTTAGCTCGACCGAAGTTTTGTATACCCTTGCAGTTACTTTTAGGACCTTACTTTTCTATGGGAGCTATACTATATAGATGACCGATTTCGATCAAATATTGTGGAACCATGGGAAAGCGTAACAAACTATTAATTACGAAATTTGGAGGCGATCCCAATTAAAACAAAAAAGTTTTTCTCACATGAACTAGTTTTTCGACCGATCGTTCTTATGTCAGCTATATGCTCTAGTCAGCCGATCCGGCCGGTTCCGACAAATGTGCAGCGTATTTGTACCAAAAGACTTCGTGCAAAGTTTGGCGAGGATAACTTTAAAACTGAAGGAGGAAATAGCATAGAAACAAACGGAAGGACGGACAGACGGACGGACGGACGGACAGGGCTAAATCAACTCAGCTCGTCGTGCTGATCAAGAATATATACTTTATGTGATCGGAAAAGCTTCCTTCAATGCGCCACAAACATCCGGACAATTTTATAATACCCTCTGCAAGGGTATACAAATAGGGGAAAGTTTACTTCGACTCGGCCGAAGTTTTGCATACAAAACACAAGAGCTAGTTTTTTGACCGATCGTTCCTATGGGAGCTATATGCTATAGTCATCCAAATATCACCAAAATTTGTGGAATTGTGTGGGAACATATAAAACGAATACATGCTAGTTTTGAGGACATTTCCATTGAAAACAAAAAAGTTTTCTTAACTAAGACTACTTTTCGGACACTTCTTTTCTATGACAGCAATACAATAAAGACGTCCGATTTCGACCAAAAGGTGGTGGATTAATGGGAAAGCATAGTAAATTAAGAAATACAAAGTTTGAAAACAAAAAAGTTTTCCTCACTAAAACTAGTTTTTCGACCGGTCGTTCCTATATAGTCATCCGATCCGGCCGGTTCCGACAAATGTGCAGCGTATATGTACCAAAAGACTTCGTGCAAAGTTTGGCGAAGATAGCTTGGTCAACATTACTGAAGGAGGAGATAGACGGACAGACGAACATGTCTAAATCAACTCGGCTCGTCGTGCTGATCAAGAATGTATATAATTTATGTGGTCTTCAATCTATGCGTTTCAATCATCCGGACAATAATACCCTCAGCAGGGGTATAAAAATAGAGGGAACCTTTCTTTGGCTCGGTTTATATACCCCAGCAGCTTCAATATATGCTATATCCAATTTCAACAAAACTTTTTTGTATTGTGTAAAAGTGTTTGAAATAAATATATGCCAATTTTAAGAACATTTTCATTGGAAACAAAAATTTTTTCTTACTAAGACTACTTTTTATTAGAGCTAACTTTAAAGTTCAGACATGTTCAAAAGTAGCATACTGCAGAGCACTCACAAATACTCACAAAGAAAAGCACCAATACATCGTTGCTGGTCAGTTTGCTTGCACGCGCAAACGCAAATCAAATAAGAGATGAAAACCGATTTTTGTTCTACGGGCCGCACATACACGAAATCGTTTGCATGTGTGTCGTTTTGTATGCCTCGCGTCCTGCATTTATACACTCATTGACTTCCTATCTTCGGTGCAATTACAAAAACAAAACGCACCCAACTATATGCTATAATTTTCCTTCGCACTTCTCGCAAAGTTTGGTGAAAATAGCTTTTAAACTGACAGAGGAGATAGCATATAAACAGACGGACATGGCTAAATCAACTCAGCTCGTCATGCTGATGAAGAATAATTATATTTCCTTGCGCTACAAACATCTGGACAATTTTAAACCACCCTTTTGCAAGGGTATATAAAGAAGGTTGGAAAAATGTCTCCAACACGGAAAGCTTACACCAGGGATTATACTAGAGGTAAAGACATAAATTGTGTTTGATTGATCGACTGATATTATGTTCAACCATTAAATTTGTAAATGTTTGCCGAGCTATGTTGTGAGTCTCGAATACAAACAAGAAAGACAGTCGGCCAAGCCCGACTATAATATACTCCGTAACAGTCAAAGTATGCGCTAAGGTATGTAAAGTGCTGCCCATCGTCCTTGCGGCCGGTGCTGCTCATAATATTTTTTGCTTTTCTTATAGCTCGTCTATCGGTCATCCGATCTTTACTATTTCTATGGTGGATCGATAAATAATCCTGATTTCTTAATATGTCCAGAAGGTACGAGCCTCCTTTCTATAAAACTGTGGGAGAAATAACGTTTTTTCTAATTTGTCGTGGCCAAAATTGAAAATTAACATGATTTGCCTGCAAGTATAAAAAGTTTTTGTCAAATACACGTCGAACCTCTAACTTTTACCATTTCTGAAATCTGTTGGTTCATACGGACGAACAGACGGACAGTCAAGTCCGAGGTGTGTTCAAAAAGTATCGCGAATTTTGTGTTTTTTCAAAAATTATTTATTTATTCATGAATATCTATTTTGTCCCCTTCAAAGTAATCCCCATGAGACATTATACACTTGTGCCAACGGTTTTTCCAATCTTCGAAGCACTTCAAAAAATCATTTTTTTTTATCTTGTTCAGCTCCTCCTTCGATGCCGTCTTTATCTCGTCAAGCGTAGCGTAACGTCGTCCTTTCATGGGCCTCTTCAGTTTAGGGAACAAGAAAAAGTCACAGGGGGCCAGATCTGGGGAATACGGTGGCTGCGGCATCATAAGTGTGTTGTTTTTGGCCAAAAAGTCGCGCACAAGCAACGATGTGTGAGCAGGGGCGTTATCGTGGTGCAAAAGCCAATTTTTGTTCTTCCACAAATCCGGGCGTTTCTGGCGGATTGCTTCGCGCAAATTGCGCATAACTTGCAGGTAATATTCCTTATTGACCGTTCTTCCCTGTGGCAAGAACTCATGATGCACCACGCCCCTGCAATCGAAGAAAACTGTCAGCAAAACTTTCACACTCGACCGAACTTGGCGCGCTTTTTTCGGTCTTGGTTCGTGCGGCAGCTTCCGTTGAGATGATTGAGCTTCGGTTTCCACGTCATAACCATAAATCCACGATTCGTCACCAGTTATGACCCTCTGGAGCGAATTTGGGTCGTCGCGGACAGAGTTTTACATCTCATTAGCAATGTTCATGCGATGCTGTTTTTGGTCGCAATTGAGGTAAAAATCGAAGACGATCCAAAACACGTGCAAGCGAAGCAGCTGTCAACAATTAAGTGAACATTCAAAATGGCCGAGCTTGTCGGCATAAGTGAGAGACATGAGTAGCATCATAACGCCACAAAAAAATCGAAATTCGAATATACGTAACCCGCGAAAATTCAAAATTCGCGATGCTTTTTGAACACACCTCGTATATCAACTCGGCAGTTGATGCTGATCAAGAATATATATACTTTATAGGTTACTTCCTTCTGCCTCTGCCTGTTACATACTTCTGCACTAACCTATTATACTTTTTGTACTTCTGGTACAGAGTATAAAAATGGAGGAAAGTTTCCTTCGGCTCTGCCGAAGTTGGAATATCGTTGCAGTACGTGTATCATGATTTTATAGAACAATTTTATTTTCGTTTGAACAATGGTAGCTGATTGATTTTCAAATCAGACCAATAGATGGCACCTCTTTTGTGCCCAATTTTTTATATGACAGCTATTCGGTGTATTCATTCGATTTTCATCAAAGTCGGCAAAATTGTGCTGAAGTCGATAATAGTTATATCTGGCCAGTTTAAGACGCTACCATTGAAACGAAAAAGTTTTTCTCACAAGAACTAGTTTTTCTACCGATCCTCACCTAATTGCTAAGGGCATTCGATTTTGACTAAATTTTGTGGAATTCTGTGAAAGCTTATGAAATAAATACATAACAGCGTTCAAACTGACGGAGGAAATTGCATAGAAACAGACGGACAGGCGGACGGACAGACGTCATGCTGATCACGGAATATAAATACTTTATGAGGTCGGAGTTGGTTCCTTCTATGTGTTACAAACATCCGGACAATTTCATAATACCCTCTGCAAGGGTATAAAAAGATCTAATGGTAGATTACATTTTTCACAGATTTACATTTTTTATCTTCACGTGGAGTTCATTATTACACCTATTTAAATGTTGTTAATAAATTTGAACAAAATCGAAGGAGTATGTGAAAGTTTTTGGCCTGAAAGAGAAGAAAGCATTTCTGGGGCAGCAAACTTTCGATCGATTACCTGATTTGTCTGTCCTTTATAATCCCTTCCTTAGAAATAAGTAAATCTGATTTGCTATGAACCTATTCGGTAGATAGTTTCGGTTGCTGATCTGCTTGTAATTTCTCAAAAATATATATTTTCACTCAGCTCAGCACACATTAAAGACAGCAAAAATGAAGCAGAACCGTTTTCGGTCTAAATTCATTGCATCGGAAATGGCAAGAGCATGCAAACTGCGAGTTTCCTTTGATTTAAAAATAACTCGATTGGAATCAATAACCTGCCTCTCATATTTCTCAATTACTTGTGGTAGATTGCCAAAGATAAAAGGGTCAAGTTGAACTGGCATTTTATTTGTCTTCTCTGTGTTTTGTGCGTGTCTTATTTCAAATTTGTTGATGAAAGAAATTTCGTTGCGGTTGCTTTTCACAGGCTTAACGGATTGACAGACATTCGCAATTAATTTTCTGTCGGTTTGCCTTTCAGCATGCACTTGGTTGCATGATGAAGTTTTTTTTCTCACAAAAATATTATAAGAAAACACCACAGACATTCTTTGAGCATAGTTAGTAAGAAGTTTCGCAAATACTTATGCAGTTACCGGCAAGTACTCGGTTTAAATTTGTTGGCAAAACTCTTGACAAGCTGGCGACATCCGCGGTACCAACCGTCGCAGCGGTCGTCCACTGCACATCACGTGCAGCAGATGAACCAAACTTTTCCAATGAGCCGGTAACTTGTGTTGTGTCGATGCGAAATGATGCGCCTGGCTTTGACCCCAATCCCTGGCTGGGGGGCGTATCTCGACAATTGACTCACGTAATTCTGTGCGCCGTCAAGGAAACGTGTTCGCGCTGTCAGTACCACGTTCTCGCTTCTTGATCCCTTCACCCTGTACACGAGCTGGCTTATCTTACGTTATCGACTCATTTTCTGTTTAAGTTTGCTTAAGCTTATACTTTTTTCATTATGTTTATGTTGCCGCTTCGTTTACTCCCTGGCCTCTGCGGCACCACTTCGTTTTTCTTTTGCATTTCGCTTTTCTTTGAGTTTCTGGGAGTTGCTTTTTGATTTTTAAAATGAAAGCACAAAAATAAAAAAGGTATTTGCCGCCTTTGCCGCAAAGGAATAGAGTCCTTTAAAATTGTACGCGTCTCAACTTTGTTTTTTTTTGTTTTCCATTTATTTGCCAGCGGCGGGTGACGGTGACTCAGCGTACCAAATTGTGGGTCGGAGGTGCGGGAAAATTTACCAGCGGCGCTACACAAAAATTCAATAAAAGTCTATAGAAAGTTGAATTTGGTTTGTTTACATGAGAACCTTCGGATAATAACCATTAAATTAGCATATCTTTGTGAACATTTTATGAAACATCTGAGATAAGATTAAATCGAAACTTTAGAACAAGCGTGTCCTGCCCTATTCCAGATAATTTCCATACATAAATGATTTAATTTGCTTTGTCAACAGCAAAACTAAAAAGCAATTGCAAAAGTGGGAGATTAGAAGTCAAAGTCGACACAGCTCAGTTATAGCAGAAAAGTGAAAAGAATTAATACGCTTTCAAGTAAAGGCCGTGTGTGTGAGACTGTTTACTTAACTAGTTTTCTTCAAACTTCAATTGCCATTCCAAACTTTTTGAATAAGAGGTGTCAGGGCGTTAGTTAGTTAAGAAGTTTACAAACACTCCCTCAACCAGATTTCGACTTGGGTAAAGAACATGCCTTATTTGAAATGCTTGTAGACCGAGCAGTCGCTGTTCAATTTATATAATATAAATCTACGCAATAAATAAAATATCCAGCTATGCGTTAGAATTTGGAATTTCCAAATGGCATTGTGAGAGTCCCACCAGCACCAAAGTCTGAAGTGAGATTTGTCTATCTCTGTGTAAATGTTGCACATGGTTATTTGATGCCTCAAATTGAAGACGCTCATATAATTGAAGGGGGCATATAATAACACCCGGCAAAATACTTTCAAAGGGGTTCTCCAATTTGTAGGAAAATATGCGACATGAGGATTTTTAGTCATTTGTCACCTTGACAAATGCAAATGATTCGTTCATATTCTTTGTTTTCGTTTTCCTTGAAAAAATACTATAAACTTTTTTCCTGTTTATTATTTTCTGCTAAATCACAAAAGTGAAATAACTCCCGCTTTGCTTTACGTACAAGGCGATATTTCCTTTTTAAAAGTGAAATAACACCCGGTTTGCTTTATTTAACTTTTGAAAAGGAAATAAGGCCCTGTATGTACGACCGTCTTACGCTTTCGTTCAGCTTATAAACGTTTTCTTTTTAATCACAAAAGAGAAATAACGCCACTGATAAGTGAGAAATACCGCCCGCGAGCGTTATTTCACATTCAAAAGTGAACTCGTCACCCTTGGATTTGACCCGATTAGAATGACGCCTTAAGACTTAAGACTTGTACTTCTCTATTTCGAAATAGGTGCGACTATGGAACTATTTTACAATGTCACACTTTCAATTCTGCTGCGAAATGAAAAGCGGCATTGTTGATCTTACAACATTAATAAACCAAGGAGTCTGCACTTTGAAATCAAAAAAATCGCTGTTTAAATTGGTAAAATCTAAAATGAAAATTTGTTTTAACAAAAGTTTCAGCATTTTGAAATCAAAGGCACACACTTTTGATTTTAACAGTACAACATTTTTGATTCTACTCTGAAATCAGAAGCGGCTTTGTTGAGTTTGCTTTTTTTACTCTGTACCAGAGGTGAACAGAGTATAATAAGTTTGTGCAAAAGTATGTAACAGGAAGAATCTCCGACCCTATAAAGTATATATATTCTTGATCAACATCAACAGCCGAGTCGATCTAACCATGTCCGTCTGTCCGTCCGTCTGTCTGTCGGTCTGTTCGTCTGTCCGTATGAACAAACAGATCTCAGAGATGGTAAAAGATAGAGGTTTGACATGTATGGGACATATGCTCTTATACTTGCAGGCAGATCAAGTTTATTTTAAATTTTTGCCACGCCCCCTCCCGCCCAAGCAAATTGGAAAAAACTTCATATCTCCGTCAGTTTTATAGAAAGAAGTTACGAACCATATTTTGAAATAAAGATTATTTATCGATCCGCAACGGTGATGGGCAGCACTTCACAGGTTCAGAGAATGTTATAGTCGGGCTTGACCGACTTTCTTCCTTGTATTTTAAAAAAGTGTCTGCACTTTTAAATCGAAACAGTTCAACAAATATTGGGTCCATGCGGGCCGGCAAATGAAATTGATACCGTTCGATGGAGTTTATCAAGCTGAACACAAGTCAGTTTTCAGGATTTCTCTAGATTGAAAAGCCATCTTGAACTGAATGATCCGCTTGAAAATTTAGATGCATAGAGGGAACTGTAATTTTTGGACGGCAATAAACCGAATTCTTGGTTGTTGGTCCAGGATCCATAAATAAATTAAAAAAGATTTACAATTTATATTTTCCTAACAAACATCCTAAAATAGCTGTGTGTCAGTAGGATATTTTTAAAAACAGTGTCTCATTGTACTGTCGGTACTGCTGCTTTAGGTCAGAAGCACAAGTCGACGGCAGCAGCAAGTGCTCGGATTTTGCAAGTCGGCAACAGCGCCGTCGCTACAAAAGTTGATAGCCAGTTGATTTGTTATACGCACACACTTACTTTATTTGTGTGCATGTGTGCATTCGCGCTCACACTCGCGCTCACACTCGCGCTCACTCTCCCACTCTCACTCCCGCACTCGGCATAGCATTGTTGTTGGCGCCATATTTTATTTGTTGTAACCTGCAAAACGCACAAGCAGACGTCAAACAGTCGTCAATCTGTGCTTCTGACCTAGAGCCACAGCTCCGACTTGCGCTCCTGAGCGAAGCAGTGATAAGGCAACTGAGAAAAATCACAAAGCGACGACTGCTGCTGCTGCTTTGCTTTTTTTTTAGAAATAATATTTTGGTTTGCTTTCGAAAGCGACTTTTGGATATTGTCAGAAGCAGAGGCAGAATCAAAAGCAGACGAAATGAAAGTTATTGCAGTTTTTTAAACACTGGTTGGTAATACGGAGTTTGTAGGAACATATGCTGAGCAGGTGGACTTGATTGACATGTTTACTTGATTTTTTTTCAGGATGTAATTCAGTTTTGGTATGTGGGCGAGCGTGTGCATAGTTTAACGGCAAGCGGCCAGTGAAATGTTAGTCGAGGCATGCAAATCTGTCTGCATTTTTTGTTTTGCTGGCAGTGCATGAAGCAATAATGCAAAAAAATGTGCAACCATTGCTAATGAGTCGACCTCGTTCTCATTTGGGTGACGCCTACGCTTTGAGAAAGTGAAATGAAAAGTCGTTTAGAGCACGCCTTTTTCAGCAAGGTCGAGCTCGACTCCAAATTATTGCCCAGCCTTTTCCTTCATCGCCTTTGGATATAACGAATATGCTTTGAGAAAGCGAATATTGAACAATAAATGTATTTTTGTAAGGCTTTTGATGTCATGTGAACTAACAGCAGCCGATAATGTAACGCGGCTATGACAATGCCTTCTACAATTTTTTTTATGTAGATTGTTAAGCTTTCCGGTGTAAATCGCTATTAGCATTAGGCTTCCTTCACACTGTTTGACACATGACGACATGATAATCTAGTTGGCCTTCATTTTACCATGTTTTCAATGTAAATAGGTTATCAATTGACATGCATGAAACATGAGAAAATGAATAAATAATCATTTGAGTGTAAATTCACATCAGAGAACTGCAACGAGCCGTCACGAGTAAGCTCGCTCAGCGCGCAAGGCATTTCAAACTCGAGTGTTGCCCTTACCTATAGTCACGTTGACGCGAGTCGTCGCAATCCCCTTGTTGCTAAAATCTAAGTTTCGCTGCGAGCCGTCCAGAGTAAAGCTCGCTCAGTACAAATTCTCGCGATGACTCTTGGATTCAGCCGCGAGTCACCGCGAGTACTTGTTGCCGAAGTCAAAGATCTGCTGCAAGCTGTAACGATCAAGGCTTGTGCACAATCGTCACAAGCACACAAACAACAACAACTTGTGAGAGCAAAAGAGATAGTATGATGACCTATTTTTTACATTTTTATTTTTTTTTCGCATTCTCTTTCCTTCCTGTGAGATGTTGTTGTTTGAAGTTTTCAAAGCACAACAACAATTGCACAAGAGGCTTGTCGAAGCTCACCGTCAATAAGCCGAGTAAAGCGATTACATTTTGTTGCGAGTGCGTGTAAGCACGAGTGTTGCTCGAAAGGCTTGTCCATTGCTGGCAAAGGGCTTGTTATGACTCGTGTTATAAAAAGCTTGTTCATATTATTACTCGTGCGAAGCAAAGAGCTTGCTCGTTCTGACTCAATGTGCTTGCGATCATTTCGAGTGTTTCGAACCAAGGCGGCTAGCCCAACCAAGCCTAGCTAACGCACGAGTGTGATTGAACATTAAAGGCTTGTTGATCGTCACTGATTCACATGAAGCATGAATGTATTAATGAGTAAGTTCAGTTCACTTAAATAATTTTTTGAGAAACAAAGAGCTTTAGAAGTAAGATCATAGTGCAAATATTATTAAATTTATAAATTCCTTTAAAAAAACCATGGATTTCCGCTAATTAATTTCAAAATTCGCGGTCCTACAATGACATTTTGCTCCACATTTTTGGACAGTATGCACTCATCCCAAACATTTAACAAAATCTAGGAATTTCATTTCACAAAATCAAGCATTTAAATTAAAACATTAAACTGACTTGATTTCTTTTGCTCCGCAGTCGTACTAAGAACCCAAGTGCACTCGCCATTGAAATTAATGGGCGCTCAATTTCCTCTTTTACGTAAATGCATTTGAAAAGAGCATGGAATGCGGATGAGTACGAGTACATAACAGCTGGCCTTCGATTATGGCTGGTCCCTTGATTTTTATTAAAAGTCTTTCAATATTGTATCTTCATCGTGCGTCCTCCACTGCTACGCATCTTGGGGTTTCATTCAAGCGCAAATAAATTGCAAAAATATGCAACGCACCAATTCGCTGGCCAAGGAATCAACGAGCGGATATTGTTTTTCGAAATCATTCTTCTGCCCAGCGGGCGCGAGCTTGCTTTCCATTTTTGCTTTCTCTCGCTATCTCTCTCCCCGCTGGACTTTCCTTTTGCGTAATTTTTCGCCCGTTGCGCACACAAAGTGAAATTACCCATGAGGGCTTTGTCCGATGGCAGCGCCAAGAAAATGCATCAAACTGTTTGCTGAATATTCGAAAACAGAAGAAAACGGTATGCTTTATGTTGTTACATTCACACGCACACAAACCACACCCACTAATCCACCCATTGGACGCCGGAGAATTTCAATTAGTTTGCATTTTGCAATTCACGACATTTCACTGACTTCTAATTATGAAAAATTCCAGCAAATCGAAATGCTGATAAGGGGGCCTGTGAATGGACTCAACTTGGTAATTCCAGCGCATTTTTAATCATCATCGCTTGCTAATCAGAGAACGCAAGTCAAAGCCGAATGCTAATCCAGCACAGAAATTAGAAATTCTTCCGTTGTCCTCGATGGTTTTTGCAACTTTGAAGTTATTACAGAAAGGTGAGTCAACGCTTTTGACTTTGTAAATTGGCCTCCGGCTGGCACGTCCCGGGCGTGTGGCCCCCCTCACCCATTCGGCTAAATCAAATTAAATGTGTCTACATCATGTGGATTGTGTATATTTAGGACTCATTTTCGGCAATATTTCTGCATAAGATACACATTTCCTTTACATACGAAATGCCAATCCGTTTTACCCGCCTCCAGCATGTCTATTTTTATGGCACACACCCAATGCGAGGAGGGCTCTTCCAAGGAGACATAAATCTTTATCGATGTGAGCTCAAATCCATATATATCGAAATTTCATTTCGGACTTGCTTTTGTGCTGTTGCCCTGCACTTTTTGTGTCTGTGGGTCCGGGTGTGCTTTCTGCTAAAAACAAAGCATCCTGCAAGCTCTCGAATTGTTTTCAAATTCCCGACTCGGACACGAAAAACAACAACAATGCTGGCAAATTCCGCTCTCCTGCTCTCTGCGTCCGTGCCAGAAATGTGTTTTGGCAAGGCGTATAAATTAAATTTTATTTTTGTCGACGTGTGAAATTGGAAAAGACAGGCCTTTGTCCCAATCCCCCAGCTCTGGGCTGCTCTCTTTCTCTCTCTCTGGCGTCCATTCGCACTCTTAATTTGGCCAAATGTCCATCAATTTTCACTCATTTAGCCGGCAAGCATAGTAAGCACGGTAACTATTTCTAATTCTGCTATTGTGCTCTGTAGGATACGTTTCCAAGCATTGCAACAATGCACTCAAAAGGGTCCTCTTGCATGTGAACCAATTATATTCGTACTCTATTGAAAAGCCTTTATGGAAACAGGCATTGTTTACGACTGCAGTTTTTGCAAATGCTGGTAAAATTGTAAAAGTATTCCCAAATAACAAATCTGGATTTTAATATTTGAATGGGCATAAAATGAAGACAAAGGCATTTAGTTAACGCAGCTCCTAAAAAGATTATGCCAATTGCCAAAAATACAATTTTATGCATGAATAGTTTTAGCTAAACTAATTTTAATTGAACTCTGATTCTATTTATGCTAACTATAAAAAGTATAAATGAAAGATAATTAAGGTCTAATTCATTACCATTGAATTGTATCATTCCTGATAAACTCATGAATAATGAGTTATGAATTGTACCATTCCTGAAAAACTCATAAATAATGAATTTGAAATTTGTTATGAATTGAAAAATTATGACATATTCATAAAAACAAATCAAGTTAGTAACTCGGCTAACGCGGGCTATATTGTACTCTGTGTTTTTTTATATTTTGGATCAAACTTGACGTAATTAAGAGGAAGAAGATTATGAAATATCATTCAGGACTCTATGATTAAATCAAATTGCTCTCATTGCTCCGAAAGTTATTTGATTGAGCAGTGAAACATTTGGGTTTCGGTTGGGATTCAGTGACGTACAGAAACTTATAATTCATTAAAAGGTCTGTTTTCAATATAATTTAAATTTGGTTCTTGGTTTGTAAGTTCTTGTTTGTTCGATTTGTACAAATTTTAGTGAATTTGATTGAGCGATTGGATAAGTTTGCTCCGTTGGACGCATGGGACAATATCCGTGCTCAGCAGAAGAACTTGCTCCCTGATAAATAACAATGTTGCCGTGAGATTCGTTATTATGATAGTCAATTTTTTTGGGCGATAAAAACTTTGAAAAAAAATGACGAAAAATGAACGGTTGGCAATCGATTGCAGGTCAGTCTACCTTTGTGCAAGCTTTCACATAAAATTGTCCATTTATTGTGCGTAAATATTGAAGTTTATTTATGTAAGGCTTGTTTTTTAATAAAATGTTCAAAAGCCACAGAATATTAATAAATGCCGTTCAGCAGAGAATCATAAGCAATAGCAAATCGTAATTTAGTAAACGTTAATCGGATTTACCTGCTGAATGCGCCCAATCTCTCTGATGAGCACGGCCAATATTAGTTAAGTATGCCTGCATTTCATCATGCTGCGACCATGTAATCGACAAGGTATTCAGTTTAAGCGAGTTAAAGTCGGTCCAGCTCGACTTCGGTTTACCCGTTAGTCAGTTAGTCCCCTATGTTAATTAACATTGCATTAACATTAATGTGAACAAATCAACATCGAATGCTTCGCAGAAAAATATGCAACGTTTTTAATAGTCTTTATAGCTCTGCCACTTATTATACGATCTTTTCGAGATTATAGACAGGGAATAAAACCAAAAGAAATAACGGTTTCGGTTGCGGGGACGGTCATCAAAATCAATTTGATTCGGTTTCGGTTCCGGTTACGGTTATCTCTCTTTATTTCGGTCCGGTTACGATTCGATTAAAAATTAATTATTTCGGTTACCGGTTTCAAACCGGTTAAATATACATTTTAGTTTTAAAAGAAAATTACATATGAATTGATGTTAACATAATTGCGTTTAAAATATTTGCGTCCAATTGGTTTCCTTATGGATTCACAAAAAATTGAACACCAGAAAATAGTCGTTCGACACTTACTTGTATACAAGGAACTGCTAATATTACTTTCGACAACTCAAATAGTTCTGAGTATTTAAGAGAATTTTCTTCCCTCCATTTGAGTATTTCGGTACTAGAACTCCATCTTTTAACATGTAATGCAACTTTTGTACTATTTCTTAATTCAATAGATTGGTTTCTCTCCGTTTGGCCCGCTGTTTGTAGATTATTCATATACACATCATTTTCGCGTTTTTTTACTGACACAGTTTTGTTAAGGTACATGTCTAGTTTCAGATTTTAAATTTCGATTTTTTTTTTTTTGGCTTAAATCATGCGTTATAATGTTAAAAAACATCCCCTGAAATTTTTAAGAAAAAAAAAAATACAAATTCGAGATATTTTGATTTTTGTACAGGTAGGTCGGGCGCAAAATCACAAAATTGGCGCGCATTTGCTGTTGAGCGTTGAAAAAACGTAAAAAAACAAAAAAAAAAAAAAAAAAAAAAAAAATAAGTCTCATTACTTTTCGATCAACTATGTTTCAAAAAAAAACATCAAAGCGAACTAAAATACGTAAATAAAAGAAGAAAAAAAAAAAATCTCATTATTTTTTGATCAACCCTTTTTCCAATTCCACTTTTTTCACCCTGGTGCGTCAGATTGCGAGGCCATTTGTTGACCGATTTTCTTATAGTTTTTTTTTAATTGCTCGTAATACCCGTCGCTATGGTCGGAACTAGGATATTTTTGATCGGTCCATAAATAGCGGAGTTAGGGCCATTTTAAGGGGTAAAAATAGGTCAATTTTCGAAATTTTGACTTTGAGAACCCCTTACTCCCCTATATATAGACCGATCCCAGATATCCTAGTTCCGACCATAACCACATCAATTCCCAACAAAACCTCCATTTAAATTTTTTTTATCCGATGACGCGTTCTCTGGAAATCTGACGCACCAGGCACCTATGTTTTTAAAAATGGGTCGACTTTGAAGCGGGCTACAACAACAACCGCTGCAACAACAACTACAAAAAATTTTAAAAGTTAGCTTGATCAATTATCTATCGAACAAAAAAAAACCGCTAGTAGATATGTGGTAAACTTTTCGAGTAATAAATTTTTTCGTAAACCCTTACTTTTGGGCTGCTGAAACTAGACATGTACCTTAAAGCTCGTCTTAACATCAGCGAATTCTATTACTACCTCTGTTCCGAAATATGATATACATTTCTCATTTTTGTTTGTTCCAAAATATGATATACAAATGAAATTCCCTTCTTATTCGATGAAACATCGGCACTGCGTGCACCAGACTAATACTTTGGAAACAGTCAGTTTTGAATCATCAAATCTAGCTACGGTTTCATTTATAGCTCCCCTATGCCATTTGCTTTAGCAAGTACTGCAGAATTCAGTTTCTTTGTTCGCTTGTGAATTGATTCATTCTCTTATTGCTGATAATTGGAGTCTCGGTATTGTGTCTATTGGTTTCCCACCGGGTGTCCCCAAAGTTTTCTTCAATTTTTACAACATTTGAAGAGAAATAACTGAAAATTTACCACAAGAATACCAAAGCTTTGCGTTTTCTAGTTCTGAAATCAATAAATTGGTCAACTTACATTCATTTTTTCAAGCTCATATCTACAGCTTAGCCAAATATCGTAAAAGTGTTAAAAACCGAAATGGAACCGGTTATTTTGTTTCGGTTACGGTTAACCAAAATAAAATCCATTTCGGTTTCAGTTTGATTCGGTTATTCCGGTTAAAAATAACGATTGTTGTTTCGGTTTCAGTCCCTGATTATAGATATTGAGGACAAACACTACACTGTGTTTAATTTCTTCAGCGGGCCGAGATTTTGGCCAAAAGTAGCACTTTTTTGTTCAGGAAACTGAATAAAAAGATTGTCGGAAATGATTTAGAATACTTATTGCTACTTTACGCCAAAATTTCAAACTTTTTCACATATTTGTTTTTGAATGCCAGCGTTTCAAAGTTGATTTTTCTTAAAATTGCTCCACAAAATTAAAAATTTATAGTCGGAACTAGGAAAGAAACAGCTGGCAGAATTTGATTTTATATTTTCGAGTACGAAGATTTCAATAAAAAAATATTTATAATTGAATTCGATTTCATAAAAAATGGCAAAAATCTTTAATTTTGTGGGACTTTTTACATTTGGCAACTTTGAGTTATGAGTGCCCAGGAGTGCCCTTTGCAGTTCACTCGCGACATGGCTTATCATTTTCTTTGAATATTGAACCATAGCTGGAGGTCTGCGCTTTTGCGCGGTTTTGCTTTGTTTTTTCAGAAAATCTAGTTTAAAATGTACCATTTTTCATTTCCTGCCAAAAGTAGGCTATTTTTTCTTATGATTTTCCAGATGAAAATTCATTATAAAAAATAAGAAAAATTTTTCTAAAATAAATTGCAAAGCGTTAGTGCTCTAACTTCAAGGGTTACAGCGAAACTTTAAATTCAAGATGTGATGGATTGATTGAACCTTGAAAAAAAAATTTTTCCCATTTTTTAAAACATTAATTTTTTTGGTTTTTTGTATAATAAATCGAGAGCAAGGCTATCATAAATGGAAAAACTGCTGAGAGTGGTATAATTGACTTAAAATCCAAGGCGTGGTGAGCTGTCAAAATCAGTACCTGTTTGGGTTAATATCTGAAAAGCCATTAGACATATCAGGACAAATGTTTTTATTCTCTGTACCAAAGGTACACGGAGAATATTAAGTTTGTGCAAAAGTATGTAACAGGTAGAAGGAAGTATCTCTGACCCAGTAAAGTATATATATTCTTGATCAGTATCTGTCTGTCCGTCCGTCTGTCTGTCCATAGGAACAAACAGATCTCAGAGATGGTAAGAGATAGAGGCTTGACATGTAGGGGACTTATGCTTCTTATACTTGCAGACTGATCCAGTTTATTTTCCATTTTTGCCACGCCTCCTCCCGCCCCCGCAAATTGGAAAAATCATCATATCTCGCACTGTTTTATAGATAGAAGGTTTGTTCTCTCTGGAACATATTTAGAAATCAGGATTATCTATCGATCCGCCAAAGGAATGGTAAGGATCGGATGAACGATAGTCGAGTTATAGGGTAAACAAACAATTATGGGCAGAGTAAAAAGGGTATACTTAACTCGTGCAAATGTATGTGACAGGCAGAAGGAAGCATCTCCGATCAGCATCAACAGCCTAGTCGATATAGTCATGTCCGTCTGTTCGTCTGTCTGAATTAACACCTAGATATCGGAGCCTAAAAGAGATAGAGCGACCAAATTTTTTATGTAGACTCCTATTATCCCTACGCAGATCAAGTTTAGTTTAAATTTTAGCCACGCCCCCTCCCCTGCATACACTAATGTGCCCAATATCTACAATCTCTGAAAGTTTCATAAAGATCGGATAATAAATGCCAAAGTTATAAAAAATGTTGCATACTTTTTGGCGCCATATGCTCTGTTTACTTATGTTGTTTCTGATTAATGTTAATGCTCTGTTAACTAACATTAGGAACGGGACCGGCTTTAACTTACGCTCTCATTTTTTTTATTGATCTGCTACTTATATACTACACTTTTTTTTTTTTAAATTAAGAACCAAAAAAGCTTAAAAATATTCAATTTTTGATTTGGATTATCAATATGTTTTAAAGTTTTTTATTTTTGAATATGGTTTTTATTTTTTTTTTTTAATTATGTGCTTTAAGTTCTATCTATTAAGAACATTTCGTAAAAAATTTTAGCTTTCTTGCTAGTCTGGTGTAGAAATGTCAGAGTTTTGGTCAAAAAATGAGATGTCTGGCCCATAGTGCGGTGGCTGGGTATTCTGAGACGGTTATATAAAGTTATGTGAGTTTAAGTGGAGACATCTTTTGAAATAATAAAAAAAAAAATATATCGATAACTATTCGACAAATTTTTTTTCATGTCGATTTTCGTGCTCAGCGGGCCAAAATACTTTAGAAAAAATTGGTTGGGGGCAACTCGACTTCCATTTTGTCAATCAGTAACTTCGTACCTTTGGTATGGAGATTAATAAAGAGGTTAATGCCTTCTATTAGCTATAAAATCATTATTATTAGTCGTGCAAAAATGAGTAACAAGATTTTGGAAAGGAAAGATTGAATAAAAAAATTTAGATATTTTAAATTTTCAGAGTTGTTTCAACTAGTTTTGTGGATTAGTAATAAGAAAAATGCTTTTTTCTTCAACTTTGGGGCTCGTGAGCGACCACTAAACATTCATCATTCTGCGTGAAACTTTTTATTTTTTAGTTTAACATCAAATCGAATGATTTTGCGCTATGAGAGCTAAAAAAATCACTTTTCCAAGAAAGGGCCACCTTAGTGTACACACACACACACACTTACACATAACACACGCGTACGCGTGCACGCTCGCACGCACTGACGATGCGGTGCTTCATTATCCCCTTTTACCCATTTTCAATAAGTACAGGGTATTAAAACAACTTACAACTTTCGCCGGGAAGCAACAGCGAATCTGATCATTTTCACCCGCATTACTTCGATTTCAGCTTACTATTTAAGCCTCAGTTATGCTCCGAAAGACTTATCGATAAAGTCCACGATAGACAAACAGCTGACTCAAAAAATGTTATGCTTGGATTCAAGAAGGCCCACAGCAACGGAAAATTTCTTGTTCCTTCTTGGTCTTTTTAAGTTTCATTCTGTTTCATCACAAGCAATTTTTCTAAAGGTTAAAAAAAAGTGTCACAAAACGAACGACAACAGCTGCTTCAGTAAAATGGATTGACAGAATCTAGTCTAACCGTTGCAACGGTGACAATTCATCAATATACGGAAGCTAAAAATTCTGAAACTCCCGTTAATTCAAGCAACAACTTTGTCCTTAGATTACCTAACCTTAAAATTAGTCTGACTTTCAGAAAAAGGGCTTTAGCTTATGTATATGTGCAGTTGCAATCGCAACAATAACTTTTGCAATTGTGTTTAATATAGAGTACACAGATGGAGATCCAACGGAAAATGTCAACTTTTTATGTAGGGCTGCTAGTTCTGTTTTAGAATATTGCTTAACGGAAGGCAGTTGATTACAAAATATACCTTTTCCTCAGCTCCTACCTTTCGGGACAGTTCCTCCAAAATTTGCTTTTTTTTTTTATGAAAAGGGGCGGTGACGACATAATTCCGACGACATCGTTTCGGCAATAAGTTCGATTTAAAACGACATAGTTCCGACGGGAAAAATTATGTCGTATCAAAACGACATAATTCCGACAGGAAAAAACTACATAATTTCGACATGAAAAAAACGACATAATTTCGATCGGATTTATGTCGCTTTAAAACAGGGGCCGGCAGCTTGCTATCTGCCGTGCATACGAAAAATCTCAAAGCAGCGCTGCTTCCACACACACGGTATAAACTGTTAAAGCTCTGCTGCGTTACGTGTTCGCGACGCAGTCGTTGCTACTGGAAAAGAGAGAAATTTTTGCGCTGCTCCCTCACACACCAATGCAAAAATGTGAATGTATTTCTTGCCTGCCTCTGCTTTAAAACGACATAATTCCGATGGGAAAAATATTAATTTTTTTTTAGCTGAAGAGTCAAAGAGAACTCCAGGAGGGTTTCAATCTCATTTCAAGTTTTTTCAATAATTTTCTTAAACTCTGTACCAGAGGTACACAGAGTATATTAAGTTTGTGCAAAAGTGTCCGTCTGTCCGTCTGTTCGTATGAACAAACAGATCTCAGAGATGGTATGAGATTGAGGTTTGACATGTATGGAACATATGTTTCTTATACTTGCAGGCAGATCAAGTTTATTTTCAATTTTAGCCAAGCCCCCTCCCGCCCCCGCAATATCGAAAAAACGTTATATGTCTCACAGTTTTATAGATTGAATGTTCGAACCTTATGGACATATTTAGTATTCGGGATTCTTTATCGATCCGCCGAAATTTAAAGATCGGATCAACGATATTCGAGCTATCAGGAAAACAAACAATTATGAGCAGCGCCTGTCGCAACGGTGATGAACAGGTACAGAGTATGTTATAGTCGGGCTTGACCGACTATCTTTCTTGTTTTAAGATTGGAATCTTCTCGAAAAAAATATTTTCAATCTAGGTTATAGATTGATTTTTTTCTGGGTGTACGTTCTCACGACTTATTTGGTCTTAAAGTGTTAGATTTGGACCGGTTTCTGTACTGCGTCTCTAATCAGGGTTCAAAGATTGGAATGTACTTGACAGAGTTGCTTATACTATCGTTCATAATTTAGACATATTTTTGTTGACAAGGGCGCGTCTAGCTTACTAAGCTATGAAAATCGACAACCAGTAGTCGAATGGACCTATTTCCTTATTGTTATCTTTAACAGGTCCTCTACAAGGGCTTCCAAAAGTGCCTGGTCTTTGAAATTTGCAAGGTATGTAGTTTTACCCTTTTCTAACTTGATTAACTTGCACTTAAGCATAAAATCGCAATAAGTCGAATTTGGATTGGATTTCTAAAACGCGTCTTAATTTGCCAATTTAAGCGATTCTATAGTTAAGTCTTATAATTAAGCTTCCGGTTATAATATTGACCTGGCTGTAAAGTGTCCATTTCGCTTCCAATAAACCATTACAAAAAGTCTTTGCCATAAAACTTCACAGCAATGCTCCAATTTGTTTTATTTCCAATTATGTGTATGACAATTTATACACTCAAAGCTAATAATATTATTTTGTTTTATAATCCGAAGCCAATTAGCCTTTTATTTGTATCCGGTTTGAATTGTTTCGTTTGGCTTTGTGCCGTCATTAACCAGTTGTCCAGTTTGTTTGTGTTTTCCCATTCCAGTGCAGTGCAGAGCTGTCCAGTGCATCATAATGCAATTAGCCCTAATTGCAGCTAATGAGCATTTGAAGCTCAAAGCGCCGCCGCACGGCACGAACAAGAATGGGGAATGGCATGGTGATGTTTGGCGAAACAAAGCCAAGTTGTTTCGAGGACTATGCCCAGAGTTGGCCGCCTGTTTAATAAAACCCACGGATGTCGAGCGAAATGCCGTTAACTACTAAATTTAGCCAGCTGCACAGCTGCAGGTGACGCGTGGTCCCTGATGCCAGGAATCGAATCACTTTATCCAATGAATGCGACCTCATTGGATTTAATACGTGCTCGGCGCTTCCTTTTTTTGTTAACCACCACCTGAGTAGAGAACCACCAAATCGCTTGCTTCTTCATCTGTTTATTATGCAGGAGCAGACTCAAGTTCATTTAGCAATTGGCGCTGATTCCTCCTATTCGCTCCTCAACATGCTTATCCACGTCCACATCGGCTGCAGTTCCGCATCCCCTTCCGGAAGTTCTATTAATAGAGCAACCTAATTAGTTTGTTACGCTCGTTGCTGCTGGCACTTACTGCTTAGCTGTAATCCTGTGACTGGGTGGGCCACTCCCACGGCCGTACCCTTGCCCCTGCAGTGCTTGAGCTGTACAAGTGTGAGTGTTGCGTTCGGCTTTGATTGTGGCGCTGATGAGCATCAGTGGCCATGAACCAAATGAGCAAGAAGGCGCTCCCATATGTGCACAGAGGAGGGACACAAATATGCGCATATTCATGCCCATAAATAGGAGTAGATTTGTATGCATGCGTCTGTTTGTTTGCATTCGGGACATGAATGAACGCTTCCGTGGCTAAATGGGAGGCGTCAGCAAAATAAATTATGGCCGGCTGCTCTTGTCCTTACCCAGGAGGCTACATAAGACTCGGGCGTAATCAAACTGCGAAAAGCTAATCTTTGCATTGACGATGAAATTGACTTATCACTAAATACAATTATGGTTAATTTATTCTCAATCGTTTTGCCAATCACTTTCGTAGTGGAAGGCAGGGAATTTGGTCAAGAAACAAATGCAACCAAAAGGCAAAGCAAAGCTAACGATTTGGGGGAAAATTAAGCAACTCGTTATGATGTCTGAAATCAGTCCTCTCGGCTACTGAAAGAGACAAATTAACTACAGTTGCCATCACAGAGCCAGATTAGACCACAGTTTTCTAATCACAGACATGTTGTCTGCTCACATAGACACGAGCCGAGTGGTCTAGAAAGGGCAAAATTTAATCCAGTCGCTATCACAGAGCAAGATTTGGACTGTTTTGCATATTTTTATGCTTTTTTAACTAGTTGCAAGATTTGGACTTTTGCGTATAAATTGCCTTTTTTAGTCTTTATCTAAAGTATAATGTTGGAAAAAATCGAATTATAAAAAGTAGGCACCGTCAAAGTGAATAAAACAGCATGGTTCGAAACGACGCAGGTGTAAAGAGGGGTGCTTGTTGGTCCACTATATTTGCACTGTATGTGGATGATATTGCTGCGAATCTTCCCCTTGTTCTGAACGAAACAAGGTTTTGATGTATGCCGACGACATGGTGTTATTGGCGGAAACTCCTCAGCATATGCAACAAATGATTGATGCTCTAAGTAGTTACTGTCAGACGTGGAGTCTCCAGATAAACATCGAAAAGTCTAAAATGATGGTAGCAAAGAATGGAAGAGGACGTAGAGCCAAAGCGGATGAATGGACAATAAATGGAGTTTTGCTTGAAACAGTAAAGGAGTACAAATACCTAGGCGTGTTACTGACTTCCAATATGTCATTTAAGAAACATTTGGCACAGAAATTAACAGACGCTAAAGTCGCTATTAATAGCACTTGGCAGCATCTTCTTGGGAAGAAGAAATTTAACAACAGCACCAAATATAAGCTGTTTTTAGCCACATTCAGGACAATTCTGTATTATGCGGCCCCAGTCTGGGGAATTAGCAGATTCGAAGATGTAGAGCGATGGCTTTGCTTCTACATTAAAAAGATCTTTTACCTGCCCCTAAATACTCCAAATTACGCCATATACATAGAAACAGGACTACCTACAATGTACCAATACACCCTGCAACTGCACTTTAACTATATTAGCAAAGCTATGCTGATGGACTCTTCACGGCTCCCAAAAATTATAGTCGAACAACTTTTGGTTGAGAGATCACAGTTCTTCCTTGAATGGGATATTATGGCAAGAGACAGCAACATAAGAACATATGAAAACGACAGCAGAACCTGGGAAACATGGCAAATAGAACTGTTACAGAGGATTGACAAAGGAGAAAAAAATGATTTTGAACGGCACGCAAGACAGAGTGGCACCCGGTCAACATACAAGCGCTTAGTTTCAGCCTATATGAAAGAAACTACTTTAGAGACGATTTGGACACATATGCAATATCGCTTATTTTCCGGGCAAGAACTGAAGTCCTCAGACTCAACTATATGCCACATGGAACGACTGAAAGCCGATGCACTCTATGCAACCTGGATGAAAGAGAAGACGTAGCCCATTTCATGGCGCGTTGTCCGATATTAGGTGAGCACCGTGCACTGCACCTCGGAAAATGGACCCTAGAAACAACGGAAATGCTCGACTTACTGAACGGATCCAACTGGCCCGCTCTAATCTCTTATCTGAGGGAGGCGTACAAATATAGACAGGAGTTCATTCGAGATTTTTAAATAGTGTTAATCTTGAGACATAACAACTGCATCCTAGGGGAGAACGGCGTGGTATTCCGTGACGAGCGGGGCAGCTGCGGGTAGTATCTGCTAGGGTGCATTGTTATGAATCAAAGCAACTATCCTTGTTATAATTTTATCGTATTGTGATACCTAAAGATTGCTAGTCGTCATTCTGTAATAGAAATATATAAATGTAAAAATTTTCCAAATAGAAAAATCAATTGTAAATTTAAGTCTTTAAAAGAAAACAGCTAACGGCTTAGGCCAAGCTATTATTATTATTATTAATAAAAATACTACTACTACTACTCATCTCACGGTAGCGCTCACCATTCACAGTTACGTTACGATTCGCATCATCTTTGAAGAAGTACGGTCCAATGATGCCGCCAGTCCATAAACCGCACCAAACTGTGACTTTTTCTGGATGCATTGGTAGCTCTTGCAATGCTTCTGGCTGATATTCACTCCAAAATCGACAATTCTGCTTATTTACGTACCCATTGAGCCAAAAATGAGCTTCGTCGCTGAACACAATTTTTCGGTAAAAAAGTGGATCTTCGGCCA
Source organism: Lordiphosa collinella (assembly GCA_018904265.1). Classification (NCBI taxonomy): domain Eukaryota; kingdom Metazoa; phylum Arthropoda; class Insecta; order Diptera; family Drosophilidae; genus Lordiphosa; species Lordiphosa collinella. The sequence continues at coordinate 31,529 of JAEIFV010000105.1, read as the reverse complement.
ACTTTCCAAGAGCCCATTCACCAAAAATTCTACGTTGCGGTAGGTCGTTCGTCTTCAATTCTTGCACCAGCTGTATTTTGAAAGGCTTCACACCTAAATCATTCCGCAAAATTTTCCACGTTGTTGAGTAACAGAGGCCCAATTGCTGCGAACGGCGACGAATCGATAATTGATGGTCTTCATTTTCTTCAGTTCGCACTCTACGTAAGTGTGTTGGTGGTTTAATGTCCAACAATGTAAATTTGGTGCGAAATTTAGTCACAATAGCCCGAATAGCCGCTTCAGTGGGTCGATTAAACTGACCATAAAATTGAAGAAGCGCGCGATGAACTTTCTTAACAGAGCACGCATTTTGATAATAAAATTCAATAATTTGCAAGCGTTGTTCGTTTGTAAGACAATTCATGGTTAAATTATAGACCAAACTGAAGATGTTTGACAATGAAATAAAACACGAAACGTGCGTGAGCTGTTTAAACCAGTGTTGCCAAAAAGATAATAGCTAAAAAATCACCCTTTAGTTTAGCGAATCCAATAGCATTAACTATTTGTATACCAAAGGTATGAAATGGACCCAAAACCACGAAATTTGCAGACAAATGACAGAGTTATAAGAGTTATAAAAAAGTTGCATATTTTTTGGCGCCGTATGCGCTATTTGCTTACATAATGTTGAAACTTTCTCATTAATGTTTATGCTCTGTTAACTAATATAAGGGAAAGCTTTACAACATTAATTTCCCTGAGTAACGGGTATATCGAAAATGGGCAGGACTGACTTTAAAGCAGAGGGAGGCAAAAAATACATTTACATTTCTGTAACTTAAAACGATTCCATTTTCGACATTTTCTCGAAGTTTTCTCTCACAAAACTATCGAGAATGTGTTCCGTCCGAACGTTTGTGGCAGCAAAGAAAGTTCTCGATATCCGTTTTCGTCCGTTCGACACTTTCTCGATAGCGAAACGGATCGAAAACTAATCCGTTTAATACGTTTTCGCATCGAGAAAGTGTCGAGAACGGATCCGAAAACGTATTGCAAACGTTTAGTTTCGCGAAAGTTGAAAACAAGTTGCTACTCTTGCTGCCCACACACAACACCCCCAACCAAGCCGCCCACCACCTCCTTTCCCTCATACTTTTGCTGTGATAATTTTTTAAATAAAATTTTTTTATTATTTTTTTTTTTACTTACCCTTACTGGGACTCGAACTCAGGACCTCGGGACTCTAACACGAACGACGGACATCTTAACGCTCACCGATACAACAGTGTCGCGCGAGACGGTGGCGAAATGACAGTAAAGAATGCAATCAAGACCGGTGGTAGAATGGCAAGACATTTGCCGTGCAGCCGCGAGGTCGTGGGTTCGAATCCTATTCAAGGCATTGAAATTAAAATTATTTTGACTTTCTCTTTTTTTTTTTTTTTTTTAGTTTTGTTGTTTTTAAAATTTTCTATATTTTTCCATATTTTTACAATGCTCTGAGGTCTCAAATACGTTTTTTGTCAAACGCGAAGCTCGTTACTGCAAGCATCTTTCCTAAAATTTAGGAAATTATTTTCTTGTTTTTAGGTAAAGACGAGTGCATCGTTTTTTTGCATACTTTTAGGTAAAGACGAGTGTTTTGCCTCTGACTTTCTGTACATTTTTTTTTTCCTTTGTTTCTCTTCTTTGCTGCTGTCACAAATAGAGAAAAAATAGCTTACGTCCGATTGAAACCCGCATCTCTTAAGAAAAACGGATTTCGATTATAAGAGAAACTATCGTAATTCTCGTAGGTCCGGATACATACGAGATATTGTCGGGTGGGAATTTCAGTAGCAACGACTGCGTCGCGGCGTAGGAAAGCAAGGAACGCAGCGGCTCTTGTACAGCTTATACTATGCGTGTTTGAGCAGCGCTGCTTTGAGAATTTTCCTATACACGCCAGATAGGAGGCTGCCGGCCCCTGCTTTAAGGCCTAGTAGTGCCTTAACACCAGCTGAACTACAGAGGAGCACTCGCCACCAGACCAACAACAAGCCAAGTATTTGCCTTTTGAATTTTGTATGGGAATGTTCGGAAAACGTACCGATCGGTACGACGTTGCATTACAAGTCGTTAGTGTGGTGATAAGTGCACACTACTGTTCATGTACTAGACAAGCGCTGTGATGCATTACCTGTCGTTAACTAAGCAACTCACTGAACTACAGGGTACTTTTCAAAAGGGAGCTATATTATATAGATGTCCGATTTGGACCAAGCTAAGTGGAATCATGGAAAAGAATAACTAACTAACAATGCCTAAATTTGAAGGCGATTCCATTTGAAAAAAAAATGTTTTTCTCACTAGAACTTCTTTTTCGACCGATCATTCATTCTGCAGCTATATGCTATAGTCATCCGATTTTGACAAGACTTTGTAAAATTGGGTAAAAATATATAAAATAAATATATGCCAACGTACGAGGGCCGTCCCAGAAATAGCCGACCTAGCTACTAAAACACAAAAATTTATCATTTTTTTTTTATTTTTCAACAAAGGATCCTTATAGGTCGATACACTTTTCCCAGCGATGTTCAATAGCTTCGATACCTTTTTTATAATAAGAACTGTGAAGCTCTTCAAATACGCATTAACCTCGGACTCCACCTTTTCATTGTTGCCAAATCTTTTTCCTCCGAGCTATTTTTTCAAGTTAGGAAATAAGAAATAATCAGAGGGAGCTAAGTCTGGCGAATAAGGGGCGTGAGGTAGCAAATTCAAATTTTAATTCATTAATTTTAGCCATTGCAACGGCAGAGGTGTGAACCGGCGCATTGTCATGATGGAACAGCAAACGCGGCACCCATCTTGCGCATAACTTTTTCATGTCCAATTTTTCGGTCTATATGCGATGTACAGCACTTTTTGAAATGCCTACACATTCAGCTAACTCACGAACTTTCAATTGCCGGTCACTCAATACACATTTTTTAATTTTGGCCACCATTTCTGAAGTGGTCTCCTCATTTGGACGCCCATTACGATGTTCATCTTCGCAGCTCAAACGACCTCGCTTAAACTCAGCCACCCAATATTTTATTGTTGTAAACGAGGAAGCAGAATTACGTAAGGTAGAATCAGCTCCTTTTTAATATTGGTTGGACTAAGACCTTTTATATGAAAGTATTGTATCACATAACGATGACCAATTTTGTCCATGTTTGCAAATCAATAACAAGCGTTCTCTATTAAAATCGACAAAAAAAAACTGTGCAAGGTAAAGGCACCAAACTTCAAACTTAGGATTTTAATAGAAGAAACTTCCCCTTTTTAATATTTTTTGTGAACATTTTCCAACACTACTGTGCTAGGTCGGCCATTTCTGGGACGGCCCTCGTAAGGTGTATTCCACCGGGACAAAGAACTGTTAAACAAGAGTTTAGCCGCATTGATTGAATAAAATCCACTCGGCACAGCCGTGAACTGTACTGAACTGTTGTGCCTTCGCCTATAGATAATAAGGTCACCTGTGTAACGAATGCGAATTTCACGAATTTTGGTACATTAAAAATTGGGAAGGCTAACACAAACCGGCAGGACCGTTGGTTGAATGAAATACAATTTGCATTAGCCATTGATTAATTTTCTGGTATTTTTAATGACACATTGTTGTTGTGGCCGCAGAATCCAGATACACGAGCACTTTCATAATTATGTTTTTCATCCAATCAATGCAACTTTGATTACAATCCTGATTAACAACCCACACACACAATCTGCGGTCTAGTTACAAACCGCAGGGCCATAAAATCAACAACAAATAAATAAATTAGATCGAATACAAAATACAATTCCACCTAAGCGCCTCTTCCCTTGGGCCGAAACGTGCAGGAAAATGACATTCGACATGGATGGAAAACCACTTCAGCTGGTTGCAACTGCTGCAAAGAACGACTGTCAATCGTGAAGCAGCCGAGTAGCTGGTTTTGTGTGGCCAGTGGCAATTGGTAGCCGCTTGTTCAATCGCGTGGGGCCAGGCGAGGGGTGAACTTGGCTTATGGTTATGCCCATCATTATGTTGATGGTTACGGTTATGAGGCACTCGTTTACCGACAGGATGAGTCGCCATATTATTCCATTTCACAGTAATGGAAATTTGAACGCCCGAAGGCTATGGATAACTATCGGTGGCTACGGCAAAAGAGCTGCGGCTGCTTAATGGATTTCACACGCGATAAGATCCTGCGTTTAAGTTGACATTTTATTTTTTGACATTGGCCCGGAATGTGGCGGACGAAATTCTGACACCATTTCGTATGCTTTCTGCTCAAGGGAAATCGAAGAAATTGACAAGTTTTAAATTAATAGCACCCTTCAACTTGTCGAAGGGCTCCCGATTAAATAAACGTGACTAAGGGCCGGAAGTAGCCCACCCACCACCACCAGCTTAAAGGCTGTCTGACTGCCCATCCTTCCACCTGCCCGCCTGACACTGACGCTGACTCGTTGACTGACACACATCGCGAGCAACTGTCAGAGTTTGCAAATTCATTCCAGATGTAAACATTCCCATAGGAAGCCATTTCACACAAATTTCGCGTCTGTTTACCCAAATGCAGCAACTGGTGCTGACGTGAGTCGAAGGAGGGGCATGACATGGCTGGGCATGTTTGGCAGTTCAATGCTTGTTGGTAATATATTTGTGCGCTTACTGCCATCAGAAGAACGAGTAGGTGCTGCCCAACTTTTGACTTTTATGCTATGCACATTTTTGCTTGTGTTTGGGCAATTCGACAATGGGATACTCTTTCTTACTCAACTTTGGTGTTTACACTAATCTCATAGAGCTTCCTCAACTTATTCTGATAAAGAAAGCGTCTTAAATTAACCCAAATCAATTTTAAAGTTTTTTTTGATTTGTTTTTAAGAAAAGTTTTCATTTAGTTACTGGAAGATGAGATCTCTGTTTTGATTTGCTTGAATAGTTCAGTCAAACTCAAATTTTTCGATGCATGAAATATTGAACAACCAGATTTTTATATGTGGTAGGGGACTGTCTACAAGGCTTCGGATGAAATTTATGTTAATTTGTGTCATTGCGAACGGCCGTCATATGGGAAAACGCGAATTGGTCTGTATCCCTGAAACTTTAGATTTTAAACAAATTTTGTCCCTTTTTTACCTTTAATCAGCCCAATTTATGAAGATAAAACCAAGCTGTACAATAAATCAAATAACAAATGAGAAGTTTGTTAACAAAAATTATGGAAATTTATTTTTTTCTATTTTTTTTGGGAGAGATTTTTCTACTTTTCGTTGCACTGGCACATACGATAAAATTGATTCTGTGATATCTCCGGAACCGTAGCGATTATCAGTATAATAATTCACCAGGTGAGGAGTACACAGAAAAAATTTGCGAGATAAAATCAAGCTTAAAAAAATTGATTTGAAACAATCCTGAAAAGCGTGAAGTCAAATAATCCTGACTAGAGATTGAAGTGAGAACGGATGTCCTATGTCAAAATCAAATAGTCCTGACTCAAGATTGAAGCTGGTACGGATGTCCCATGTCAAAGCGAAAGAGCGAAAGGGACTGAGAGCAAGAAAATCTCTCTCACCAGTGCTATGAGGCTAAATGGGTACACACGAATAGGCAAAGGCCCCAAACAGCTCCTCAAAGGAGCGTTTCCAGAGCGCTCCGAAGCAGGAGTGAAAATGAAAATGAGTAATCTTTGGATGATTTAAGGAGTCCTTTTAAAAAAAACCATTGGCGAAAAGAGGAGTCCGCCCGGAGTCTGTGCGGGTTATCTGAGTGAGCATTTTGAGACGCCGAAATCACTCTTTTAAGAAGTTCTTCAGGCACTTCAGGGACACTTTTCGGAGCCTCCCTAGGAGGCTCAGCGCATCGTACAGGGATGCTGGCTGGCTGCGTTAGTATTTCATTTTAAGTGTCGATTTTGTTATTATGATGCCCTGCAATTCCCAAGCAGTCATAGTAATGCTGCATGAGGTGAGAGCAAAAGCCTTACTGTTAAAGATAGAACCTGGGGTATGCCAACAACTTATGACCACGAGCCAGCAAGAACTTGCTAGTTTGAAAATCAAGTAGGTCATTTAATAAGTCCCATGGGGCTCTTGTGAGAAGCTCAGTTTTGGGTAACATAAAGTCTTAAGATGTAAGGGCACTGTAGTCGAGTGCTCCAACTCCAAAATTCCCTGTAATCTTTAATTTGTGTGTTTTCATTCATTTTCAAGACAAATGAATATATGCACACTCTGCACGCTCTTGCTGACAATGGTTGTATTCAGCAGAATAGCTTGCTCCCTGACCAATTATACAATTTCAATGGTCTTCCTGTTGAACTTCACTGATATGATACCATGATATCCAATTTGACGTATCATGATAGAGGAGCATGCATCAAGGAAATAGTATGCTCCTTTTAAGTGATAATGCTATCACCAGCTGCAATTGTACATCGATAGGCTTCTATTCGATACCGATATGCGGATCTTGTTTCGTTTTGCGCACTTAATTAAAAAAAAAAGATTTTTATTAGGCGATGGTGATGGTTTAAAAAAAAAAAGACGTGACCAAACTCGACGGATCCCCCCTATTTCGAGTCTAAGGAATCGAACTGCATCATTACTTTTTTGAGTTACCCAAGCCCTTCATACGATATTTTTTTAAAGTTTTTTTATTAAGTTTTCCATTTTCAAGGGAACCACACATTTTGTCACGGCCAAGCTACACGGATCCCCCCTATTCCTAGGAATCGAACTGCATCATTACTTTATCGAAGTCTACGAATCAACTGAACATTATTTATCCCCAATCGACAGCCTTGTCGAATGGTATGACATTTTTGTTTTTTCCAAATCATGAACCCTGCCAGATGACCGAATGTGATGGGCTCTTCAAACAGCTGTTCCAAAAGCCTGCCCATTTTGTTTTTTTTGCTTCTGAGCTTGCCAAAAAGTTCCTCCCAACTGATTGGCTCGCCAACATGAAGATGTCATCCATTGGCTGCTGCTTCTGGGCTAGCTCTGACTTCTTGTTGGTCTCTTGCGAAATACGTTTCTTCATCGTGGGACTCTTCGATGCGTTCGTGGTAACTCAAAAAAGTAATGATGCGGTGCGATACCTAAGACCCGAAATAGGAAGGATTCGTAGAGTTTGGTCGTGACAAAATGTGTGGTTCCCTTAAAAATGGCAAACTTGATGATTACTAGGTCCTGAAATAGGGGGGATCCGTCGAGTTTGGCAGTGTCTATTTTTCGACTTTCACAGTGTAATTAGAAATTCGATTGTAATTTATTTGGCGACCTTTCTAATATTGAATTGGTAATGTTTAGCTGTCTCGAGGTCAAGAAAGTTGCGTTTGTTCACAACTGTAAACAACTTATGCATTGATACACCAAAAAGAGCAGGATACCTTTTCAGCTGTTTCACGGATGTCCAATCCGATCATCAGAGGGCTTGCGCTAAATGACTCTTGATTGTTAAGCCTTTCCATGCAATCAGAACTTCAAACAGTTGGGATCTGCAAAGAGCAATGCAAGCAAATTTAGACTTCACAATACAACAAGATTTTATGTGTTTTGACAGCTGACGATGCTCCTCCCCTCGCTTCATAGAGCAAAATTGTTTCATGTACAACTTCGGTGTTTTTGGGTGTCTCTGACAGTTCTTTGCGGTTAAATGGTGGAGGGTGGGAAATTTTCCGAATCTGAAACAAACTTGATCTGGGTATGGTATACACTTACCAACATGCAAACATTTATGGCTCTGTCTTTTATAGTCTCTGAGATCGAGACGTTTATATAGATAGACAGAAATTTTTTTGCGAACTTCATACATGCAAAAATGTGTGGCTCCTTCCCTTATAGTTTCTGAAATCGACGAGTTCATACAGACAGACGGACAGACAGACGGACAGACTGACGGACAGACAGACGGACTGATAGACGGACAGACGGACAGACGGACAGACAGACAGACAGACAGACAGACAGACAGACAGACAGACAGACAGACGGACAGACAGACAGACAGACGGACAGACAGACGGACAGACAGTCGGGCAGACAGACGGACAGACTGCCATACGCACAGGGTTAAATCAAATCAACTCTTCACCCTGATCAAGAATATACAGGCCTGTTCCCGTTTCCGATTTCGATCAGATCATGCGGAATCGGAATTGGTAGCTGTTCCCGTTTCCGAAAAACGATCAAGTTACTCGATTTCAAAAGTTTTGCCTAACAGACAGTGCAATGAAAAGTAAATGACAATTTTCTTCTCAACGGTGATTCTTTTAACCTTGCAAATATTTTTCTTGTAACGCGTCTAATATTGTAAAGATTTTGAAGTAATCATTGATATATCGTGCGTACAATTTTATTAAAAATCATTTTTTTTATGCTTGTACCTCGGCAATTGCGTGTAAGCGAACGAAAGATCGATCGAAATGGAACCGAGCTGTTCGCAATTCCGCATCAGCGCATGCGCAGTGCAGGCTGTCTTATGGCTGAATTAAAATTCGAAAACGATTCGAGCATTCATTCGAAAAGACAATCGATTTCAATTTCACTCGGAAACGGGAACACCGAATTAAAAACGATTCGAAATTGCGATCGTTTTACATTTTAATTCCACTCGGAAACGGGAACAGGCCTGATAGTCTATGGTGTCGAAAACTGATATTTCTATGAGTTGCAAGCTTCTGATCAAAGTTATAATACCCTTTGCAAGGTTATGCAAACAGAATCACACAACAGTGGGGAAGGGAAATTTTCGGGGAGAGTTTCCAATCCAAACTAAACTGATTTCCATTGTGCCGGACGGAACCCAATCGTGCACGATATATTCATTGATTATGTCAAGAAAATAAGTTTACTTTGGAACTTTATTGGTTGCATTCGCAGCCCCGACAACAACAAAAACAACAAGTGTACAACATAAAGTCAACTTGTCAAAATGTTCGAAAGCACTTAAAACTTTTACGCAGTTTGTTGTTTTCCTGTTTCTATTCAGAGTTGTAATATTATGGCATTTTTCCACTACATCGCCAAGCCCAGCCACCGACCATCAGTTCCACATCTCTGTCCGTGAAGTGCCCTGGGCGAATAGGGTTGTCGTCTGATGTGCCAGTTTCGCACTTTCCTTTTCACAGCCGCAAAAAAAAGAAGCGGAATGAAAGGAGAGCGCGTTAAAAAACACTCGAAGTGCCGCCGCCACTGTGGGGACCGTCCAGACCCCCGAGTGCTACTGTCAAAGTCAGTGGCCATCTTGCCAGGCACTGGCTCTGGCAACCGGCCATAACTCCGGCCTGCTCTGGTCTGTCCTGGTAACAAGGCAATTGAATGGCATTTTTTCAATAAGTTGTGAGCCGCAGCCGGTTGAAGCAGCAATATGAAAACTAGCAGAGGAAAACTTGGCAACTTTTCCGATTACGTTATTTGTAAAATTTGTAACATCATTGTGCGCTGTTTTGACTTTCGCCTTTTGTGTGCTGTCGCCGTCTCTGCTAGCTGTACGTAAGCGCAGGAAAGTTGTGCCTGATAATTTGTGTTTACAATCAAAACTTTTTAACGCGTCAATGGGCAATTGGGTGGTCTTCATGAATGGCTCTCCACGTATTAACTGTGGGGTATGGGGGAAAGTTCAATTGACAGTTTAATTGCCGTTTCCAAATAACAAGAATTGAATTGACATTAAATTTTCCATTTATCCTTATTTAATGCTAGACGAGCCAAAAAAAAAAGAGTGGTCCCAGTTCCAGCACTAACATAAATATTGCCAATATCTGAATTCATGATTTCACCAGAGACACGCGTGATTGATAGAAACGGCGTGCATTTTGCAAGTCAGATTATTTTATTCAACGCATGGTTTCATTTCTCCGACTAATTCATTCGTGGTTGAACTAAAATATTCATCTAGTCTGAAAAACTATTCTGTTCACAAAAAACGTACATCGTGCTGTATTAACCAGAGATTGGTTTTTATACTCTGTAGCAAAGAACACAGATAACACTAAGATTGTGCAAGTGTACATATGTAATAGCCTACATTTCCATTCTCTTACACTTGTGCTACCATTTACTTTCTTACACTATTAAAATAGTGCAAATTTTTTTGTTTTTTATACTATTTCTGTTTTTGATTGTGACTTCGACTACAAGACTCATTTGCTAATAGAAAGGGATACAAAAATATAAAAAAGTAACGCCTTCCAATCCGTTGGTTGTAGTTTATTTAGTCTCAATGACCAGCCACGCCACTGCTCGCAGCTTTTGTGATCAGAAGGAAGTTCTAAAAAGTACTTGAACTTATTTAAGGGCAAGATTGTAAAAAATAAATGACCTAATGTTACCTTCGAGAAGAGGAAATATCGTATTGTAATATCTACATTGAATACGATACGGAAAATTAGATGCATAAGAAGAAGCACCAGGAAGCGTCAAGAATATATAGTTTATATATCCTTGAAGGGACATAAAAGTTGGAGGCCTTCGTCATTGGGCGTCTATGTTCAAATGTCTTATAGCTTAAGTCTCGATATAAAGGGAGGAAGTCTCGATTAAGAGTCCCAATCCAAAAAAAAAAAAAAAAAAAAAAATGCCTTGGGAACCCCCGGAAGATACAAATACTGGATAAGAGGTGCAACTATTAAAGATCCCTTTCTGAAATTAGATGAAATGCAATTAAGCAGCCCCAACAGAAATCGCAACAAACATTTTATCAAATAAGATCTTGTGGTGAAGGGTTAAACCAAACACTCCCGCCTTCGTCAATGATTCGGATACGAACTCCCTCTAAAGACAACCCACGAAAACTGTTTAAGGACCACGATCTAAGGATATTTACCTCAAAAGGGAAGTTGATAATTTACAGATGGTGGATGCCCTGGAGAGACTTTTAGCGTTCATTAACGCTCTTCAGGAAATGTGATGGATTGGAGAGCGACGCAGGATGAGAACATTATCGACCAAAGCACACTGGGAGATCTACTACAGCAGACATTAGACTGGACCTAAAAAACTTGATTTTAATGCGCCAGGCAGAAATGGATTCTCTTTAGGCCCAAATTAAACCATTACCAAACACGAATTTGGATGCGGCTTTGGAGTCACCGAAGCACTTCGTAGCACTGTCATCAGCTATGTGCACGCTTCAACAGAAGCCACGCATCCGTGACTGTGCTTCACATACGCTGCCCCGATCACGAAATAAAGAAAATTGGGAGAGATAAGTTTTTGGATAATTGGAACAAACTTCCAGTAATGAAAAGAGGTTAATTTTTTCCCCGTGCAAAAAGTTGGTCGTTTGTATTACCATCTTTAAGCATCGCGACATAAATAAGACGACCTGAAAGTCTCTTGCTTAATTAAAGCGAAACTTAGTCACCTTGGGATCGACTGAAGGCATTAATCGAGTGCTCTAGACTAGAGTCGGGTGCGTGTCGTGCTTTTTTACGTGTCACAAACACGCCCGATGTGGATGAGCGTCTCATTTTTAATCGACAAATCACGACATAATAGGACACTACTTAACTTCTCAAATTGCTGAGGAAGTTTTAGTACCGAATAAACAAATATATCCGAGCTAGAATTCTGAAATCACTAGAAAAACTAGGTATACCACCAATCTTCATTAAGTGGGCCTGTTTATAGTCCAGAGAAAGAAAATGAAGTGATGTGAATAGTTTAAGCCATGATAGAAAATTTCTTCATAGAGAAAAGGCATTAATAGCCAGGTGATGCCTACGGCTTCATATCATGGAGGCTAGTACCTATGCGGGCTACCTGTACACGGGAAATGACGCTAAGCGCTCAGGTCGGCCTTTTACATTCTTTGCTTGCCTCTGGCTTACGCCAGCCTGAGCTTTACTACGTAAGTTGATGACCTCCGCGTGTGAGGGGGGTATGGACTTAAGGGCTAGAATTGTTGATTTTACTTCAGACTGGAAACATAACTGTTAATTTTTTTTAAAAAATAAAACCAAAAATATCTTCACAAGATACAAAAATGCAAGAAAAGAAACAAAAAATGTATTCACACAAACGTGTATCCGGACTTGGAGGTCTTGTTGGTGGATGACAGTCCGAATGTTTTTGTGGCAGAGACGCGTTGTGACCAGGAAGATACTTAGCTGCGACCATCTTAGGTGCATTCATTCCATGCTTATAACTCAGACATCCGTAGCACTTTTGTTTATCGTGTTCATATGGATCAGTCCATATAACTGGTGTTCCATATGGTATTCTTCCTTTTTCTACTCTATACCAGAGGAACACAGAGTATAATAAGTTTGTGCAAAAGTAAGTAACAGCCAGAAGGAAGCATCTCCGACCCTATAAAGTATATATATTCTTGATCAGCATCAACAGCCGAGACGATATAGCCATATCCGTATGTCCGTTCGTCTGTCTGTCCGTATGAACGCACAGATCTCAGAGATGGTATGAGATAGATTTTCGACGTGTATGATACTAAAACTTCTTATACTTGCAGGCAGATCAAGTTTATTTTCAATTTTCGCCACGCCCCCTCCCGCCCCCGCAATTTAGAAAAAACTTAATATCTCCGTCTGTTTTATAGATAGAAAGTTTGAACCTACTGGACATAACTTGAAATTAAGATTATTTATCGATCCGCCAAAGGAATGGTAAAGATCGGATGAACGGTTGTCAAGTTATAAGGAAAACAAACAATTATGGGCAGCGCCAGTCGCAACGGTGATGGGCAGCACTTCACATGTAGCGACTTTCTTCCTTGTTTCTTATTTGACCAGTTCAAAGCAGTGCAACAGCAACGGCTACAAACCGCATCAGGCGTTCACGGACAATCGATCTGGCTGGTCAGAATAATATAAAACAAAAGCCTTTTTTGAATTCCTCAGTGAATATTGTGAATTTCTTTTTTTGTTCTTTGCGTTTGGGCACAAAAAAAAAACGAATTTAGAAAACGATATTTTAAAATTTGCCCTGGTATTTAGAAAAATTTTAATAAACAGAAAAAGTTTTCTGAAAATAAGAAAACTATGCCATAAAAAATTTTTAAGAAAAAACTTTTCTAAAAACAAGAAAGGCCAGATTTTTCTGATAATTAGGGCGCATTTTTCTAAAGTCTTTTTCTTAAAAAAGGGCAAAATTAACCTTTAATTTTAGAAAATAGTAGCCCTTTAAGAGACTACGTAATTTCTTAAAAACAGAAAAATCTTCTGGAACTAATTTTCTTGAAAATATGGCGATAGTAGCCTTGATTTCAGAAAAAGGCGTTAGATTTCAGATATTTTGTTCCAGTGCAAAATATAAGTAGCCCATCAGACGTGCCCTGCAACGCTGTGAAATAGCCTAACCGTCTAACGGCCGCCGTCGTGCGCGGACAGGTCTTGGGTTCTAACCAGTCGTCTGAAATTTTTATTTATTTAATAAAAATTAACCGCAGCTGGGGTGTTGTTCGAACGAAGCGGACTGGGCTGGACGGTTGGTCGCTTGGACTGGACCGGTGGTGGCGACTGGATCTGGCCGGTGGTGGATCTGGACCCCCTGGTGGTGGTCTGGCCGGTAGTGGTGTGGACCTCCGGTGGCGGATCTGGACCACACGGTGGAGGGATCGGCCGGTGGTGGATCTGGCTGGTGGTGGATTGACGGTGGTGGATCTGGACCCACCTGGTAGTGGATCGCCTCCGTGGTGGATCTGGACGGTGGGGGATCTGGCCTGGTCTGGTGGTGGATCTGGCCCACCGGTGGTGGACCTGCGGTGGTGGCTGGCGGGGTGGTTGGACCCGAACGGTGGTGGACGTGACCCGGAGGTGGCCGGGGTGGACTGGCCGGGGACGGGGTGGACGGACCGGTGGTGGACCTGCGGTGGTCAAACAATTTTTCTGCTTTTAAGAAAATACTTTTTTATTATTAAGAAAAACTTGTTCTATATGAAAAAATTTCTTATATTAGAAATAGTTTCTATGATTCAGAAAGAGATCTAGTTCTAAGAAAAGTAGCCCTTTGGTTAAGAAAAGCTTCCCATAATATTTAGAAATTATTTTGTAAATTTTAGGGTGAGTCGCCTACGACGGATTTCAAAGGCGAATTTAATTTTAAGGGTTAATTTGGGACTTTTTTTTATGAGTGCACATAAAATCCACAAACATAGCAAAACAAATAAAGCTTCCAGCACTTTTTCATTTGTTTTTGACGAATGACGAATTGGTATTTAATTTACCTTCTGTTTCATATTACATAACATATTAATATGTGTATTTTTCGTATGGGCAAGAAGGAAAAACCACATTGATACCAATGAAACGGAAAGAGACGACCAGCACTGATCTAGCTGTAAAATTCCTATTCCACTCATTTGCAGACAGTTGTTTGATGAGCACTCGCTCTAAAGTGTTTTTGTCAGTGGCTATCGGCAGACCGACTCACGTTCGTTTTGAAAAATTTGAGAGAAGTAAGAGTAATAGGAACACGTAAAAGCTGAAGAAAGAGAGTAGAAGTAGTTTTTTTATTTAAAACTACGTTTGAAATTATGAAAGAAAGAGAAGTATGAAATGGGCATATTCATTAAATTTGGACAAGTCTAAGATTTTTAGTTGGGAAAACGAACTATTTTTAAAAATCATTAACGACTATTTTGTAGACTAGGCTCAAGATCTACAACTTTGCTCGTAAACATGCAAGCCAAAAGATTTTGAACGGGTAGTCCGACCGAAATCCAGCTAGGGTTTTTGGCCCACCTTGTACATCAGTTGCTTTCAGTTGTAATTATCGATATCGACCGAAAGTGCCAATACGTTGCATTTGAAATTCAAACCAGCTGTTATTTCAATTGTGCGCGCTGGTACAAACTACTGAATGATTTTCGTTTTTTAAAAGAACTAAACTTGATCTCATATTCGGATCTATCGAAGCAGTCCTGATGTTGATTTAAGCTCGAAATCGGTTTGGTGCAGTAATATTCGAGATTAGACTGAGCTCGTTATTTAAACTATATTTACTCAGAAAAAGAAAAATATGCTTGGGATTGGTCATGCATACCAAAAAGCTTCCTACAAGAACCCAATGTTAATGAACCCAATGTAAATGAACCCAATGTTTCGAAGGTTTATAACGATGAGTTTTATGAAAATGTGGTCTGTGGGGATGTACAAGGGACTTAGCCACACTGAAAAGAACCAATATATGATCTTATAAGCGGCTCTAGCAGATACAAAAAAAATGTTTCAAGGGCAATGGGTGGAAGACTGAGTCGTGTAGTTGCCAAAACGAGCTAGCTTGAAAAAGAGAGGCTGAAACAGATTTTGCAAGCCACTCGAGTGCCGTTCACTGGTATACATATTTATGCTGACGAACGTAAGACCCTTCCCGTTCCCTTTTCAATTTAAAGAAAACATTTATAAAATCGCCTGTCTGTATCATGCAAAACGATGTGCGAAATAACGTTTCGGGTTTTTTTTTTGTATATTCAAAAATTGAGATTTACACTTGTCCGTGCGGGCTTAGACGAAGTGGCAAGTCCTTAAAGTTAGAGCCGTCCAATAATTTATGGTAGCATTTTTTGACGCCACCGCCGCTCAGGCGAATGTTAACCCTTGTTTGAGGTTAAGCAATAAAATGAAATATTTATGAGTTAACATTATGGGATTTGTTTTTGCTTGCTACATGTAAATGTACTACGGTAGGCCGGGATTGCCGGAGTGGTTGTCCTCGATGTGGTTAGCAGTGGCCGCACCGGCTTATTTATTGCATTCGAGGCGTTAACACGAAAGCATTTTGCGGAAATGGAAACTAAATAGTCGTGGTTAAATTATTAAATGCACAACAAAGCAGCAGCAATGGAGGCGGATTCGGGATGGCCAGTAGCCATCGTTTTTCTTTACGAGTCAAAGTGTTGCCTATAAAAATTTACTGTTATTGACGGTGCACGCACTCACACACACGCACTTACACTCTCATGCTCATGTTGTTTGCATAAATGAAAGTAAACATATAATTCTGACGGCAGCCAAATAAATAAATACACATCACCCACCCACAAACACACACACAACACGCCCACACATTCCGGAATAGTCGGCTAGTGTTTGGTAATACTTTGAATATTTTACCAGCATCAGAACTGGTTCGGGTGGCTTAACTCACTAGAGAGAGAGAGAGAGCTTATGATGTAACGATTTATGGGCGGTTCATCGGGATGAGCACAAACGCAAACATTCGACTGTCATAAAGTATAAAACTACTTCTTATGTACGAGTATCTATTGTAAATATACTCTTAAGTATGTTAACGTTAAATCCGCTTGCCAATGCAAGTTCATAATTCTGTTAACGTCCAGACCTCAATGGAGATGTATCAAGCTGTATCCTTTATCTGATTCTAAAGAGATGTGTTATTAAATTAAGATATTAATTTGTTCTGCGGTATTAATCCGAATTCATTGATTGATAAGTGATTGACAGCGGTGGTATATAGAACCACTTACTTTTACGATTTGGACATGTAAACGGCATAAATTCACATTCAAATTGTTTGAGCATATATGAGTGTGACATAAGGTTCTATGGGAACTAGATAAAGCCCGATAAAATTGTGCGAATTTAAATCACTAATAAATGGGTTGCCGTTTTCAATTCGAAAAATATTTTCAAATTTTGTAGTCTTCATCTAGTAACCACAGATATAAGTGTCATTTTTCATATATAACAGCGAGTATATATCTATCTTATATAAAAGAAAGTCGTGTTAGTTACACCACTTATAACTCAAGAACGGCTGAACAGATTTGGGTGAAAATTAATAGGGAGGTAGCTTAGAGCCAGGAGACGGACATAAGATACTTTTTATCTCGTTCGACAGCGTTCCCGTGTGACTTGACATGAAACTTCAGTCACTATAAAACGTGGTATAACAAAAAAGAATCAGACTTGGAATAACAAAACGCAAATGACAGCTATGTAATTGACGTATAATGACAGCTGTGCCAAATATCGTCTCAGTGGCATCCGAGCCAAGGAGCACCTTTTTGCCGCTGAATCGTGAGCTGTTCTCTGGCCTGCAGATTCAACCCCCATTGGTGGCCGCCAAGCAGACACAATAGCACCCGCGCCCGCCCACTCAGTGCCTCAACATCCCACACACTAAGCGAAGAGCAGTGCAACAGTGCGACACAAGGAGTGCCCACACATCCTGTTTAAAAAAAGAAAACTAACCAATAATTTATCATTTAATTACTTTTTGGTTTTAGTTAGCGACGTAAGTAAACATTTCTATACGTCACTAAGTTAGGTTACACAATTCGTAGCACGTTAGTGGTGACAACCGTCAGTGCTGACACTTTTAGCTTGGGATCATTGTGTTTGTATTTTAGCCGTTTTTCGGCCAGACTCATATTATTTCAAATTTTAGCTATTTTTCTCTGTTTTTCGTTCAATTGCTCAATCTCAATCTATACATCTATATAAAAGTGAAAGTATGTTTGTATGTTTGTCCCTTATGGGCGTCTAAACCGCTGAACCGATCTTCACGAATTTTTCACAGTATGTTCATGTCGATCGGGAAAGTGTCATAGGCTATGTCTCATGTCTGTGAAATGGTCCAAAAACCGCGAAATTTGCAAAATTATACCGTTCATCCGATTGCAATATATCTTTGGGGAATGGCTGAACGCTTACCAGGGAAGGTTTCTAAGTGGAAGAAATTTGCGGAAAATTGTCCAAAAACCGCGAAAATTGCAAAATTTATGGTTTCGGTAAAGCTTTGGGGAATGGTTCGACGCTTGCCCGGGAAGGTTTCCAAGTAGATGAAATCTGCGGAAAATGGTTCAAAAACCGCGAAATTGGCTAAAGCTTCGATTGAGATGGAACTTTGGAGAATGGTTGAACGCTTGCCAGGGAAGGTTTCTTAGTTGAAGAAATTTGCGGAAAATGGACCAAAAACCGCGAAAATTACAAAATTTACAGTTTTGGTAAAACATTGGGGAATGGTTCGACGCTTGCCCGGGAAGGTTTCCAAGTAGAAGAAACTGCGAAAATTTGCCAAATGTTCGTTTGTTATAAAACTTTGGAGATTGATTGGACGCTGCGTGTGAAGGATTCTGATTTGAAGAAATGGGTGGGAAATAGTCCAAGAACCGCGATAATTCAAAAACTATACCATTCATCCGAATGCGATGAAATTTTGGTCAATGGTTAGACCCTTGGCCGCGAAGGTTTCCAAGGTCCAAAAATGGCAAAATTCACAAAATTATACCGTTCATCCGATTGCAATCAAACTTTGGGGAATGAATTGAACGGTTTCTAAGTTGAAGAATTTTTCAGAAAATGGTCAAAAAACCAAGAAAATTGCAAAGTTTGCAGTTAACATTGAGGAATTGTTCGACGCTTGCCCGGAAAGTTTTCAAAGTGGAAGATATGGGCGGAAAATGGTCCAAGAACCGCTAAATTTACAAAATGTTTGATTTTGATGAAGCTTTGAGGAATGGTTGTACGCTTGCCCGCAAAGGTATCTTAAATGAAGAAATGGGCCGGAAATGGTCAAAAAACCACGAAATTTCAAAAACTATACCGTTCATCGGATTGCCATAAAACTTTGGGCAACGCTTGCCCGCGAAGGTTTCTAAGGTCTAAAAATCGCGAAATTTGCAAGATAACCTTATGAGAATTTATGAAAGCGCTTAGTGCTTATATTACAATGCCGGCGTTGGTAAATGGAAGCTGTTGCGTAACTTGCAAATGTTTGATTTGAGCCTGGATTATTGTGAAGATTTGATAGACGGCAATTGTAGACGGGTAAACAGGGGGTTTTAAGCAAACGGTCGAATGAAAAGTCAGATTTAGATATCAGAAGACGTATTACCGTGGCTGCTGTTGTTTGTCTCTTGGGGGGGAGGGGTATTCAGCTAGTAGTATATATAAAACAAAGTGGTGTTAGTTACACCACTTATAACTCAAGAACAGCTGGACGGATTTTGATCTTTGATTTGTTGGATTTGTACCGGCCCCGCCTAACAGGGTCGCTCATAAAACGTATTTAAATAAATGGTCCAAAAACACGGTAAATAGCAGGTGTATTCCAAGCGGTCACAAAAAGTCGCAAAATATGCAAAACAGGCAGTTGATGCTGATCAAGAATATATACTCTATAGGGTCTTAGGAGCTTCCTTCTGGCTTTTACGTATATATGCACAAACTTAATAAATACATAAATGGGACACGACAATCGCTGAGGCAATTATATCTGAATCTCCAAGTCAGATGCGCACATTATTTGCTATCATCATTTCGACATGCAGAAATCCCGATCTTGAGACGAAAGAGGAGACGCATGACCAGGCTTTGCTCTTGATTGAAGACTTGCGCTACGTTAAGTGCGGCAGTTTGTTTGTCAGGTTAGGAATGCCTGCGCCAGATCGTGGAGTGAATGATGCATTAAATAGAGAATTGTAGCGTGATCTAGAATATGATCGACATGAATTACACCAATCGGTTCAAACGAATGTACCCCTGCTGAACCCTCAACAGAGGGAAGTCTTTGAAAGGCAATTCATGATGGAAATGGTGGCTTATTTTTCTTGGATGACACTATTCGTGCGAGATCCGGCATTGCGGTAGCAGTTGCTTCTTCTGGAACAGGGGCCTCATAGTTAGAAGGAAGGATTCCAAGATCGACTCCTGCCGATCAAATAAACTCTTGCCTCAAATCATCCAATCTGTGGAGCTATGAAAAAAAAAACAGCTGTCAGCTAACATGAGAGTTGCATTGCTGAACGATCCATCTGCTCAAGATTTTTCCAAGCAATTGCTGAATAAAGGTAATGGTCGTGTCCCTGTCGATGAATCGAGCGGATTGATTTCATTTCCTCCGAATTTTTGCAATTTCGTCTCATCGAAAGACGAGCTCATCAAAAAAGTATTTCCGAACATCATTGCTAACCACAAAAATATTGAATGGTTGAATGAGCGAGCAATTTTAGCGGCTAAGAATAATGATGTGGATGACTTAAGCTTTGTAGTCTTAGAATCAGATAATTGGTACTCTGCATTCATTCAAATCTATCGACTGTGTAACAAACAAGGACGATGCCACCAACTATGCAACAGAATTTTTAAACGCTTTGGATGTACCTGGACTACCACCGCAAAATTTGGAACGAAAGGTTGGCACGGTAGTCATAAAAAATTGATAAACAATGTGACTTACGCGGCGATAATCAAATAAAAATTTAAAGGTGAAGAAGTTCTCATTCCGAGGACGAATTCAATTTCCGATTCGCCATGACGATTAACAAATCACAAGGCCAGCCCTTAAATGTTTGTGGTCTGAATTTGGAAAATGCTTGTTTGTTATAAATTCAAGTGTTCACGGTCTGAAATCACAAATTTAAGGTGAAAATGGGATCATGGTTGTTAGTTATATAATTGAAAAATACAATCAAAGTAGGCTAGTTTTAAAAGGGAACAAAGCAGGCCGGTGAGTTTTATGTGCCACTAAGAATCAAAAGGAGAGGTTAGTTTGCTAGAAGCTGGTAAGCGAAGAGCATATGATTTTTAATTTTTTTGTTTATTTTAACTAATTTTTTGTTTTTTTTTTTTTTCAATTTTGAAAGGCGAGGTTGTGCGGTATTTGTTGTGCCAACTGTTGACGGCGTCGTCTTGTTTTTAGACTCTTGTTCTTCTCACTGTTTATAGTCTTTACTGTCATATACAATTCTAGCTCATTTCTAGTAAATATTTCGTCCTCACAGACTCAATCTACCCACAGATTTAGTTGTGTTACCTAAATTGTATTTTGACTTGTGGGCCACATATCCATAGTATCAAACGATTTTGCAATTTTTCTGATTTAATAATTTAATACAATATTTTTCATTCCAAATGTGTAGCAATCTGCTGTGGGGTACCTGCCCAAAGAGTGGGATTGAGTACATTAACATTGTTTTATTGTAAAATCTTCAAGGCTGCAGCCTTGTTAAATAACCCATACGATTCAGACGGCTTGCTGCAGGGATGGAGTTACGCATTGGCGTGACCTTTTTGGAAATGATTGGCGCAAATAAAAATATATGTATAAATTAGTTTTACGCAGCATCTTTTGATTTCCCTTCGCTTTACCCACGGTCTCTCCCATTCTCTGCATTATATTTTACGGTTGATTTTTGGCAGAGAAGTTAGGGCATGCAACGATGAAGCGCCAAGGCAAATAATTAACAAATTCTTTTCTTTATAGCTTTGCCCATGTCTGTTTTTGCAAAAATATTAAGCGATAGAGATTTCGATTAGCCCGATATTTTTATCGCACTAAGTCGAGTATTTGACAGCTGCTATAACAAACCAATTGGTTTGTGGGGAAACACAAAATTTTCGCAAAACAAGTTTGCCAGTGTGAGCACTAAGCAAAATTCAATGCAAACTTTCGAAGTTCCGACAAGTTTATTTGCAAACTAATTTGGCGTGCATGTAAACACCTAGACAAATTCGGACACAAATCCGGCAAACCGTGTGAACTTAGCTTAAGACTACTTTTCAGACTCTACTTCTCTATGACAGCTATACTATAAAGATGTACGATTTCGTCAAAACTTGGTGGACTTGTGGAAAACCATAACAATCTAATAAATACGACATTTGGAGGAGTTTCCATTAAAAAGTTTTTCGCACTAAATCTAGTTTGACGACCCATTGTTTTCATGACGGCTATATGCTTTAGTCATACGATCCGTCCGGTTCTGACAAATGTGCAGCGTATTTGTACCAGAAAAAAACACACAGACGGACGGACAGATGGGCAGAGCGGCATGGCTAAATCAACTAAGCTCGTCATGCTGATCATGAATATATATTCTTTATTCGGTCGGAGATGCTTCCTTCTATGCGTTACAAATATCCGGACATTTTTATACTACCCTCTGCAAAAGTGTTATAAATACTTTTTGAAAAACACAAATTTCGCTTGACTTTTTGATCAATCCTCGTATAAAACTGGCTTTGACAGTTTTCCTTAAGAAATAAAAAGCAGATTGATAAACAATTTTGAAACTATTTTATCGTCACCAATATGTATTTTTGCAAACTCGCGAATTGCATTTTGATTGGCACGACACAGAAAAAATTGATTGAAATCAAAAATGGCGAGTCCGGAAACCGTTTTTGTTTCAAAAAGAATGGCCCAAATGCAGATGAATAAAGTGTTTCATTGTTTAAATTTATTGAGATTGCATAGCTTTTTGCCAAGTGGGAAGTGGAAGCTTTTTTGGCCACACTGAGACAAACTTGAAAGCTGAAGTAGTTCTCAATTATTAGGGGCATTCCCTCAGCTTTAATGGGAGTTTTGCAAACATTTCGATCCAATCACATAGACATACATATAAAATGTATCTTTTAAACTAAACATGGATCTGCGGACAGATTAGACACTACTTGCGTTAACAACCAATTAATACAAGTAAATGCTTACCTATCACTTACCACCTACCTACCTAGCTACCCACTGACACTGCCAGCCTCATCCAGGGGCACCGGCATCATCATGTTTGTAAGCCACTCGAACATCCGAGTCTCGGATGCGAAGTGTTCAACAATCATAAAACAACAACAGCGCCAAACAGCTGAGCCATCTTCGGATGAGACCGAAGCATCGTGTATAAAAGTGAGCGTCATGACGCGGCGGCCAGTCATAACGTGGACGCAGACATCATGCTTAGAACTATTCCTATATTGGCGCTATTTTTATGTGGCGCAGCTCTAGTGGCTGACGCTAAGCCGATCTTTATCAAAGTTTTCGCGCCAAGCGGTGGTAATACAATAAAGGAATATCATAGATGAGCCAACTAAAACAATGTGCTCTGTCGCCTAGGTTACTCCAGTGCAGCCTCCACAGCGACGGTCACGCCTATCAACCCACAACTCATCTCCAATCTGATATCGACAAAAATTCAGATACTGAATAGCGTGCTTCAGGCCAAGTCTTCAGGCGGCTTTGGCTTCGGCTTCAACAAATTCATCACCTTCTCCACCAGCACGACGACAACGGAGAGGCCGGTGACCTACCACACCACAGAGGTAAACACAGATTTTACACCGGAAGTTAGCATCTCTACTAGTACTCAATCCGTCTACACGACAACAACAGAAGGCGCCATTGAGACGCCGAAGCCCACAGTACATCCCGAGCGCCCGGTCACCACAAGCACGCCGCCAGTGATTCCCGAGAAGAGCACCACACCTGCGCCGGAGATCAGTACAACATCGGGAACCAGCAATGGCTATAGCTATCAGACACCCACGTTCAGTCCTTATACCAGCACCACCGTTGGCAACTATTACTTGCCCGCCTCTCTTGCCTACTAAACCATAAGTTTGTATTAGTCCTCAACTTGTAAATTTTTTGTGTTCAATTTATTCTGCCCATTTGTTGTTAATTAGAATAGACTTTCCATGCTGACCAGTCTCTGTTGTGTTTTTGTTGCGGAAGTGTTTCAATGTCAATGGGCCAGCTCTGTTTCGTCACCGTCTGTCGGGTGGTTTTTTGGCCGCCTTGGTGGTCGATTAGCATACAAACCGGTTTGTACAAACAGAAGAAACTAACTAAATATTTAAGTGTCTTGCTAAGACTTGAAGATAGATTCTAAGCCCGTGCACCAATTCTGTTTGGGTTTGGATAGCGATTTATGAAAAGGTATCGAGTTTCAAGGTAACACAACCGGCAGAACAACTCTAAAATCGAATATGCAATAAATATAAATTTTCTTAAGAACATTTAAATCAAATTAATTTCTGATAAGTACTAACCTGACCTTACTAGACTCGCTTAAATGCTAAGTCATTTCATTGATTGAAATGCTTTTGGGGGTTTGTCGATCAAACGATATGCTATTTGTTTGTTAGCAATTAATAAAATAATCAAATGAAGTAACACTTTTAGTTTTACTGTGAGACGCACTTAAACTGAACAAAAGGAACATTGAGGCCAAGTATACGCATTAAAGCTTACAATTTAGTTAGTCTTTTGTAACTAGGGTTTAACTGTGTGGTCTTGATATTCAAATTTTTCGGCTAAAACATTATGGTGTTTTTCATAAAGAAGTGCAAACGAATGCAGCAACAAAAATTCCAAATATTAAAACAGAAAGAACAGACGAACAAATCCATGACAAAATGAGCGTTTAACCATGTCGCAATTGACTTCTTCACAATCACAAGAGGAATTTAGCTTTTCGAAATTAACAACAACAATTGGAACAATTGATTTCTTCAAAAAACTTAGCCTAGTAATAAAGACCCATCCTTCAAAAATTTTTTAAAAAATATTTGCAATAGCCGCATCTTTTTCAAACATTTTGAGTTAAAGAAGTTGAATTGAATTTAAGAAGTTCTAGCCATTTTGTCATGTAATCACAAAAAATCAATATGGAATATTTGGAAAAAATTGCTAATAAATTTTATTTTTGGTTCTTAATTTGACCAAACATCTTTTTCAAGCTATTGAATAAAATTTTGGACCCAGAAAAGGAAGCTTTTGCTTTAAGACTTACCGACACTGATCTAGCAAAGAACTTTAATACGGTTGACCTCCCCATACTCAAAATATTTATACTCCCTCAGTTTTGAAGCACAGAGTCATCCTTTAGCAGCACTCTGCACATATGTCTGAACCGGATCGAATTGTTACTTCTGTTTCAAGTGTAATAAAACTCCGGCAAAGACGAAGTTAGCTTTTTTTGTTTAACATAACTGGAATTCGAACTCAGGTGCTCGGCACTCTAAAAGAATGACGGACAATTTAACGCTCACCGATACAACGAAATGACAGTAAAAATGAAGGCGTTTCAAGTCAACAAGCCCGAGTGGCCAGAAAGTTGCCTTGCAACGGCGAGGTAGTGGGTTCGAGTCCCATTCAAGGCGTTGACTAAAAAATTACAAAAGTTAAAAAAAAAAATTCAACTTTTTAACCAGAGAATATAGGAAACGTTCCTGGTGTATTTTCGGGCGCTGAGCTCAAACAAATTGTCTGTTTTCCCCCAGAGGGTCAGGCTTAAGAGAAATGAGCAAAAACGTGTGTTGAACCAGTCTTGATCACATTTTTAGTTCCTGCAGTCCTGCAGTTTCTGCGAAGACTGAATTGAATAACGATCCCGAAAAACCATAACCAAAGCTTGGTTCTGGTTCTTAAGATACTATTATTTTGATTTCAATATGAAGTTAACTCGGCTCGCCGAAGTTTGTATACCCTTGCGGTTTTTTTTCTCTAACTAAGACTACTTTTCAGATCTTACTTTTCTATGGGCGCTATATATTCAATTATTATTATTTTTATCCTTATTTCCTAGTGCGACAAGGGTAACTTTATTTATATTAATGCACTAGTCACTACAGAAAAAGTAATAATTGACAAAAGTATTAACCTACTTAAGACTAAAGTTACATTGTGTCTGAATATTAGAATGATTGAATTATTATTATTTTGACTGATATTATTATTATTATTAATTTTTTTTTTTATATTGTTAAATTAGTTGTTTAGCATTAACAACTGCCTGAGCTTGTCCCTAAATTGCGCTGCGCTACTAACTACCTTTAATTGGGGGGGTAATTGGTTCCTCAGACGAACAGTTTGTACGAAAAAGTGACGTTCTGAGCAAGATAGTTTATGGCGGATGTTATTAATATTTTTAGTTCTAGTCGATAAGCTGAAACACAATTTGTCAAATAAATAGCTTGGTTCCTTTGTGATAATAATTTTGTGCAGAAGTAGTAGATTTCTAAAATCTGTCCATGATTTAAAATTTAACTGATAAATTTGTTTGGCTAAGCTAGATATATGCTCTCTTCTTCGAACATTGTATACAAATCTGGCGATATTATTAAATGTTATTGTAAGTTTGCGCTGAGAGGCAAGATCGCAATTTCCAAATATTTCTATGCCATAACATTCCGAAGGTGACAGGTACGTTTTAGCTAATGACAGCCTAATTTCAGTTGGTAAAAACGGCTGAGTCAGTGAAAGCTGCCTAAATAGCCCATATGTTTTTCCGGTGCACATTACAGTTTGACAATGAGACAGGAAGATCGTTTATATACATCGAAAACAGATGACCAAGAATTGAGCCCTGAGGAACGCCACATTTGACAGGCAAAAATGAAGACATTTCTTCGTGGGTGAAAACTGCCTGTATTCTTCCACACAGGTACGACGAGACTAATAGATTTCCGATTTCGATCAAACTTAGTGGAATTATGGAAAATCATAACAAACTAGCAAGTATGAAGTCTGGAGGCGATTCCATTTAAAACAAATAAAAGTACTCACTTGAACTTCGTTTTTGACCGATCATTCATACTGCAGCTATATGCTATAGTCATTCTATTTTGACAAAACTTTGTAGAATTGGGTAAAAGTATATAAACGAAATATATACCAACGTAAGGGACGTTTCCATTGAAAACAAAAAGGTTTTTATCACAAGAACTTCCGACAGATCGTTCCTATGGCAGCTATATGCTATAGTCATCCGATTTTGACAAAACTTTGTAGAATTGTATGAAAGCATACCAAATAAATAAATGCCATTTTTAAGGACATTTTCATTGAAAACAAAAAAGTTTTTCTAACTAAGACTTCTTTTCAGACTATACTTTTCTATGACAGCTATACTATATAGATGTCCGATTTCGACCAAACTTAGTGGAATCATGGGAAAGTATAGCAAACTAAGAAATAAGCGTTTCCATTGAAAACAAAAAAGATTCTCTCACTCAAACTAGTTTTTCGACCCATCGTTCCTATTACATCTATATGCTATAGTCGTCCGATCCGGCCGGTTTCGACAAATGAGCAGCGTATATGTACTAAAAGACTTCATTACCGTGACTGAAGTCGCAGAGAGCCGCAGCTAATTTTTGAATATGCTTTGAAGAAGATTCTAAACAACAATTTCTATTTTGTTTGAGAGTGGGGTCTGATAGGAGTTTTGACTTATTGCTTATTCTAACTCGACTTTTCAGAATGTGATTTAGCAAAAACCTATACTTTTATTAATGCATTTCATGCATTGTTAATAATAGTTTGGAGCTATACATTTTAATTTTGCGTAATTTCAGGAATAGAATCCGTTTTGTAGAATCCAAGTCGGTTAACTTTTCGCGACTGAACGAAGCGTGACGAGTAACAATGAGGCACGCTCGACGCTCACGAACGGAGCTCATACCTGAGCCAGGTAGGGACACTTCCCCCTTATTACCGGTCACATTACAAACTAGATGTACCACTACAAATATTCCAACAATAAAAGACCCAAAAAAAAATATTTTTTTTTTCGACTCTTGGCCAGCTTTTTGGGATTTGGGTGGCCGGGTGGCTCAGCGGCTAGTGTGGCGCGTGTGATCCCGCCTCCGAACATCTAATGAAAAGTTTTTTCTTTGAAAAATCTTACACAAAGTCACTCCTCTGCTACAGCATGCTGTTGGTGCCAGCTTCGTAGTAATTAGCCATGGAAAGCTTCTCAAACTGCCGTTTGGATTCGACGTTAAACTGTAGGTCCCTTTCTCTTGTGCGAAAAATAAGAAGCGCTCAAGCCAAGAGATTGAGAGAAGCTCGGCTTTGGCCCTTTGGGGCTGTGTCAAGCTATTTTACATTACATTTAACAAAGCCTCTTTTATCCAAACTCTTCAAGCTAGACTTTTGTTCATCAAGTTCTTATTAATGGCAATCATTCAAGTCCGATTGTTTTTGTAACAAGGCTGCAAACCTCAAAAATTCTGTAGAAGGTTCGGTCCGTTAGTTCGAACCCGTTGGAAAGACTAAGGTTCGGTACGCTGAGAAGTTCACATACTTATCAAGCCAACAGCTCTGCTTGAAATTACAAAATGAATTGAAACTGCTTGCTCAAGTCGTCAAGCCACACTGAAATTAATATGTTAGCTCCAGCTGATAAACGGAACCAGCTTCCGGTGCAGATTCCCCGTACAAATGTTTAAGGCAATCAAGAAATCCATCTCATCGTATAATTTCGCTTTAAAATACAGTTACCTAATGTCCACCACTTAATTTGCTCAGTATTCCCTTCAACAAAACTAATGCCTGAACTAAAATTTCCATACAGAATAAACAAAGCAAACTTTTCATGTCCAAATATTAATAGAGAACTAGTTTTTGCAGCAGTTTAGTTGCAGTGTGTGCAAAACATAAACCCAAAACTTTCAGTTTTAAAAACCTGAATTAATTATTTTTTTTTCCAATCTGTAAAAACACTACAAATGAGAACATGATTGCACATTCGGCTATTGAGTAAGCGGTCACAAAACAAAAACTCTACATCACTTTATATTAAAGTACAATACATAAGTAAATCGTCGACTTGGCCAATGCCAACCATTAAAAAAACAGACTTGATTCTTCCTTCTGATCCTTTCCTATTTTAGTTACCACCGAATAAAATCAACTCCTTGAGAATATGAAGCCATTAGATAGGACATAATGTTGTCTGGGTCTGTTGAATGGACAGGCGGCAGCCACACGTGTTGGAGTAATTGAGCCGAGTGTCAAGTTCATCGGAGCTGCGAGTAAACAAACAGAAATATGTGCGTCCTCCGAAGCTCTGACCTTGAAGAGCGCGTGGCAGCTGGCTATAATCTGGATGACGCACTGTGTCCGCCATCGCCGCCTTGCCCATTAAGGCGAATTGTTTTGCAGGTTTCGATGTGTGTTTCAATTTACGATGGCCGTAAACTAAGTACGAGCATACTCATAGTGCAAATACAGGAGCGCTCCGCTCCTTGCCAGCCGTAAATATTTTATGACTTAAAAGTGCCCCCTTTTGGGGATGAGGAGAGTGTAAAGTGCCGTCCATTTAAGTGTCTGCAAATATTGTGCCGTATAAATGCGAGCTCGTATCTCACATAAACGGCCGGCTAGACAAAAACTTTCACTTTCGGCACGCTCATCTATTATACTTTGGCAAAAATCATGGCTCTATGTTGCCTATGGGTAATCTGATTTATGTTAAAATCTACTTTGTTGCAATAAATCTATTTAATGTTGTACAACCCAAGAGAATAAGTGCGAATAGCACACACTTCCCACTTATGAGTGTTGTTTCACAGATCATCATAACTCACTCAAGGGCCATTCAGATGCAGAGCTCGAAGGCGTTTATTTTTATTACTCGACCCGTTTGGATAACTTTGGCAAAAAGGATACAAAAAATTTGCCTAGAAGTATGCAATTCACAAACAAGCGAATTTTCAACAGTTTCAAATATTTCCACAAGCACTTATGTATATGCACAGGTGGAGGTTTTATTTGCTTGTGGTTTTTGCAGGAGGCGATTTAACTCAACGTCATGTCCTGTCAAGTTATTGATATTTGTAAATAAGATTTGGTGTTTTAGTATTTGTGTTAAGTTTGCAGGGAATTTGGATTAACTAAACGTGTTTTCAAAGGTTTCAGACGTTGCACTGTGGTCCATAAACCTGATTTCTTGGCCAAAACTCTATAACTTTTACACCATCTTAGTAAAAAAGCTTAAATTTTGACAATTCAGCTTATTGTCCATTAAATTAGCTACACGCCACGTATAGAAACGACAATCCTAAACGAAACGTAGCTCACCCTGCAAAATCTCACACTAAAATGTAGAAAGCTACACGTGGCGTTTAGAAAAACTACACGAACGTATAGAAATAAAAAAGGTGAACAAGTCATGCAGAAAAGTTAATTGCTGCGTGGACAAATGTAAAGGCTACATGACAAGAGAAAATCAGCGTTTTTTCAAAGTAATTCAACATTTTTCATAAAGCTTTCTGAATTCCACACGAAAATGTAGGTTTTCTACATTAACATTAAAGGAAAATGCTGCTCAAAATCAGTACAGAAAACTTACATTTTTCATCTAATAAACTGTTTTCCACACGTGCCGTGTAGGTTTTCTAAACAAATGAACTCAAAACTTACTTACCTTGTCTCGGGAACTTAGACACAATTGCCGGCAGCTTAGCACATACGATTATATAATCACTCGCGCGGCAATGCCGCAAATTACATTTATAAACAAAAGCGACGAAAAGCTACACGTTTCGTGTAGATTTTCCAAATGTAGCCTTTAGCATTTGAAATCCTTAACGTTTGTTTAGAAAACCTACACGGCACGTGGGTAAATCAGTTTCCTAGATAAAAAATGTATCTTTTCTGTACTGATTTTAAGCTACATTTTCGTTTAGAATTTCTACACGCGCGTGTAGGTTTTCAATATCTAAAAGTTAATGTTGAAAACCTACATTTCCGTGTTGAATTCCGAAAGCTTAGTGAAAAATGTGGAAATACTTTGAAAAATGCAGATTTCCTCTTGTCATGTAACCTTTCTGCACGCCTTCTTTTTTTCGTTCGTGTAGTTTTTTCTAAACGCCACGTGTAGTTTTCTGTTTTCTACATTTTCGAGTGAGATTTTGCAGGGTTAACTACACGGGGCGTGTAGCTAATTTGATTTTCTCTGTGTAAGGCAATAAGTAGATATATTATATTTTCCTAAAACTTTCGATTTTCTGTTAGTACGAAAAGTTCTTAATTCAAAAACGTTTGATATCAGTTCAATCCGAATAGAGGGTCAAAGAATGATATATTCTAAGTTTAAGTACTTCCAAAAACAAAGCATTCTTAAATCTTGAAATACAAAACTTTTTAAATTCTTTTCCGATTACATTGGAGCTCTTTCTCTGAGCGTAATAGGCTTTTTATATTATTGGAGTACTTTCGGTCAACAACGCAATAGTGGTTCTTTTATTTATGTCTTCGCAAGATTGCTATGCATTACACACTTCTACGTCCCAGAAAAGGCCGACCTAGCACAGTAGTGTTGGAAAACGTTCACAAAAAATATTAATAGGGGGAAGTACCGACTATTAAAAGCTTAAGTTTGAAGTTTGGTGGCTTAACCTTGCACAGTTTTTTTGATCGATTTTAATAGAGAACGCTTGTTATTGATTTGCAAACATGGACAAAATTGGTCATCGTTATGTGATACAATACTTTCATATAAGAGGTCTTATTCCAACCAATATTAAAAAGGAGCTGGATTCTACCTTACGTAATTCTGCTCCCTCGTTTACAACAATAAAATATTGGGTGGCTGAGTTTAAGCAAGGTCGTTTGAGCTGCGAAGATCAACATCGTAATGGGCGTCCACATGAGGTGACCACTTCAGAAATGGTGGCCAAAATTAAAAAAATGTGTATTGAGTGACCGGCGATTGAAAGTTCGAGAGTTAGCTGAATGTGTGAGCATTTCCAACTGTACATCGCATATTGACCGAAAAATTGGACATGAAAAAGTTATGCGCAAGATGGGTGCAGCGTTTGCTGTTCCATCATGACAATGCGCCGGTTCACACCCTCTGCCGTTGCAATGGCTAAAATTAATGAATTAAAATTTGAATTGCTACCTCACGCCCCTTATTCGCCAGACAAAATTCAGGCAAACCTCTGATTATTTCTTATTTCCAAACTTGAAAAAATGGCTCGGAGGAAAAAGATTTGACAACAATGAAGAGATGAAGA